>OY856188.1:244315603-244915603 GCA_963693315.1 Diogma glabrata | reverse complement strand
TTATAGGCAAGGACCACGTTGGACAATTGCCCAAACTGTTGATAACAATCAGTTTGCTTCCAAAATCATTAGGAAAGATAAAAAGACAGAGGTAGAAAAAATTTATTCGGCTTTCACAAAATTTAATTGTTCTGGTTATATGGTGGCAAAAGTCTGAGTAAATTCCAAAAAACCAACGTGTCTTAAGTCTACCATATTTTTATTATGTTTTTCGACAGGAAACACGTGTTTAACTCCAATGTCTACGGTTTAGGTTCATCGATAGCTTATATGTAAAATTTTTGATTTTCGATTTATTGTCAGTTTAACGGGTTTAACGGTTGTATTTTGTCTAATTTATATGACTAATATCTAATATCTAATACTAATATATCTACTAAAACTATAATATCATAGACTAATATCTATAGAAAATTGTTAACCTCAACTAAATAATTTGTTACTCTTAATCGTGTGTGACAAAATGTGAAAATGTTTGAATATTTTTTGACTGATTACACAATTCACGCTAAATTCGGATCGTTGAGGTTGTACCCAATTACGAGTTCAACTTTTATATTTAATTTCGCAGTAAGATGCGTTAATATAGTTTCGATAATTCGTTCATTTGATCGTAGTCAATTTAGAGGAATTTTTAAACTTTATGTTCCTCTGAATATCTATCCATCTGCAATTTTACTTCCTACACCAATTTGAGCTCATGATTATTTCATGTGATGAGTATTTTGCACAGATTTTAATTTTATTACGGATATAGTTAATAAGCGGTTTACCGTAATATATCGATCTTCTTAAAAGTATCGAAAATTTTGGTTATAGCCAGATGTTATATATTTAAGTAGAAAAATTAAAAGTTTGGCATGTCGACAAAACCTTTTACTTACCGAACCCCTGTTGGTTGTGGAAAATTTTCAGTATTTGAATTACGATCCTGCAATGAGCGTATTCGATTAGCAATAATCAGAAACCGTAAAAGCTGTTTTTGGTCCGTTTGAACTAGATTCCATAATACCAAAATAGAAGACAACATATCTGAAAATAAAATCCTAGACCTGTTGCACGTCCATAAATCTCTTTAAAATATTAGTTAAATTACGTTGGCCATGATCCATACGTGTAAAATTCATACCGATTAAATGTGATAACAATTAAAACAATATTAATCTCGTTTTTGTCAACAGAAGGCAGTTGGGTTACAAACAAGATTTTAGATGTCTAAAATGGCAGTCAACAAACAAGCCTGTCAAGAAATCCTGGTGTAATTTGGTAGTCTATAAAATGTTGGCAATTATTGTTTATTAACAATTAACGAGTCTTTTTAGTTTTCGCAGTAAGATGGTTTCATAGAAAAACGACCACCACAACACTTACCTTGACCTTGAATATGGAAAGATGTAACCATATTTTAAGTTCGGTGTCCTATGGCGAGAATTTGTTTGAAGATGTTAAGTATTTCCTTTTATGTGACTAACGGTTATTCATGGTACGCTTGGAATGATCAGAATTTATTCTATATTTAAATTCATCGATTGAAGTAAGGTGGCTTCATGTCCATTTCTGCGGGGTTTGTAAAATTTAAAAATGCTTATCTTATATGCTTATCTTTACATATGCTAGTTAGATTGTCGTAATGCCGTCCATTACTGAACGATCACTGGTAACCCATTTCAATGTCACATAAAAGCATTTCAATCCCTCTTACTTCAGATTTTGATGAACAGTTTTATACGTTTTAAAAATATTATCCGATGGTAACGATCGGCCGTATTTCGATTCTTGCTCTAAATTAAGAATCAAAACCACCTAAAAAACAACTCCATAAACGCGACTTATTTACATATTTCAAATCATACTCAATTTCAAAATACAGAAAATCAAAGGCAAGGACATTCAATGAAAATCCGTAGATCAAATTGCAATTTTATATTTCATTTGTTTTGTATCTTTCTCAATAATCATTGGGTCTTACGGTTATTAAAAATTTATTAAATGTAAAATTGTAGTCTTTGATTTTCCCGTTGGTCTGTATTTTGAATTTCTGTGATATGAATAGAAATAGTATATAAGAAATCCGGTTTTTATAAAGAAAAAAATGATTTCTAATTTAACTGGAATTGTATTTGAGATCATGTGATAAAAATTTTTAATAATTATTGGGCGTAAACGTGACGAATGTATATAAAAAAGAAACAAAGATGGAAAGTCCACGTCAAAAAAACATCGATCAATCTGTTTGATCGATCAGTATGAACCGATTATTTTATTGGAATTCAGTGACATCAATAAAAAAAAATTTTTAACCCTGCCTTAAGATACAGGGTGATGGAAAATCAAAAAATTGCTCGACCCTGGTGTATTGAAATGGCTCTACAGTCAAAACTACTGAACTGATTTTAATGATTCAAAATGTAGGTATTGAACAGAGCTTATCAAAATAATAATTCACATTATATGACCTTGAGCATTTTCTTTTAGAAAAATAGCAGTGAAAAATTCAAAATCGATTTTCTAGATAATCGAATTTTTAAAATGTTTGATTTTTTAATTTATGAAAGGTACATATGTTACTAACATTTTATAAAGTTTTCAGGAGGGGGTTATTGTTTGTTTTATTTTATTAATTTTATTGCAACATATTTTCCAGTCGATAATTTTTTGAAAATCGAAACCGGTAGAATAAATATAAAAAATAGGTGAGTAATAAATGGTGTTTGTAATTGTTTTAAAAAACAATAAAAAAGTTTTTATTCATTATTTAAATTATGGATTATTCACGTCACTCTGAACAAACAATATTAATTAATAATTTTATTGTTTGTTATTTGTTCAAGTATTCTTACCTTGTTTTGAATATTTTGATAATATTATTGTTTATGAAATGTCATTTTGACATTAAGTCTTCATCGGTTAAGTACGCGTTTTCACCACTTAGCGAAATTTGGAATTATTATGTCGATAAGACAGTTTTTTAGCACTGATGAATGCAGTGTTGGAAACGTGTGGCTCTGCAGTCACACAAAAGTGTGATTTTTTAGGCTATATTATGTTAGCGTTTAGACTAGAAGATCTCTTCTTCATTTTGTTTTCAAAGGGATGGTTTATTTTTTTGATTTTCATTTATTAAATAATGTTGCAAATTTTTTATAATTATTTAAAGATAAAAACCGAGAATACAAATAAATAATTGAATAATCATTTTTAATTTTTGTGCCGTTTTTGTCTCTTGGGTTTCATCTTCATACCATGACAGGGCCAAATGTGATTTATGCCTGTATTGCCACCATGTTTTGATGTAAAAACGTGCTTCTGATAGTGAGAATATAATGTTTCACCTCGTTGAGTGGCTGGATTTTCAACAATACGCCTTGTCAGGCGAAGGGTCATCAAAACACAACCATTTTAAAGTCATTAATTCAATCTTTTTGCTTTTTTTTGGCAAGGAAGAACTACCATTTACCTATATGTTTTAGTTGGTGCACTCGACAATCAAAATTTCAGTAGTATCAACATTTGTCATCGTACACCGTGTCGGGCATAATTTATATTGAAATATGTGCATATGAGTTATCAGCATCATCAACATTTGTCATCGCACGCCGTGTTCGACATCATTTAAATAGAAATATGTGCATATCAGTTACCAGTAGTATCAGCATTTGTAATCGTACGCCTAATCAGGCATAATTTACATTGAACTGTGTACATATGGTTTCTCCGTATCATCACCCACATTTGTCATCGTGCGCCTTGTTAGGCATGAAATACTATTTGTACACAATTCCATTAACCAACTTTTCATCGATTAATTAAACACTATAACTTGATAGCCCTCTGGCTCTTCACTTGACATCAACAATTAATTACTACAGTCCACTGCCAAGTCAGAGGCGCCATCATTATCTATGAAGAGATTCACAGCAACACTGTCATGAGTTAGGCAATCCGATATTATAATGAAATTGGTATGTTATAATTTTTCATATGCATTCGTGTGATATATTACAAAAGGATGAATTGTTGCTTGTTTGTTGTTCCAATGGTAACCTTGCGCTTCATTTTCTGCAAAATTCACCAGAACCTAAATTTTCAAAATTAAAAAAATAAATAAGTAAATAATTTGGAAATTAAATATTGAATAAATAAACTATGTTGTTGTTTTGCAATAAAATCAAGTGTACTCAGCAGTGTTAAGTTCTTCTTGAAGAAATGTAAAAATTTTTCGACTTATTTTGTATATACAAATGACCAAATCACACCGGTCGGTTGAAACCCAATGATTGAAGATTATGAAAGAGATCTCCGGACTTTTTTATAAGAGAAAGTTTTTTATAAGAGATCTCCGGATACAAATTAATTTCATACAGATCCGGTATTTTATTTATTTTTCATTTATTGTCTATAATAGTTCAATATAACAGGGTTTAAAACTTTGTACGAAAATTCACCAATCGGTTGTAAATATTTAAAAAACAAACAAAAGCTCGATTAACTTAAATTAAATTTACGTATATGTTGATGTTTTTACATTTGTAAATTTAAAAACTAATCCGAAGGAAAAGTTTTAATACAAAGCCTTTTTTAGATACTTTTCAATAATGGGTTCTTTGTATCCTGTATTAAATGTTCTACCAATTTGACCGTTTATAAAATATTGACAGTCTAAGGATCTAAGACTTTTATAATGTATTCTCTGACGTTCTTTTATCTTATTTTTTGTAGTTGCAGAAAATTTACTTTTTACAATGGAACAGTACTATAGTACAGTATAGTAGACAGTAGTTGTATGCTAACATTTTAGGAAAATAAACAAGGTGAAAACAATTGCTTATGGCCTGATCAATTGTGGTGATTTTTTAAATATTTAGAATATAAATTTTCACAACATGTGCAATTTGTATATTTGACTACATCCATTATTTATATCTTAATCAGTACTATCTTAACTCTAACCAGTAGGTTTACTAGACGTAATATCTACTTCAACAGCGAGAACGCCTTTGCACGCATTTGTAGACATTTAATGAGCCTTTTAAAAAATTAAAATTTCACACACACGCACCACTTTCCTATGATAAATAAAATGTAACAGTGTCAGCCAATAACGATTAGACATTATTATCATCGATAGTTAATTAAATTGAAAATTTTTTGCCTTAGTTTTATTTTAATTTAACCCAATGAAATTCTCTAAAATGTAATGACATTATTCAATTTCACCAATAACATTTGAATTATACTAATAATAAAAATTTATACGTCTGGCGTACTGGGATATTACAAATTATCAGTTGTAATTTCCCAAGGACGGTGATAATTCGAAATAATATTTTGCTAAAAATTTCGAAAGCAAGCATATTCTTCATACTTTGTATGAAGAAATGATGATCGTTTAAGTTTGGCCTAATTAATGCCAGATTACTTGCATACGACTTTACTCCATCATATTTTTAAAATTATTTTTTAGAGAAAAGAACAAACGAAACTTGCAAAAAAGACAAGGGGTTTAATCTATGCTTTTTAAAATCCAGAGAAATGATTTGTTATAAATCTTGACAAAAGACAAATAATCTGAAAGAGGAGACTAAAACATGCAACGTACTATAGTTTCAGCTTAATTAAATAACGGATCTAACTAAGAATGCTAGCGTGCTTTGTGGATTTTTTCACTTTGTATATGGAAAAATCGTAATCCGTTATGTTTTGTTCATTTATGGCCAGTTTAATGTATTTTTCTTTGTATTTTGAATACATGACTATCCAAAATTTCCATTCAGCATATTTTTATGGAAAAATGCAGGAAAATTTTGTAATTGAGAAATTTGTCTTCTTTGAAGCAGCAGTAAGAAGCTCCTGTATTGGATATGTGAAAATCAGGCATTATCTCACAGCATGACTGCTTCATACTTGAGGTCATTTGTCGGATAGTCTTTATGATGCCGATAAAATTCGCCTTCGATTTCCGACGTGGAATTTAAATGTAAATAATGTAGACTTAGATTCATTTTAAGGTTGGAGATTTAAAACTTTTTCAGCACGAACAGGCTTTAGGGAGGGGTAATGCTACGATTCTAACAGAATCGCAACAAAATGCAAAAAAAATTGTGTTCAACTTTAATTTACTATTTACAATATTTCACTCATCGTTATAATGAAAATAAAACATTTAAGTCATCGTCATCAAACATGTGGTATTCAAACAATTCTTGAAAAATGAATGACAATAGTAAATCTTATGTATAACCTGTTTTCAAACATATTCATTAGTTTTATAGAACTGACGTGAAAACATAAAAAGTCTATTTAGATATCATTGAATTACTATAACGTCCAACGTTCACTTTTCTTGTTCTTTTTCAATTCAAAGTCATAAACATTGACGTTTATTGTATCAATTATTTGTATTTCTTTCGTTTACAACTTCTGTTGAAATTTTCATGTGTCACGAATTCATATTTAAGAAAATTTTCTTTCGTTTTTGCCAAGGGGAGAAACAACTGAATTTATTTTCTATAATCAGTAAAATAAACTAACGACATCACGATTACACCTAATAAACATTTTATATTGTCATGAGTAAGTTATGTTATTTTGATTATATTCTCATTTGAATTTATTATTATTATTATTACTCCTACTATTTTCATTGTTATTGTTATTATTAATACAATTAATTAAACAATCAATTGGAGTGAAAAGTATAACAATACACGAGAAATTAAGTTAAAATGTTTTTCATTCTTTATTACAAATAAATTTTGGAAAAATAATAAATAGAAATGGTGTGTTGTCATTATTGAAGTAAGTAAATAAATAAAGGAGCAATGTATATGTGCAAAACTTCTGTTTTAAACGTTTATTGTTGAACAGCTCCAAAGCCATCTAAGCCGAGAAAGACAACTCTGAGGGATTTGGTGATTGTTTGTATTTTTTCCCGCCTCAATTACATAGACAAATTATATAGTGAGCCAACTGAAAACTATCAACAGCTAGGAATTACAATTTATCAAATTTGTATCACCCCAATGGACGAAATTTTTTCGTTCATGCATTTGACATCTTTAAAACTGTTTGTTGGGTTAATGGTGATTGGTGATTTTCAACAGTACGTTGATATGAATTAAAAATAGAGTAGCGGACAAAACTGAGCCTTGGGAGACACCAGCATTAATTTTGTTAGACTCAGAAGAAAAGTTATCAATGAATACCGGAATGTATCGGTCGGTTAAAAAAGGAATCAAATTCACGACTGCGGGGTTAAAACCGTACGGAACGAGTTGTTGATCAAGTTGGCATGCCAGATTAGATAAAATGTTTTTGAGATGTCTAATACATTATAGGTTTCACCACCTTTTTCAACTATTCTGTACCAACGTATAAAGAAGAACTGGTTCCATTGGAAAACCAATAGAATCGTAATGGCAGGTCGCGCACCTAGCTAGATTTAGAACCCTAAGCTAACTTCAGTCTGTGGGAACGAGAGATTATACCTGCCGCTCAGTACAAATTAACAGAATTGTACGCGTAGTTGGTTTATCAAACGGACCGGACACAAGGAGAAAGGAACCAAAAAGGGGACTCTGGCGGCCCTTCATGTAATGGTATCTGAGGAACCATTTACTCTTATACTGATTTTTCCAAATTAATTAGTAATACATCATAATATTAAGTTCTCAACCTATTCAACCTAGTCAAAGTCATATAATGAATAATCCAAATAATAAATTAGTTCAACTTGCATATTTTTAACATAGTTCTAATTAGTAAAAATGAAGGTTGAATGTTTTCATAATTTTTGATTACATAAAATTAATAATAATAATGAACAAATTTGCAAGTAAAGTAAATAAACAAAACTTTGTTTATTTACTATGGAATTTAAGTTGTGAAAACGAAAGTTATGATTTTAATTGTAATCATTTCTTGTTGTGTTTACAAAATTATATTTTTGTTTTTGTTAATTTCAACAAAAATATAATTTAGGAAGCAAACAAATAATTTTGTTTTTATGTCACAACGACATTTCTTGAAAATTTGAAAACTTGGACAAGATTTTATTATGATAATATTTCATAATTTAATGCTTGAACAAGATTTCTTGTTTTCAAGATTTAATATGAATGTATACGGAAACGTATAATATGTGGATATATATAAAAGAAATTTGGTTAGAGGATGATAAGTATAATTTTATTCTTAAGTTGAAGAAGAGACAAATTTTGTAAAAAACATAAAAATAAACGGAAAAATATTACAAGAGGAGAAGAAGGTCTTTTTTAATCATCTCAACGGATACATATAAAAGGTATGATCAAAAGGTCTACGGGCCATCAAGCCGACGACTAGGTATGACCCTACAGAGGTCACCCAACTTTTGACCATATTCTTTTATTATTTTATTAGAAACGATAGACTTGTGGATGAGAAGTCTAGACGTAGTTTATTCAGGTCGAAAAAACCACGATTGTCACGACACCCATACGTAAAATTATATATTTGTTGAGTCAAGCGACGGTGATTAAATGTTAAAAAAGTAGGAGAAGTATATAACGGATGTATCAAGCATATGTGGCTTGAACGATGACTGAAATGTGGCGAACATTTTAATTAAATTTCAAAATTAAGATTTAGCAAGCGATGTTTTTGCTTTCAGATTACTTTAAAAAAACAGTTTGTTCGAGTTCTTTTTTTTAACAAAAAAAAGTTTCTATTTTTTTGATTAATGTTTTCAACTACAAATATTAACTACATTCTCTATTAATTTAATTCCATTAATGTATTCTAATTAAGTTTTTATTAACCTAAATTTTGTAATTCCGCTTAAATAATGTAAAATAAAAACAAAATTGATGTTAATCACTTATGTGAGTTTCAATATTGATATCTTGTCAGTGGCGTCAATTGGGTAGGGCTAGGGGGGGCATTGGCCCCCCCCCCCAAGGATCTGATACTATCAATACATCGATTCAATAAAACCATCCAATCGTAATAGAATTATACACTATAAAAATTTCAATGCACTGTTATTTTGTAAATTCGTCTAATTTTTAGAAGATTTACTTAACTAATATACCAATTTTATCTATTAATTGAAATATATCTGATAATATAATTATTACGTTACATATTATTTTGGCCCGACTAAAGTACAGTTCACCGCAATATTCAAACCGTTATCGTTCTTTGTATCAAGGACTAGAGCGCCACCGATACGAAAGGCGGTTGTATTGCTTCTAATCTTCTGATGAAATCAGTTTTATAAACAAAACACGATCGTTCCTCCAAAAACGCCGTTGGTGCGTATTTTGACAAAATTCTATCGTACTATAAGGTGCGCGGCATCACCGCTTTTAGAAGAACGATTGTGTTTTGTTTATAAGATATTCGTGTCTGAGCCACGTCTGAGCCACGATTTCATTAGTATAGCGTTCCTCGAGAGTTCATAGTGCAGTATTTAACATTCAAATTTCAATTGTTATTGGCCATTGGTAATTTATATAAACTTAAAAGTAAGTACATGCAGGAGAACACAACCTAGTTATACCCCACTTATTTGGAGAGCCCTGACTGTTTGGCCTTGTTTTTTATCTATATCAGATTGTACAAACTTTACAAGACTTTTTTAAAAACAATAAATTAAAAACAATTCTAAAATGTAAAATCCTATAACATATCAAAAGTTTTCTTGATAGTTGTGCTAATTTTTATAAAATGAATGAAAATAATTACGGGAGTAATTTAAATTTATTGGGTTATTTCCAGTGATTTTATAATAGTGAATGTTTTATAATGGACAAGCAATATTTTCTAACGACACGAACAAATATTTAAGTTATGCAAATATTTTCAAAGTATGTTATGAAAACTTGCAGTCAAATTCATTTTATGAATTTTTACTTCATAAAATAGCAAAAATGATATGTTTGGTTGGTTATAATAAAATCCAAAACGTATCCTAAACGTCAATCTTTGTTCATTTTTTTTATACAGTCACAGGGAGGGAGAAACTATTATTTTTTTGTGGTAGGTTTTTCTTATAGGTTTAAAAGAAGCTCGCAATAATTGTACAATTTTGAATCAAATGAAAAATTTACGCACGTTTATGGGTAATAAGCTGACCAGACGTCCCACGCTGCGTGGAAATGTCACACATTTTATTGCGTTGTCCCATGGAGAAATCTGTCCCACGAAGCGTCCCATGAAACAAATATTTCCACCACATTTGCCCACATTATCGAAAAATTCATCTACCTACGCATAGTTTGCGCAATATCTTAGTCAGAGCAATGGCTTCACAGTTTTTTCTTGCAGTTTGTATAATGTTATGTATATGTTGATTTAACCATATTGAGAGAACAAATCAGTGCAATATTATTATGAAAAAAAAAATACAAAATATTTTACTTAAAAAGATGCAGTTTTGCGTATAAATTCATAAAAATTTAAATTTTTAAACCAGAGTTTACGAGTCTTTATTCGAGCACTCATTTCAATACTTTGAAATAATTTTCAAAAATTAAAATGTTCATAATTTGAATATCGTTCTTACTCGTAAGAGTAAAATTTTTGTTTTTTCGATTTTATTCCTTTGGAGCAGATTACATTTTCCAGTTCTTTCATTCGATTTGTAAAAGAAGAAAATTAGTCACTCTACGTCATCCTTTATATTCATTTTTCTAACAATGCATCAAGCATTTTACTTTGAAAAGCATCAAATTTGACGCAAAATAAAAGTTTTGAGTATTTGAAAGAAAATATTTATTTCAATTTAGTAGCAAGAATGATATTTTATTATTTTCACTCCTGTATGTGCGAGTGTTATATTTTTTTTAAGCTACGCACTGTAAGGACAAAGTAAAAGAGTGATATAAGTAGCGTTTCAAACTCTGTTTAAAACACACTTTAACTAGGAAGCTCAAAAGTAAAATTATTATTTTCTAATATATAATTTTTTTTTTCTCAATAAAGAACAAACAAAGCAAACAGCATAAAAGCTTGATAAATGGTATAGATTTGCAAAAGATAGAACGAGAGGTATACTGTATACCTCTTATACTTACAGAATACAGAAAAGATATTAATTATTTAGTAAAATTAAAATAAATGGTTTCAATTGTTTTACAGTATTTACTTGTGTAACAAAAGTTTCAACAGTTTCAACAGTCAACAAAGCTACTATAAAAGGTAAATTTATAACTTTTGGTTTTGTCTCTTTTTTTGTACAGAGCACCAGATTCAAGGTCATCAGATTTACAGAAATTAATTAAAAAACACTTTTATTTCTTTTTTCTGCAATATTTCGAAAATTTTTTATTTGCATCCTCAGGCACTATGGTACATAAAATGAAAAAATGAGATAATATATCTTTAAAAACACAAAAAACTTTTGGTTATAATATAAAATGTGTACTAGATTAGAATACTAAAAATTTTTTCAACTTAAAATGTATAAAATTAGTTTGATTATAACTAAGAAGAAAACTATGTCATATTGTTACTATTTAACATCTAAGAAAAAACAACAAGAACCAAAAAGCCAAAAAACAGTTTCACTTACTTAACTTATTTTGAGTTGTTTATCTTTACTAAAACTATAACTATATTACTATTTTAAATGTTGATTCTTTTCTTTGTTCAACTGGTCTGTTTAAAATTAAATTTATTAAAATTTTTTTGATTTACAGATAATATTTTTGAAAAAAAGGCATTTTAGAGAATTGAAAATTTTTTTGAGAAAAATTTTGATTATCTTTAGGAGAAACACTAAACATTTAGAGACTAGAATGTATAAACTTGCCTTAACTACTAGACTTGCCTTAATTATAAACTTAACTTAACTATTTGACAGAATATCCTCTAATTTATCTAATAGTTAAGACAAGTTTATACATTCTAGTTTATACATTAAAACTAATAGGTCGATAAGGACAAAATTTTAAAATAAAAAAAAAAAAAAAGCTAAATTTATACTAATTTTTAAAATTATATTTAAAAAGTTCTCCTGCAAATCAAGACGGATAGAAAACGTTTACGTAAATTCTTATACGATATTGAATTGGACTATCCTTTTATAAAAACAATCAAAATATAACGACGCAAAAGTTTAGTGTATTACCAGTCGGAGTGAATTTGAAAATTAACAGTGGACATTATGATATTAAAAGACATATAGATACAGATTAAACATAAAAAGCGTTGCTAGAAGCTAGAAATTGTATAGAAAAACCATCCTTTTTTTCTATGCTGCACGATCTGCTGTCGTTTACAAATTCACTCTCTGAACAGTTACAAAGCAAAGATATAATAATTTCTAGCACAAGCGCTTTAATTAAATTAGCACAAGCGCTTTAATTTAATCTTGATGCTTAAACAATGCAGAGATGATACTAAATTTAAAATTATTTTTAATGTAGCTCAATGTAGCTCAGAAGCATTTTATTTTTATTTCTAAGTCGATGCACTTAAATGCTTTTAAATATATGTGTGTATAAAAACGTGTATGTTATGTTTTACGAAAAAAATTTTTTTATGTCATTTAAATTCTCGCCCCCCCCCAAGATTTTGGTGAAATGACGCCACTGTATCTTGTGAAGAATTTCTGAGAGGAAACTTATGATTTTCATTTAAAGAAAAAAGCTGATAATTTTAGAGAAAAAGAATTAGAATTTCAGCTATTTAATAACAGAGAAATAATTATAGTGGAATTTAGCTACTGCACTTCAATACCACTAATTGTATCATCTATATATACTTAGCATATTTCAAAATTACCAGCTTAAACATGTCATCAGAAACAGAAAGAAATTAGGTGTATTTTAACACCTAATTTCTTTCTGTTTCTGATGACATGTTTATATCAACTGATTCATGCATCCATAGTGTATTACAAACGTGACGCAAAATAATTGTTCCTGATTTTAAGAATATCTCAAGTATACGCCAAGAAATACAAACATCTACAAACAAATTGGATTAATAGCAGCTGATGAAAATAACTCTGCAGCAACTCTAATAACTCTTCTTTTGCTACTAAATATGCACTATACACCACTGTCGAATCAAACTGAGGTGATTGAAGGTTGAATAAATACATGCACTATATAACACAGTTGAATCCAGCTGAAGTGATTGTAGGTTGAATAGTTATACGTGAAATTATATAACTGTTGCGCCAAGCGGCTGTCATTAAATGCTGAATGAATTTAATGAAATTTTATGAGAAATATGAAATATACATCGGTTGAATCGAGCGTATTTGGATGAATATTGATTATTTGTATGTGATAATATATAACTACTGTTACATCAAGCGAATGTGGTTGAAGGTTGAATAGTCATACGTAACAATATATAACTGTCAATAATCTCAGTAGATAAGTTTGCAGAACGAAATAATTCCGTTGCTTGTAATGTATTACAACATAAAAATAAGTCACCAAAATACCTTATCTCTGTTGTTGGATAAACGCCATTCCTCTGTTTTAAGGTTTGATAGTTCCAGTCCACAATTATTCTTTTTTTTTAAAGAAAAAAACACTTTATTGGTTCAACACACGTAAATAAATTTTTATATGAATTACTATTTTTTAACTTCCCGATATGGGAAGTTATTGTTTTTGGGTCGATTTTCGAAATCGGAATTTTTTTGATATCTTTATGTTTCATGACCTCCTGAAGCTGTTTAGACTATTTTTAGCTGGCAGTCTGTATGTGTGTGTGTGTGTATGTATGTGTATATCGCTGTGTGGAGAATTTTTGCCCAACGCTTTCTCAACAACGGATGGGTCGATTTCAACGAAAATGGTCGCAATCGATGTATCTTGTCGTAATTTAGAGCCCAGTCCTTTTCTAGCGAAATTAAATCATTTGTTTTTTAGTGGTTTCCAAAAAACTGAAAATCATCTCTTGCAAATATCATAAGATTAATAAATAATGCTATCAAGGTCATGAAGCTTTCATATTGTTTGTCATCATGTCAGACATTTATAATGACATTTGTATAAACAATTGCTATCTTAGTTTTTGAGATTTTTAACAAAATGTGAAAAACTACTTGTTATTTTCTTTATGCAAACGAATGATATCTGGATGAAATTTTTGAATGTAAATGAGCTGCAACCGCATCCGGGTTTACTTGAATATCAAAAACCTGAGTTATTTTCTAAATTTGTCAAAAAGGTCAGAGGTTCGAGAGTAGATTGCCTGGTCAACTGTTTATTAGCTTCCTGATATGAGAAGTTATTGTTTTTGGGTCGATTTTTGAAATCGAAATTTTTATAAAATCTTTACGTTTCACGACCTCCTGAAGCTGTTTAGGCTATTTTTAGCTGGCAGTATGTATGTGTGTGTGAGTATGTGCGTGTGTATCATCGTATGTGGACAAACATTTGTCCAACGCTCTCTCAACAACGGATGATCCGATTTCAACTTCAATGGTCACAATCGATATATCTTGGCGTAACCTACAACCCGGTCCTTTTCTAATGAAATCAGTTCATTTATTTTTTAGGGGTTTCCAAAAAACTGAATATCATCTCTTGCAAGTGTTACTAGAATAAATAATGCTATCAAGATCATTTACCTCCCATTTTGTTTGTCATCATGTCAGCCATTTATAATGACATTTTTATAAACAATTGCTATCTTATATTTTCCGTTTTTTTAAGAAAATTTGAAAAATAGGCGTTATTTTCATTACGCAAACGCATGAGAATTTGATGAAACTTTTGAATTAAAATGAACCGCAAAAGCATCCGGTTTTATTTGAATATGGAAACTGTGCTATTTTGAATCAGATATTTTTTGGCAAAGAAGTCGGGGAGGATGTCTGTGGTTCGTTGAACAACTGTTTTTTTTAAACTTCTCCGTCTTGACATTTAATTTTGTTGAAACTTAGAGCATAAGGTTTTTGTAATGTTTATAGTAGTTTTGCAACTTGTTCGAAATTTCTTCTCTCAACCCCCTCTAAGGAACATCTGAAATAATGAGCTAACCGCTATAGTTTTCGTTCAATCTTTACAACATTGCCTATAACCGTGAATATTTTCAATTTTTCGCCTCTGTAATGTTCGAAGATAAAGAGTGGGAGAGAAACAAATTTTCACATTTTTATAAATAAGTCAGGAACCGTGTTTTCGAAAAATACAAAAAAATCACCTTCCATATGACACCCCACTTGTCCAAGTCAAAAATATTTTTTTTTCAAAATTTCTACTCGCAACCCCCTCCAAAGAACAATTGAAATTATAACGATTAAAAAAAAAATTTTCATTTTATTTTTGCCAAGTTCCTACAACCGTGATTTTTTTTCAATTTTTTCTTTTGTAATGTTCGAAGATAGGTGGGGGGACAAAACTAAAATTTCACTTTTTCTAAAATAAGTCCATTACTGTGCTTCCGTAAATTAGAAAAAAAAAAGGTTTTAGACTAGAAAAAAAATAACCTTTCATATGATACCCCCCCACTTGACATGACCAAAAATATTTTGTTTTCGTAATTTTTACTCTCCTCCCCCTCCAATGAACATTTGAAATTATAACAACCAAAACAAAGAAACGGATTTTTGTACGCTAAATCCCTACAACCTTGAATTTTTTCAATTTTTTGCTTTTGTAATGTTCGAAGTTAGGGTGGGGGACAAAAAATAAACACACTTTTTTGGATATAACTTAAAAACTAAGCAGTCGATAATTCATTGAAATGTCTTTTTGAAATATTTGGATTTTTTTGATTTTTTTAAACCAAACTCGATTCTTTAAAACAAACTTTTGTGTTACTATCTCCTTATCAATGTCCATAAAATATTGATAAAAAGTAATATTCATAATTTTCTTGTTGTCAATAGGCGTGGACAAATACATTGTATAACTGTAAAAAATTTCAAGTTGATAGCACTTATAGTTTTTGAGAAAATCGATTATGTAGAAATTCGGACGGACACCGAAGTCTCACCAATAGGGTACCGTTTTTACTTTTTCAAAGTACGGAACCCTAAAAATGGTGATATTGTTTGAGAAAAATCGAAAAATTTTTAGCAACGTTGACAAAGTAGACTTTAAGTAGACTCCACCGCTAGTTTTTTTTTTAAATATATGGTGCAATGAAAATCTTCTTTCCAGTGTAACCAAAAGATGAAAAAATGACGATTAATTGTAAGTCTTAGAAAGAGAATTTCAATTTATTAAAGTTTAAAGAAAATATCTTTATGTTACCTATTTAGCTTAACGGGAAGTTCTTGGCGTGGCCGCTATGGTCACACCCTATCCTACTAGTTTTTCTTTAACTTATGATCCAACAAAAATTGCAAACAAAACTTACGATACCACAAAATTAATTAATTAACTATTATTATTATTATTTTCACAATTGGACTCATAATACTTGTTACAACAAAAATATAAAAACCATTTGTCTGATCTTCAGCGTTTTTTCGTAGCAAAAGAACCAGTTGGATGACAACTCAGCAAACAATGTCAAAAAATCCACTAAGCAACCATCCATAGGTGAATTCGAGTATTTATAGTCGATGAAAACATATAACCCGATTTTGCAATTCGATCGGCGTTAGTATTATATTTTTTCATCAACCATCGACCACCACCTTTTCATCAACCACCAAGAAAAGTAGCAGTTTAAATTCGCTGTGTCCATGCTTTCACCATTACAAACGATGTGCTATATATATTGACAATGTTGGTTTTTTGTCTTGAAAATCCTATTGGCTATCAGATATATTTTTAAAATTTTGATATATTTTTGACAGGACTGAAAGAAAGGTGATATAGGTGATTTTTGATATATTGGCCAACCTCCAATACGAAGAAAAAATACCGCATTTATAAGATTTGTAGAATGTTTTGTAAGAGTGGGTGCAAATTCTTTCTAAAATTAATCTTGACCAAACTGAAGGGTTTGTTGATGTTTAACCCGGGTAAGCGTGAGGATCCAGATAAGTTAGCATCGGTTCGCAAAGCAGGCCTCTAGGTCATGATTCTCGGTCCCGCTAAAAGTGACAACGGCTTTACGGTATGTAATAACAGCAAAATGGTGGACATGTAAATCGGATACTTTGGGTAAGATATACCAGTATATTACAAAAATGTCGATTCCCTGCAGCGTTTCTACATTTTATATCTGAAAATATATGCTGTTTTTTGAGTTAAGTATTGATCCCAAATATTCCCTCGGTTACTGCTCGCACACAGCGATAAAAGGCTTGTTCTGTTATTTTTTATAGCTTATCGGCGATTCCCACTGATACATGCACAGTCCATTAAACCTCTTGTTCGTGAGAGTCGTAAGCCTGGTGGTGGTGGGACTCAAAGCTAAACATGTTGACTTCATTCATAAAAAAAACTTGTTGTGAAACACGTGGTTTGGGAGTGGATTGTTGAACGAACATAGGGAACAACATAGGGAACAAGGGAAACAATTCATGCTTTATTACATTATTAATAAACGTGTCTACGTAACAGGATTCGAACCACGGCACTAGTGAGGAAGGTTCAAATACGGTCCGAAACACGAAAAAAATGGAGTTTTTCTCGGAGAAAACATCCAACCATACTTTCGAAGTGAAAGAAATGACTGTTTCCTTAGCTACTTGACTTAAATTGCTCAAAAAAATCCGTAATAATTGATAAGTTATTGATAAGTTGATATAAATGATAATTGATAAGTTAGTTAAGTATTCACTCAACACATTAGCAGTGAGGAATATCCCTCAGGAGATATTCATTAATCACTAGTTTACAAGAAAAATCTCCCGAAATAAAACTCAACTTTTCTTATAGATTTGGACCTCCTGAACACGAATATCATATTCATTTTTTTTGGTTAGCTCTTGTTTTTGAGATATTTACGAAAAACCAAATTTTTTGGTGATCAAAAATGTTGTTTCGGTTTTTGGGTCTCATATTTTACAAAACAAACAAATTAAATATATTAATAAAACAAGCGCATAGTAAATATGCCAACAAACATTTTGAGTTATATTTTGTGAAAATCCGTTAAGGATTCTTTTTTTTTTTTTTTTTTTTTTTTATTCTATGTTAGGCATGTTTAGTGTTAACCAATATAGATCAACGTCTCTGAATATCCGAAGATACCATGCTAACTAAGGAACTAGGGCTTGAAAGTATTATTCAATTTTCTTTGAGGAATTTATTAATGTTGATCTTAAAGTTTTGAGGATTAAAATTATCAGGAAAGACCCACGCCGGTAAGGCATTCCAGAGATGAGAAACTCTGTTAAAAAAATCGCGTTGAAAAGCGACAGTTCTACACCTAGTCACTCGAACCGTAAAAGGATGGGCTGATGTTGATGCTCTAGTGAAACGCGCGAAGTTTGCTGGTTCAGGCAAAATCGATTTGATCTCCGCAGACGTCCGTTCGTCCATAATATACTTGTAAAATACCGTCAAATCAGCGACGTCTCTTCTATGTTGCAAGGAATCAAGCTCGTTAGTAAGAGTCGAGTTGCCGATCAATTTAACAGCTCTCCGCTGTACAGAATCAAGACATTTCAAACTACTTATGTAAGCTCCTCCCCATATGTGAGAACAATACTCCATGCAGGGACGAATAAATGATTTATATATTAAAAGAAGCTGCTCGCTATTAAAAACCTTACGACAACGACCCAAAAATCCTAATTTTTGAACAGCGTTCTTTGCTAGGCTAAAAATATGAGAATTCCATTTCATACTATTTTCAATCTCAACTCCTAGAAGTTTAATAGATTCTTTCTCTTCAAGATTATTTGAATCAAACTTTAATAAAAATGGATTAGGTGTTGATAACCTAGAAAAATGGCAAACTTGAGTTTTACTTGTGTTGAATTCAACACTGTTAGCAACTCCCCAATCTAAGATGGTTTTTAAATCAATATTTAATGAGTCTATCAAGTTTGATCTAGCGATATTAAGATTTGATGGTGCATACAAATTTGGCATTTCATGTGACGCATGAAGTGTGCTATCATCAGCAAAACTATGGATGGGATTAACTGTTGAACCTAGCAAGTCATTAATATAGAGAAGAAAAAGAGTAGGTGATAAAGCGGAACCTTGAGGAACACCAGCGTTAGTTGAAAAGATATTCGATGAAACACCATCAACATTGACCTGAAATTTGCGCTCGGAAATAAAGCTTTGTAACCAAGAAATAAGTTGCTCATTTAAGCCGTAGCATCTTAATTTGCAAATAAGATTGTTGTGCCATACTTTGTCAAACGCTTTGGCAATATCAAGTGCGACGCTAAAGGTCTCACCATGGTTTTCAAACGACTTGTTCCAGATATGCGTGACAAAAGAGAGTAAATCTCCCGTCGCTCTTCCTTTACGGAATCCGTATTGTCTTTCATTAAGTAATTTTGACGACTCTAAGAAGCTCATAATATTAAAATTAACATATTTCTCAAATACTTTAGAAACAACCGACAAAATTGATATAGGTCTGTAGTTTCTTGGATCCGTTTTAGCGCCCTTCTTTGGAACTGGTTGTACACTAGCCATTTTCCATATATCAGGAAAAATCCCTTTCTTATATGACAAATAGAAAATTTTAGTTAGGATTGGTGCTAACTCTTTAGCAAAAGTTTTAAGGATAATTGGAGGAATGCTATCAGGTCCAGATGCCTTATTAGTATTGATTTGTAAGAGCATTTTCCGAATGACATTTTTACGAAAAATAATCCGCCCCATTTTGTTAGAAACTCTAGGAATTGGTATAGGTAGAAAATTGGGTTCTACTAATGTAGAATTTAACGAAAAACAGTTACCTAATAAATTAGCCTTTTCTGGAAGTTACCGTCGAAAAAAGTTGAAAAAATACGAATTCAAAACAAATTCACGTTTTTTTTTAACTTTTCCATTTTCAACACCATAAATTTTGAACAAATAAAGACACTAATTTTTTTTAATTTCTTGGAGCCTATAGTAGCTTCAATTTTCTTTCTTTTAAGCTAAAAGATACGAATATTGGTGCAGTTTGCACCAAGTTATTCAAGTTTTCCCAAAAAAAGTCAAAACTCAAAATTTGGAAAAAATAGTTTTTTACTTAATTTATTGTGCCATAAATAACAATTTTAAATGTTCAGTCGTTCTCAAACATCAGTAAAGAATTATTTTAAAATAGCAAAGTATAATTTCCATTTTTGTTTTCGAAGTTGGGAATTGGATCGATATGAGACGTATATAGAAAAATATAAACAAAAGATAATGAATTGTGAGGAGAGGCAAAACATCATAACATCAGAACTATTTAAGTTAGTTCAAGCACCATAAAGTTAAGCCCCTATTTATGTCTATTAATACCTGTAAGGTTTGTTTCTTTTCTGTTTTTGGTTTTTTGATAATGTAAATTTTTTTCAATCACCGCCCACCTTGTGTTACTCCTTACGTTTATGATCATTTTAAGTTTAATTTAAGAAAGCAATTACTTCTCCTTTTTAATAGTTTTTCGGTTTTGCCAACTTTTGTTTAATTAGTTTAATTTCTTTTTAAGTAGATAGTTGTCGTATGATTAGTTGCAAATATAATCTCTCTGAGGATAAATTGAATTCCAAACATTCAAGTGAAAATATTAATTAAAAACGAAAAAATATTACAAATATAAATTTTAAATAGTGTATTGTTTTTAAAAATCAATAAATCAATAGTGGTACGCAGTTATCAGAAAAGCAACATAAATTGTTAGTAAAGTGTAAGGTCAAGTTTATTTAAATGGCGTCGTCAAGAAGATTCAAGTGTAAAAATAGCCCAAATTCATTTTTTTTTATTTGTGGAAGTAACATAATACATACTGCTAAAAGAATCACCCCATTTATAAGAACTGCCTATCTTCATTACTAACTGATATTTTCCAACTCTAAAATAAATCCGAGGTGGGAGGAGCTAGATCATGTCAAAAAACTTCATAAAAAAATCTCAATTTCGAGAAAAACCATATAAAAATAAAATATATCTTTTGTCCAAAAATAACATTTCATAATCAACTAACTGATATTTGTCAACTCCTAAAATAAGTTCGAGGTGTGAGGAGCTATGTCATGTTAAAAAACTTCACAAAAAAATCTCAATTTCGAGAAAAAACATATAAAAATAAAACACAACTTTTGTAAAAAAAAGACATTTCATAATCAACTAACTGATACTTTCCAACTCCTAAAATAAGTCCGAGGTGAAAGGAGCTAGATCATGTCAAAAAATTTCACAAAAATAATCTCAATTTCGAGAAAAATCATATACATATAAAATACCATTTTTGTCAAAAAAAGACATTTCATAATCAACTAACTGATATTTTCCAACTCCTAAAATAATCCCGAAGTAGGAGGAGCTAGATCTAATACGAAAACAACCTATATATAAATCAATTATGTTGAAGAGCTTAAATTATTCTTATAGCTAAATTTTTTTTCCAAATTTTGAGTTTTGACTTTCTTTGGGAAAACTTGAATAACTTGGTGCAAACTGCACCACTATTCGTATATTTTAGCTTAAAAGAAAGAAAATTGAAGCTTTTATAGGCTCCAAGAAATTAAAAAAAATTAGTGTCTTTATTTGTTCAAAATTTATGGTGTTGAAAATGGAAAAATTTTAAAAAAACGTGAATTTTTCGTATTTTTTCAACTTTTTTCCACTGTAACTTCCAGAATCCTTAACGGATTTTTACAAAATATAACTCAAAATGTTTGTTGGCATATTTACTATGCGCTTGTTTTATTAATATATTTGTTTGTTTGTTTGTTTTGTAAAATATGAGATCCAAAAACCGAAACAACATTTTTGATCACCGAAAAAATTGGTTTTTCGTGAATATCTCAAAAACAAGAGCTAATCAAAAAAAAAATGAATATGATATTCGTGTTCAGAAGGTCCAAATCCATAAGAAAAGTTGGGTTTTATTCAAGGAGACAAAAAAAGTTCAAAATTTGTAAACTAGTGTAATTTGCAATTGGCATATTAGCTAACGTATAAGATATCACGACATATCACGAAATACCACTCGCAATAGCAGTGAGATGTCACTAGCGAAAGTTATATCTTAACGGTGCTGTCGGATGAACTCTATTGAGTTAATGGTAGTAACCTCAATCTTAGTTATGGTATTTTCATTGACGATAGCACAATGAAACTTTATGCTGAGCTGGCTACGTATGGAACATGTTAATATCGATATGAACTATTTAGTAAATGAGCCCCGATTATTGAACTGGTGTAAAATTTATGAATGTACTATCGTAAACGGTCAATTAGAAATTTTGAATTCAAACATTAAAATTTATTTTTTTTACTACTTGCATGAGAAATTTCAATTATTTACTCAAAAACCCAAGACAAAAGTTATTTTTCTCAGCTATGGTTTCTAATAATTATTCCCCACACCTAATAATAAGCATTTTAGCACCTTCGTAAATAAAATAATGAATGAATGCAAAAACTTCTTTGCAACTATAGTAGTTTGTTTGAAATTTTAATTCGTGTTAAACAGAATTCAGTTGAAATTTAGTTTAGTTGTGAGTTGTAGACTAAAAAAATTCTAAATTTGGCTCAACAATATTGAATAGATTTTCAATTTCATGTCAAAAATAAATAAAAGCTATATTTTTTAATGAAAAGCATATGTGATTTTTATATAGTTTTAAGAAAATTCATTGAAAATAAATTTCTAACTAAGCAGCCCTGAATAATAAATATCCAATACGCAATCCAATGATATGATAAACAATGTTTCACCAAATCAAAATTTTTATTTATTCACCATTTGCTTATTAATTGACATTTTATTTTGTGAATAATTAAGAGTTTTAGTGCATTTTTTATATCAAGTAGTAAAAAAAATAGTATATAAACCTCGGTGAAGAAAATTTTCTCCATTTCGGTGCTTAATTCGCTCGAAACTTCGTTTCTCGCGAATTAATATCCACCTCAATGTAGAAAATTTACTTTATCACCTCGGTATATAATGTACTATTACTAAGCATGCACGTATAAAGTTTAATTGTAATGAATGGTTTAATAATACAATTAAACGATATATGATTGCAAGGAATCTTGCATATAGACACTGGAAAATAACTTACCAGGTCGTAAACCATAATTGAGAAATAGAATAATTTTATTGATTAAAGAAACCAAAAATAGTATATTAAGAAACTAGTTTCATAATCGACGATTTTATCGCACGCAATCTGTTTAGAAAACGACCCGCGCAGCGGGGAGTTTTCTAAAGGATAAGTGCGATAAAACGTTTTATGAAACGAGTTTTTTATACTATTTTTTCTATTTTGCATTTTTTGTCTGGAAATTTTAAAAAATATTTTTTATGTTTTAATGTTTTAAAGAAAATTTCTAAAAATTTCAATTCAAAATAGTAAGCTCTGCGTTTCATCATATTTCTATATATTTTTTGTTGCAAAACTAGCTTTCATAAAATTTGTATTTTATTAAAATATAGTCAATTTGATATTTTGTTATTATTACTAATTATTTTAATTAATTAAAATATTTAACACTAATTTAGATTATTTTTTAATAATAAGATTAATTAATAAGAATAATTTTATTTATATAATTATTCGTTTTAACTTTCACTGACGTTTGTATGACCAATGTGACCAACCTTGAAAAACAAAACTTTGCGTATCTTAATGAAGGCCATTTCGATACGCATTTGGGTATCGAAATGACTTTATTTTAGACGCAAAATAGAAAAAGATTTTATTGTATTCTATTTTCTGATAAATTTACAACGAAAGAATTATATGGACAAATCTACGACAGCTTGGAATACATGATTCAGATAATAACAAAACTACCAATTTTTGTGCGGATATTAGGTATTTTGTTTATTCGAACTCAATAACGACTATTGTAAAAAGCAGTCACTTGACTGAAGGTAAATTAAATTTTCTTAACTTCTGTTTCCACATGTAACCTTTTTGGATATATTTCAATCACTCTCAGAAATCAAATCGAATGCTACAGCCTACTGAGCTTGTTATTATATCAATTAAATTTATTCAAATTATATACCCAAATTTCACATACAATTTTACATATTTTCAACCATGCAATTACATCCTCTACATATTTTCTAATGCATGGAAAACTGCTAAAATATTACCAATAACGAAAAGACGTACGCCAACTAAGTTATCACATTAACAGACATTGGTCATCCTTTCCACACGCTCAGAAATTTTTGAAAAATCAATTAAATATCAAACTAGAACGGTGTAAAGTCGAGATTTCAAACTATTGAAAACCAAAAGTCCACAGAAAAACTGACACACAAACAGACAAGATTGCAATCGCATAAACTATCTCTACAGCTTTCGATAACATTTCTAAATATAATAAAATATCGCATAAGCCGAATAATAACCTAAGATGTCTGTGTACCAAATTTGTGGTCAATTGGTCAAGTAGTTTGTGAGATATTTTTTCCGCAGACAAGAGAACTATTACAAACTATTAACCCGAATTTTATGCAAACCCGAAAATTTCGTTAAATTTCCATAAATTCGATAAACAACATCAAAGTAATTATAAAATATGAAAGGCTTAAACGTCTCCCTCCGAGATGTCAAAACTTTGGTCTGTGGGAAGGGTTTGGTATAGCTAGTCTACTTAATAAGCCGGAAAATCTGGAAAAGTGGTGGAAGAGCACCGATTTTAAAAATTCCCTTTCTCCTGGATTCCATAGAACTTCCGGAACATTCAGCACTTTATTTTGATGTTTTCAAAAAGAGCAATAAAATTTCTTTCAAATCAATTTCAAAGTATGTATTCAAACAAAATAGAAAAAAGTCCAAGCGGCACGTATATCCGCTAGAAATAGGTAGATTTCGAGATCAGACAGTTTTGTGTGCCAGTAGAATCTGATGTATCAGATTAGTTTAAACAAAACAAACTAATTTCAAACAGATATCGAACAAATTTTAAAAAGAAAATTAGCTACCTACAAGCAAAATTATATCTATCCAATTTTGCAACAAACAAATATCAAATCTACCACAGAACATGTGTGTGACAATTTATGACACAAACCTACTCTATATCATATGTCGTGCAATTACTGCAAAATATCAAAATAGTTTACTTCTAAGAAAAAAAAAATTAATTTCTTCTATTCAAATCTTTTATTTTTTGACTGTTATAAGGTTGACATTGACTGTTATAAGGTTTTTGGAAATTGTAGTTGGGGATTGTTGCAAACTTTTTTGTTGAAGCCAACAAGTCAAAAACCTCTAACTGCAGAGGTTTATGTTTATAAGAAACAGATTAAAATGTTTCCACAGATTCTAAATTTATGAAGATTTTAAAAATATTAGTATCCAAACGGCCGTTATAACGGATTAAAAAAAACACTTTTTTTTCTAGTATAAAGCCTATAGTTCCTTAACCATGTGTCAGATTTTTCTGATTTACGAACTTGTCAGAGATATTAATAAAACACACATTTTTAAGAAAGGTTTTTTGATCTGGCTCCACAAATGCAACCGTGAGAGCGCCGGTTGATTCAAACGCATTTTGTGTTTTACAAGCTTTTTTATTGGAGCCGTTCACTCAGAAACCTCAACTGCAGAGGTCTTTTTTTTTAAAGAAACTGATTAAAAAGGTTTCAAAGATTCTAAATTTATGAAGTTTTTAAAAATATTAGAATCCAAACGGCCGTTATAACGGATCAAAAAAACAGAGTTTTTTTCTAGTATAAAGCCTCTAGTTTCTTAACCATGTGTTGGATTGGGCTGATTTACGAACTTGTCCAAGATATTAACAAAACGCACATTTTTAAAAAAGGTTTTTTGATCTGGCCTTATAAATGCGACCGTGAGAGTGCCGGTTGTTTCAAAAAAAAATTTTTTTTTGCAAACTTTTTTGTTGGAGCCGCTCACTCAGGAACCTCTAACTCCAGAGGTCTATTTTTAAAACAAATTGATAAAAAAGATTCCAAAGATTCTAAATTTGTAAATTTTTTGAAATATTAGTATCCAAACGGCCGTTATAACGGTTTTAAAAAATCAATTTTTTTCAGAAAAAAGCCTCTAGTTTCTTAACCACGTGTCGGATTTTGCTGATTCACGAACTTGTCCAAGATATTATTAAAACATACAAGTACAGAAAATTTTTTTGATCTACCTCAACAAATGCGACCGTGAGGTGAGAGTGCCGGTCGTTTTCGTTATATCTCATATTGTTTATATACATATATATATATATATATATATATATATATATATATATATACATTTTTTTTTTTTTTGTTTTTTTGTCTCCGCTTATCATATATAGTCGTTTGGCACAAAAATTTTTCCGAAATTCCGAGATGAAGCCCATTGCAATAGGTAGATTTTTATATGAAATCTACCTAAAAGTAAAATGATCTGTTACAAAATATCACCTAAGCAAGTTACTGCCTTAATCCTACTAGATATCACAAAAGCTTTTGATAGTGTTCTATAATCTATACACACTCTTTGCTCAAAAATTACGTAATTATCTCAATTTCACTTCTATTCCCTTTAAATTGCTTAAAATCATATTTTTTCAAACAAAATTCAATGTGTGTTTTTATTTCCAACAACAGTTATTCCTATATTACTGATGTTAAAACGGGGGTTTCTCAAGTCTCTATTTCAGGCCCATTATTTTTCTCATTATTGGTCAACGATTTACCAGGATTGTTCTGAAATTGTCTCATATCACATACACATATACTGATGACTTTCAAATAAATTTTCCAAAATATTTTTGATTTTCGTGTTATCTGTATTGATTTTTGTTTTGAATAGAGAAAAGAAATAATTATGATTTTTTTCCTTTTCTTCTCATTCAACTGTATTTTGAGAGCATGTAAAAGAAATGCGTTAAAATGAGCAATGTATATAAAGAAGAGACAAATATAGAAGATTCGAGCTAATTAAAACATCGATTAGAGCATTATTGAGTTTCATTTAATTAAAAGCATAGATCATTAATTTGATTTTGTAATTTTAAGTTAAGAAATAATAATTTTGCTTTTTGGAAGAATCAAGTTGTCAATCTAGACAATAAGAAAAAAATCAAAAAGAAAATTGTATTTTAAAATATATTTTATTTTGTGAGTTAAAAAAAAGAATTATAATAATAAAATGTCGCTTTCGCTCTTTTATTTTTAAATAAGTTTTTCATGGACCGTAACACTATTTGACCTAAGATTACAAAATTTCTAAAGAAAGGTATGATCGATCTATGATTATCTCTGCGTTTTATTCTGAAATAAATGAATTGTTCAACTTGAACTTAGATTCCAAAATTTGGCTTTAAAACTGAAAAAAACTTGCAAAAAAATAAAAACCAATTTCGAGAGATATGCAAAGTTATGTAGGGGAGAGTGGGAGGCACATTCGTGGTTTTTTTTTCTATCACCAATAAAAATAATACCACTTTTGTATTTCTATATTTGTAAACTTCAAATAAAATTTAAATTTGTTAGACAACTTGTTAGTTGCCATCATCTTTTTCCGAATTCTCTAAAAAAAGTTTTTTTTAATTTCCCTGGTGACTACAAATTGGCGAATGTACCACATTCCGGGGTACTTGAGCCATTGTATGGGGCGCTTTCGTCACATTAAGCTAGTCAATAAAGTTATTTGAAAAAGAATAAATAATACAAGCATTTATAATAAAACAAGAAGTTGGGTTTTTGGTAGCTAGAGTTGAGTGGAGATGATACAGAAGATGAATTCCAGTTGATGAAGATGAACTTGAGATGTATGTGGATAGTGGAGTTGATTGATGTGAATTTACTGGAGGCTGCAATAGACCGTGATATGATAATAATTCTAGTCGCGGTTGCTGCTGTGAAGAATCTTGAATCAGAAGACAATATAAATGAATCTGAAATACACGTTATTGGTCTGAGATTGATGTAACAGTATTATTAATATAACTTGTATATCCAAAAGGAATAAATAATATGCTTAAGTTCCAGAGCGCTTAGTTCAGACACAATTAAATGAGAGATTTTAGATGCACCAACAATTTGAATAAAACACGATGAGTTGATGATACATTTTAGACATAATATGTTATCATATTTATAAACTTTCTTTTGTGATGTCCCAACTTTTCACCAAATTCTGCATTTAGTGATCACTGTACAGTGTACACAGATATATACATTAATTAAACTTTATTTGAACAGAATGTTTATATTGTTGATATATAATAACATAACATGATTATCTTCAAAAAGTATTGAAATTACATTAATATTATTATTTTTAATTCTGAGTGTTGTTCAACAATATTCAAGAATGGAGATTTTACATTTTAATTATAAAATAATAATGGCGTTGCTAACATAGAACCAAAAAACAATGCATAACTTTTTGAAAAAATAATGACAATCAATGTTTATGATTCCAGGCAACTTTTCTTTCATTTTCAAAAACAGGAGTTAAACTTTTTGAAATCTTACAACAAGTTATCACCACAACACTCCCCTCCTAGTTCCATCGAAGATGAGACGATATAGAAATTATTGTGCTACACCACGAAGGAAACGAGCTGGGGTACGAGTAGTTCTGCCTGCTCGTGTAATTGTGGATGCAGGGTGGAATAGTTGTTGTTGAGGAATAAGATTGAATCTAACCTTCTTAGCTGATACAGTCGCTTTGGCGTCGCGTTTCCTCGCATCTTCAGAGGTAGAAGGGAAAGACGAGGATGTGTCCGGAAAAGTAAAATGGACTTTATCTGTAGAAGACGAAGTTTCATCTGCGCGACTGAGATCAGTTCTCAGAGTAGATGAGTTTTGAGTTAGGTCATCACATTAATAGTGTTATTTTTGATAAAACTTTCAAAAAACTATGTACAATTTATTACTTATTGTTGTTATAAATGTTTATATTATTTGGTTTATTTAAAAAAAATCAAATTAAATTTAACAAATTTTTGTTAAAACAACTAAAATAATTTTTGTTGATTTTTATAATCTAATTCACAAAAACAGTCGATTTCGTAACAAAATTTCTTCAGATAAATAAAAATAAAATTCAAATTAAATTTTTTTTATTAAATTCACAAAAAAATGTTGTCAAATGTTGTATACCGTCAAATTTTTTTATGTTTCTACAAGGTATCATATGGTCCATCGACAGATTCTAAGGAGACGCTAACTAAGCAATAATTTTAAAGAAACAACAGGCACAATTACCGTTAGACTAGATACTTGTAGGAAATGTAGAACAATTTGTTGATCCTTCAATAGTAATAGAGATTCGAAATTAATACTAAACAATTTTGCTACTAAAACTATATTACGTACTGTCTCTTTTCCTCATTATCAATAGTTTCAAACTTCCCACGAAATTTTCATTTTAAAGCACAAAAAAATCGAAATAATTTTTCAACTTAATTTTCTCTGTACTTTTAATCGTTCGTATAACTTTTTGTCTGAACTCCAACAACTGATAGTTATGGTTCCTCGTATTATTTTCTATTTTAATACTAATTTTGTTATTATTTTTATGATTATTATTATTACATTGCACTATTTGCTTTTATTATTATATTACCAAAAATAAGTATATAAAAACAAACAAAAAATTATATTTATATTCTACGAGACCATACTCGTATACAAACAAAATATATATTTCTGCTCTTGCAAGATGAAAGGAAAAAAATATTTTGTTATTATTATTAGCCAACGTGTTCTCATTTAATCTTCAATCTACTTAAATTAAAGTAAGAAAAGAAATTATAAGGAAATAAACGCAGATGGTTAAATGGTATAAAACAAAGGAAATCGTTTGTTTTTGCTTAAAATGAAAATTTTGATGTTTTTGGTGTTGGTTTTAATTCTTTAAGAAAGGATTTTTTCAATCAAAATCAATTATGTAGGGTGTTGTAATATTATAAACGAAAAGGATTTTTAACCGAAAATTTTTACCTTTTGAAAAAAAAGGTTTCGTATTGGAAAGAGTTGGTGCTATGTAGGCAGTATTAGATTTTTGTTGTTAGGTTTAGTATTTTCATTATTTATCTATCCAAAATTGTGAATGATAAATAACAAGCAGCTGAAGACTCGTTGTTGCCACACAAAAATGCAAAATTTTTCCGACGGCATAAAATGACCTGCAGTTATAAAAGCTTTCAGGTATAATTTCTGGCTATCCGAACTTTTGATTTTTAAAATGATAAAATATCAGAATGTATGTTATTTCTTATCCATAAACTAATTAGTAATTACTAATTGCTTGACGATTAAGAGTGATAGAGTATCGGCAGTGGAAGTAAATGTTAACTAAATAATCTAAAAATCAAACGAAATCTCAACTTTGCAAATGGTTATATTTCACTAATGTTAACATATACACTCACCAGCTAAACCAGTGATTGGATGCCAAAACTACAGACATAAACAATTTTGAATAAGGATCCGGCTCGAAGGACCAACGAAAGAACCGGCTCGAAGGACCGTTTTTTAGTTAAAATCGTTTCAAAAACTTTCTAAAAACCGTATTTGTGGGTATCACTGCAATTAATTATGTTGATAAATCGTTAAACTACAAACATAATATATACAGTATGGTTAGAATTATACTAGGCTATCTATACCCACCAAAATGAGCACACTTCAATTTATCATTCCATACCAATATCTTAATCGTGCTTTCTATACAAAAACTGAATGACGTTTTTTCCTTCACGCACTTCATAAAAACAAACCAAAAAAATTCAAATTTCGTAACACATAAATTTAAGAACAAAAAAAAAATTTTTTGAAGGATTTTCTTCGATGATTTTATCCAAAAATTTTCCCCTTTTCAGTTTTTCACTTTTCCGAAGATAAATAGATTGAACATGATTGAAAGTCTATTTGCGCTTACATATAATATTGTATATATCAATCCATACATAAAACATAATAAAACAACGTTCGTTCAACATAATTTTTTTATGGATATTTCTTTGATTTGATATTTATTTCTTTTATTTTCAACTTAAAACAAAAATATCTTGATTAAGTTGAATTTGTTTGGTTTTTTTTTTTCTGATGACTGATGATCATTGATAATCAATCGTTTCGAAGACAAATTTAAAGAGAATAGCAATCGATTTTAAGATAAATTGAATTCTAATGATAATCGAAAATAAATGTAATCATCCAAGAATATTTTTAGTAAAACGAACATCAACGTATTTTCTGTGCCATTACTGTTTGCTTTCATTTGATTAATTAAAGTTAAATTGATCTAAATTTTCTAGTAATTTAAAGAATGAAATTAATGTTAGACAATATGTTATAAGATTATCGTATTCTTTAACTGGAAAAATGGTTGGAAATTTTTTTATCAAGTTTTAAATTTTTTGTATGCGATTGGAATCAAAATCCAACCTTTTCGATCAAACCGTAGTGTGCTGGGGACAGTAGAATTTTATACTCAAACAATGAAATCTACTACAATTTTATAAAATGTATTATCTTAAAAAATGCCGAAAAACGGCAATAAATGTCAGACATGATATGGGAGAGTAAATCTCCTGTTGATCATGCTGGTCAGAAAAATTAAAAGTAGTTTTATTAAATTAATCAAATTCGGTACCATCTAAAAATTTTTTTGAGTTGAGTATCGAGTTGCCTTTTACAAACATGTTGTTGTCCGAGAATCTTTTTTATTGAACCTCATTCACGATTATCCAAATCCAAACCAACCAAAAACCTATTCAATTCAAATTTAATCAGCTCTTCAATACAAAAATCAAAACCTTCGTTAAAATTTAAATAATATAATCGATTATTCTACATTTATTATTGATGGGAAGTCACTACAATGAAAAGTTAATTCTCTTAAATAAGCTTTTAAGTTGTCACTCATTTTTTTGTCTTTTTGGTCCATTCATTTTTTATTTGAATTTTCGATAATATAAAAATCAACAGCAATGATAAAATAAACACAAAAAATCGATTGAATAACAAAAATTGGATTGTCACAAAAAGTGCAAAAAAACGTTGAGCTGTGTTTATTTATAAAATAAATAAATAAAATAAAAATACTATAAAAACCCGAACAGCTGAGTTTTAAATATAAATTTTTGTTGATGTAAGCAAATTTTTTTACTGATTAAATTATTTAAATGAACAATTAAAATTCAATCGAAAATGATACAATTGATCAATTATTGCATTGTGAAAGATTATGACAGATGAAAATTGGCAATTGTTTGATAAACGATTAAAATTCAGCTCGCATACTTCTGGTATAGATTTTACAACTAAAATTGTTGCATAAATGTCGGATTTGTTAATAATTTTTATATTTCTTACATTAATTTAAGTACCTTTATCAAGAAGTTTAATATTTGAAACGGAAATCCCCATTTGTATTTTGTATCACTATACCCCTTCCCTGTCACAAAAAGTTGATGTAGCCATTAATCTTTTTGAAGAGGCTCAGTTGTGATATCAACTAAAATATATTGATTTTTATTGTTTTGAGGTTTACTACATATTCGTATATCTGGTTTTTGGTTTTTATCCCTAACAAAATATGCAAAACTAAATTAAAATAACTCAAAAAGCTCTACACATGTAAGCCAAATCATGTTCCATCTCCAAAGATTGTGCTAAATTTTACAGATATATAAGGGCTTCCCACCTCATCCACGATTATGTTTAGTGTGAAAATATAGAGCCAAAAACCAAAATAAGTTCCCCTACCTAACCCATTTCTATCACAAACATGCATCACATGGACCCTCCCACATACTCACACTCATATACACACGCATTCATACTCATTCATACCTCTAATTTAAAATAAAATAAAACTCACCCCATAGATATTCCAGACCCTCTTCTGTTCATCGATCGGGGAGCCCAGTACTCCGTATCACCACAACGATGGAAAAATCGTTCCAATTCAAATGTGTTGCTGATCAGTAATATTTTTTTTGTTTCTTTTAGTACCGGAAATGTATCGTATTATTCAGCAACAATCATGATGACGACGAATAATCACCAAACAAAATGGCTGTGCCGGAAACGTATTAATATAGTCGGCACGCCGGAAACAATCGTAACACGCGGCCCGGTATTTTCTGGAAATTACACTCCCGCATCCAATTCACTGATTCACTTCGTCCTAGGGTTATCACAGAAATATATAACACAGATGTTGTGTAGAGGGAATTATGGTTTATTATCACATCCTTTATTAGGTGGCAATAAATCTTTCGAAACACTTCTTTCTTCCACTAATTTATCATGTAATTCTCGAAAATCACTAAATCACCGTTTAACTGACCATTTTTATTGGACCTATTTTACTTAAAATCTCATAAAACGTAAGGCCATTATGCTCACAGATATTTATAATTGAAATTTGTTTGTTTGTTTCTCTTATTGATTTAAAACAAATTTATTTAAATTTTATTCAATTACGATTAACTATCACAAAACAATTCAAATGCTACTTATTTATTTAATCAAACAAAGAATTTTAAACCTACTCTTAAGTTATCAAAACAAGGAAAGAAAACTTTTCTTTTGATGACAAACTGTTTCGTTAGATTGTCGTACATCACAAACAAATAATAATTATTTACAAATGATTATTGAATTGAACAGCACAAACAGATAGAATTTTTTTTAAATTTCACTATAATTAGAACTAGTAAAAAAATTGTACTAATTAAACTAATGAAATTATATCTAATTTTTAAATTTTATTTTTACTTAATTTAATGCAAAAAGACGTGAATACAAAATGCAACCTTTCTGATATTCACGAGAATAATTACACAAGACATAAGAGCAAAATAAGAGAGTGAAGCTATCTATCGCGTTCTATTTATAGTCAGCTAACACCGTTTGTTTGTTTATTCAACAATAACGAATCGGTAAGGTAGTTTCTTGGGAGATTTTATTTTTGTTTTATCGTTGGTTATTGTACCCGGTAAAGAGTATAGACTGGTGAAATTGGAAAAGGTTGTAAAATAAAACATTGTTTACGACACGATTGTACGAATCATACATGTAAATAGCGCGATTATGGATTAATGACATTACACAACCGTTTTCTAACAATTTTATAGCGATTAATGATTACAAATTAAATACAGGAAATCACATTGAAAAATATTACACAACTGTTTTAGGACAATCTTTGTTTTATGACAAATATTGTAGATAACAATTACGGTTTGAATTCAAGAAAATATGGTTAAAGGAAAAAACGCAAACAACCATGAAAGTCTCTGTTACTGTAAATTAAATGTATGTGGGACAGTGGTTCGAATTTTACGAATTTGAATCACCCTCCATAACAGACTGTAGTGCAAATATAACAACACTACTAAACTTGGGTACACTACTATACGATGATGTGAATCCGGTATATTTATTTAACTAATAACGGCTCGAATCACGGAATGATTTAATAATACTGACTAATACATTAAATCACTGATTTCTTGGTTCGATAATTTAGTGGAAAATTATTTATAAAAACTAAAGTTTTAGTGCGCGTTTGTTTTTGTTGGTCTATTTATTTTTGGATTTAAATTTATATTAATTAATTGTTTAGTTTGGATATTGGGAAATGTTCGTTTAGAAGTTCTTTAAGAAATATTCAGAAACATTAGTTTGGAAATTTATTAGAATTTTAGCAAAATATTACTTTGGGAGTTTAGGTGTTTTGGAAAGTTGTGGTAAAACACGTAATTGGTTTTACTACAGCACTGCTACCGCCTGATTGAGATCTAGAGCTGTTATCTTATGATTGATTGCGACCTCCCGATTGACCGCGACAATGGCTACATTTGCCTTCCTTCTTTACTCGACTTTGTGAATATTTATCCACACGATTTTTATTACCTTGATTTATTGTTGCCGTTTGTAATACATCCTGTTGACCTTCATTATTGGTATGACCATGTGCTTGGACCCTGACTGAAACGATTTATATAATTAGTGGACGAATTTGGCATATCGCAGGCAAGCGCTATTTCACAATTTTTCATGAATTTTTCATCAACATTTTTTTAAAGCTCTAGCTAAATTGTATTTGAATTAAAACCGACTGTAAATTTTTCTAAGAGTCATCGTCTAAAAAGTTCCCAAATTTGTATTATAGAATCCGCTATATTGATTCACCGTTTTGAGGTGTCGCTTTTGTAAACTTCAATCTACACGTTTGTTCACTTTGGGTGCAAAATGTTATGTAAGAATTTTTACCATCTAATTATACTTTAACTCTTTCGAACTTTGCGGTACCGTTAATGACTTTAGATTTGTATATAATTCCAACCCCGCTAGAATAATAAAATAATTTGCTTTTTTCTCATCAACAAACTTATTTACTTTTAAATAATAAGCCATTCTTTCCTCATAATCAATAAAGTTTCCACTCTCTATGTCAAATTGTTCCATTGGTTCAATTATTTTCCGGCTTGTGGTAATACCACTAATTTGCTTTGCAAAATTCTCTTTATAATTTCGATCATTCGAGCACTTCCACAAACACATTCACTTTTAATTGCACTGTCTATTACGTTTAATTTCAGTCATAAATAGCTATGGTCGGTTACATAATTATAATGTCTTCTAGCAACGGCATAGCATTACGGTATAACATTCCAGTGTTTACCCGGCACGCCTGTGTTTTTTCCTGCGTCACCGCGATCGTAAAATAATGACACAATCAATTTAAATATTTTAACAAAAATAATTTAATATTTTAAAAAATAATTACAATTTGCAATTTGATCATCTAATATACATTGATCTTGAACTATAATCTATAACTAAGAGGACTAATAACGTTTAACTTATTTTATATAACAGCTGACCCGCAATTCTCATTTTATTCTATTACAGGGTAGTTCTCATTTTATTCTATTACAGGGTAATAAACCAATTTTTAACATTTTTTCACTTAATTGCTTTGTTGCGTCACACAAGCTGTAATACTTACATAAATAATAAAAATTTGGTTTATGTAAAGCTTTCGTCATAATATTATTTGTAGATAACTAAACGGTTGTTCCAATTTTAACAAAGTAGGATTGTCATCTGTAGTTGTAGAGGGGAATATTTTCTCGTTTGACTAGACTTGTATATTGCAATGATATGTGAAAATGGTAAATTATATGATTTGTGTGTGTTTTAGAATCAGTTTGTTGCAAATCACAACAAATAATATTTACAGATTTAACTCCTACAGTTACAAGATCCTTCCTTATTTCTTCTAAACTACTCCTAAATTCTGATTTTATACGAAGTGGCTCAAATATTGACACAATGTCATTTTTTTAAAGAGAACTACGGGATGACCACTTCTAGTTCCTTTAATAATTAAAATACTTAAATACTGATTCTAAAGCCGTCCCTTCACCTTCTTTTTAAATAATTCCTCAAATATTTTGATTTTGAGAACTTAGAAAAGCAGCAGGAGCTTTTCTAAATTTTTTACATTCTTTATTTAATGACTTGAATAACTTATCGGTATCTACGATAACTGTCCCATCAATTACTATTATATATTCTTCGATAAGAGAAGTTAAATATTTTGATCTTCCACCTTTTTTATCAAAACAAAGATTATGCAATTGTTTAAAAGTAGAACAAGTTTTGATGCCTGCTCCATATAATAATTTGTTAGATAATTTATTTAGATCAAAAAGTTCTTTTTCAGCTAAGAAATGACGTAAATATTTTGTTTTTGTATGGAAACAGAGTGCATGAAAATCATTTAGAATAGAAGCGGCGTTAGCTCCTGATAAAGATAATATATTGGATAAATTACGCAGAGTAAAACCTGAATTAGTGAAATCACTTAAACGTTCGTTTATGCTGCCATCCTCATTAAAGCAAACTGTGTGAAAATCTTTTAAAGCAGAACAGATATTACCTCTTGATCCATGTAACACATGAGATAAAAGATCTGGTGTAAACTCTGATTTAATGAAATGCCTTAAATATTTTGTTGGTTTTCCTTTACTATCAAAACAAAATTCATGGAATTTTTCTAAACTATTTACAGCTTGACTCAGAATTTTACATAAATCGCAAGGCCTAAAATTTACCTTTGGTTTAGTAAAATCACTTAAATATTTCGTTGGGTTTCCTTCTCTATCAAAACAAATATTATGGAATTTTATTAAAATAACTGCAGCCTTAGTTCCTGCTGCACAGAGTACACAAGATAAATTACGCATTTCAAAACCTGCTTTAGTAAAATTCTTTAAATATTTTGTTTTGCGTCCATTCTCGTCAAAACAAACTTTATGAAAATCTTTTAAAGCAAAACAAGCATTAACTCCTGCTCCACTTAAACTACCAGATAAATTGCTCATCTTAAAACCTGCTTTAGTAAAATCCTCTAAATATCTTGTTTTGTGTCCGTTCTCGTCAAAGCAAATTTTATGAAAATCTTTTAAAACAGAATAAGCAGTAACGCCTGAGCCACCTAAAATACTGGATAAACTACTCATCCTGAAACCTGCTTTAGTGAAATCCTCTAAATATCTTGTTTTGTGTCCGTTCTCGTCAAAGCAAATTTTATGAAAATTTTTTAAAACAGAACAAGCATTAACTCCCGCTCCACTTAAACTGTTGGATAAACTATTCATCTTAAAACCTACTTTTGTGAAATCCTCTAAATATTGTGTTGGATTTCCTTCATTATCAAACCAAAGATTATACAGATCCTCAAAAGCTGGTTTAGCATTAGCTCCTGCCCCACTTAAAATACTAGATATAATTGAAAAGTTTACTCCATTGTCTTCAAGAGTTTGTAAATACTTCGTTGGATTTCCTTCATTATCAAACCAAAGCCTATAAAGCTTTCGAAACGTTTTTTTCACTTTAGCACCTGTTCCACGTAAAATACTAGACACATTAGATAAATTTATTTTATTTTTTTCTAAAGTTTGTAAATACTTAGTTGGATTTCCTTTATTATCAAACCAAAGATCATATAGATCCTCAAAAGCTTGTTTAGCTTTAACGCCTGTTCCATGTAAAATACTAGATACATTAGATAGATTTACTCCATTCTTTTCTAGATTTTGTAAATATTTTGTTTTTTCTCCTTTCTCGTCAAACCAAAGATTATAAAGATCCTTAAAAATTTGTCTAGCTTTAACTCCTGTTCCATGTAAAATACTTGACACTATAGAGAGATTTATCCCGTTACCTTCTAGATTGTGTAAATATTTTGTTTTTTCTCCTTCCTCGTCGAACCAAAGATCATACAGATCCTCAAAAGCTTGGTTGGTTTTAATTCCTGTTCCATGTAAAATGCTAGATACATTAGCTAGATTTATCCCGTTATCTTCTAGATTTTTTAAATATTTTGTTTTTCCTCCTTTCTCGTCAAACCAAAGATCATACAGATCTTTAGAAACTTGCTCTGCTTTAGCGCCTGCCTTACCTAAAATACTCGATATATTAGATAGATTTATTTCGTTGTCTTCTAAAGTTTGTAAATATTTTGTTTTTTTTCCTTTCTCGTCAAACCAAAGATTATACAGATCCACAAAAGCTTGTTTAGCTTTCGCACCCGCTCCACATAAAATACTAGATATATTAGGTAGATATACTTCGTTGTCTTCTAAAGTTTGTAAGTATTTTGTTTTCTTTCCGTGTTTATCAAACCAAAGATCATACACATCCTTAAAAGTTTGTCTGGCTTTAGCTCCAGTTCCACTTAAAATACTAGATACATTCGATAGATTTACTCCGTTATCTTCCAGATTTTGTAAATATTTTGTTTTGTCTCCTTTTCCATCAAACCAAAGATAATACAAATCCTTAAAAATTTGGTTAGCTTTAGCTCCTGCTTTACTTAAAATACTAGATATATTAGATAGATTTACGCCGTTATTTTCTAGATTTTTAAAATATTTTGTTTTTTCTCCATTATCATCAAACCAAACATCATACAGATCCTTAAAAGTTTGTTTAGCTTTAACGCCTGTTCCACTTAAAATACTAGATATATTAGATAGATTAACTCCGTTGTCTTCTAGAGTTTGTAGGTATTTTGTTTTTTCTCCTTTCTTTTCTTTAAACCAAAGCTTATACAGATCTTTAAAGGCTTGCTTAGCTTTAGCTCCTGTTCCACTTAAAATACTTGATATATTAGATAGATTTACTCCGTTATCTTCCAGAGTTTGTAAGTATTTTGTTTTCTTTCCTTTCTCATCAAACCAAAGATTATACATATCCTTAAAAGTTTGTCTAGCTTTAGCTCCTGTTCCACTTAAAATACTAGATATATTAGAAAGAATTACCCCGTTGTCTTCTAAAGTTTGTAAATATTTTGTTTTTTCTCCTTTCTCGTCAAACCAAAGATCATACAGACCCTTAAACGCTTGCTTAGCGTGACTTCTTGCTTTACTTAAAATACTAGATATGTTAGATAGATTTACTCCGTTGTGTTCTAGAGTTTGTAGGTATTTTGTTTTTTCTCCTTTCTCATTAAACCAAAGATTATACAGATCCTCAAACGCTTGTTTTACTGTTGCTCCTGTTCCACCCAAAATACTAGATATAGTAGGTAAGTTTATTCCATTATCTTCCAAAGTCTGTAAATATTTTGTTTTATGTCCCTTCTCATCAAACCAAAGATAATATAGATCTTTAAAAGCTAGCTTAGCTTTAGCTCTTGATTTGCCTAAAATACTGGATATAGTGGATAGATTTATTCCATTATCTTCTAAAGTTTGTAAATATTTTGTTTTTTTTCCTTTCTTATCAAACCAAAGGTTATACAGGTCTTTAAAAGCTTGCTTAGCTTTAGCTCCTACTCCAGTTAAAATGCTAGACATATTAGATAAATTTACTTCGTTATCTTCTAGATTTTGTAAATATTTTCTTTTTTCTCCTTTTTCATCAAACCAAAGATCATACAGATCCTCAAACGCTTGCTTAGCTTGAGCTCTTGCTCCACCTAAAATACTGGACATATTACAATGAACTTGATTTTTATACAGAACATTGAACATGTCACTGCCTTGTTTTGTTTCTAAAAAATCTCTAAATTTTGCATTATTGGAACCAGCGGTTATGCTTTTAACAAATTTACTTTTTGATTTATTTGCTTCATCAATGTTTATACTTTGATGGATTTGATCGTTAACTTCAGAAAATTTTGTCACTTCATCTACTCCATCTACTTCATCTACTCCATCTAAATCAATAAATGATAAATTTGATTTATCTTGTCGTAATCTTTTTACTTTTACATGATCTTTATCTTCAGTGTTTATTTTTCTCTTTCGCACTTTTTGATTTTCATTCTGATACGGCATGTTATTCTCTGTCAGAGTTATTCTCTGAATCTGATCTGAAATTAATATTTTGGCCGTTAGATATATGTTTAGGTCTTGAGTTATATGGCATATAAGCCGTTTTTTTAAATTGGAACAAGTCTCATAGACTAAAGTCTATAATATTTTAATTTCAAACTGAGAATAGTAATTTTCAAGATGGAGTAATAGCTTTCAATATGAGAATTATTAATAGTGTTACAATAAGAATTATTCTCATATTGAAAGTTACAATAACAAAGATAGAACCCCATGTTGGGCGCCATCTTATAGTAACAGGTGTGGTAGTCCGTGAAAAATCACTAGTTTCGTTGTTGTACGCGAAATGCACCCTACCACTAGCTCACTTGGGCGAAGGTTCTTTCGACCAACCAATTTATGGACAAATAAAAAAAAACTTCCCTAATATTGTTTTCCTTTTTATCGTCCACCGCTTTTGTTATATATATTTTTTCTTTTTTGGGTTGAAGTTTAAATTTCCCGAAATTATTGACAAACTTAATAAATTATACTCATCATTAGTGGCATAAATATTACTTATACATGTTTTATTATCGATTTTATTGTTTCACCAATCTTAACATCGGTCTAAATATGATTATGCTATAGTTTTAGATAATTTCGTTAATGCAGTTAATGACTCTAAAACATAATTTATTTTCGTGAATATCGCTTATACATATTTAATTCCGCAAACTATAGCCCTAAATAATTTTACTATTGCACTTAATGAACCGAGCTCATAATTTTTTTCAATTTAATTTTAAACTTAATCCAAGTTTTATTTAAGTTTACTTAGCACCATCTCACGAGAAACAATATAACCAAAACTAGACTGTCTACATTTAATCCAAAAATTTTATTGTTTCCTTTATAGTCCAGAAACTTTATACATCACAGCATGCGTCAAATCCGGTAGTTCTGATTTTTTGCAGACTTGTTTATGATGTTGGTCTAATGAATAATCCAAGTTCGTGACCTCGAGCGCCGAACGCAACTTTGTCAAAAATCGAAAAAACCGCGAAAAAATGTTTTTTTTTTTTCAAATTTTGGCGATTATAACCCTAAAGGACCAGTTTTTGACAAAACTTTCTCAGGACGTTTTTAAAGTATTCTCGGCCTAGGCTTAATCTCGCAAACTGTTGGGTCTACAGAGACAATTATAGTATCATATTGTAGCAAATTTAGTCTACTTTAAAAACGTCCTAAAAAGTTTTTCAAAAACTAGTCCTTTCTAGTAGTTCTGATTTTTTGCAGACTTGATTATGATGTTGGCCTAATGAATAATCCAAGTCAAAAATCGAAAAAACTGCGAATAAATCGTTATGTTTTCAAATTTTGGCTATTATAACCCTAATAGCCAAAATTTGAAAACATAACGATTTATTCGCAGTTTTTTCGATTTTTGACTTGGATTATTCATTAGGCCAACATCATAAACAAGTCTGCAAAAAATCAGAACTACCGGATTTGACGCACACTATCCCATACTTTCAGGCGACAAAGTTACTGGATTGTTACCTGGTTTGCATTTGTTTAATTATTTTTATTTTCACATACATATGCGAAAATAAATGGAAAATAAAATGAATATAATTCTGTCTTTCCGGAAGTGTCAATTGTACTTCAACTTAATAGAAAAGAAAAAAGTGTGGTGCATACAAGTGGGTTTAAAAGTGTTTGAGAAAAGAAACATTTTTGATTAAAGCTATAATAAATTACTGTATGCAAAGAAGACGGGAAATTGTAGTACGGTTGTTACAAAGAAAACCATCCCCATTACAGGGTATGTGAAAGGAAATGATTAACGAGTCTAAACATCGAGAGACTTTCAAGAGCGAATCTCTTGCTTGAGTTTCCCGGAGACGGAATGATTAAGCGAATCGAAGTTGAGCAACAAAGCAAATTGGAGCAGTGACTCCACTACGTATCATCTGAGTAACGATGTAATCAAGAGGTAAACTGATAGTCCACAAACTGTGGTAAGGGCTAGCCCAAGCGTAGTTGGACCGCAAACAAAAGACTTTGATTTAATGAGAATCGATTCCAGCGTCTCCAAACTGAACTATGTGCGATCGAAAGATGCGCAGACTTTAGCTTACGAAGAAATTATCAAAATAAGAGGATTGCCATGTTGTCTTACAGCCACGTAGACGTCAAGGCACCATTACATCCAAAATTCCAAAATAGTTGGAGACTGTGTAACAAGCTAAACAAGCTTGCCTGGTTATGGTTAAAATGTAACAGTTTACTGAGTTTACTGGATGGTCATGCGAATACCGCAGGTAATGTAAAAGCCGAAAAATTAGCAAGTGAATTAGCAAAAACATTTTTTGTCGGTCCGGAATCAAAATCTATACACGAAAGAATGAGGGATGAAATAAATTGTGACGGAATCGCCCACAGTCTGAAATAACGTCTCGGGCTATAGGCAGTGTAAGCAATTAATTGGATTGGTCAATCCGAAGAGAGAAGTAATGTGCTGTGTTCTTACTGGACCCTGGCGCTTAAGAAAACACCTCAATAATGTAGTGCAGAGGTGAGATGCTTATAGAATCTGGTTTTGGTCCAGATACGAGATATTTTTACATTATAACGTCTGGTTAACGATCTAAATAGCTTTAAAACTTTGACTAAATGGCAGGTATATGCTGAACTTCAAATCAAATTACCTACATTTAAAAAGTTATATTCAAATAAATAAAGCAGCAAATTTATATTTCATTTAATGAGCTTTTTAAATACATTTTTGGATTTAGAAAATATTTTTTTTAATATATATTTAAATTTTAAAGTTTGAATTTCACTTTAAAATGAGTTTTAAATTTTATAAATTTGTTTTCTAAAAATAGCTAGTAGTGTTTAGATAACTTTTGCCAAGTTTCATAATGGGTGTAGAAGTTTAGCAGCTACACCAGTTACAGTTTTTAAACCATTGCGGCTGGCACCCTACGGTGGGGATAGGTTCTAAACGACTTCTAAGGGTTATCTTTACACTATACGCTACTTTTATAAAAAGAAATTTAAATGGCCTAACTTTGTGAAATAAATTCAAATTTTAAAATTTAAATATATTTTTTTGAAAAAAAAAACTATTTTCAAAATACCAAAAATATATTTAAAAAGCTAATTAAATGAAGTATAAGTTTGACTGCTTTATTTATTTTATTGTAACATTTTAAATGTAGGTAATGGGATTTGAAGTAGCGCATACTTGACGTATAGTGAAATTTTTAAAACCCTCTAAGCTTGTTAACCAGACTTTTGCTGTAAAAAATTTTTATAACTAAATGGAGGACATATATATAATTAAATATTACAAAAATCGGAAACATAAAAATTTTAAATCTGTCCGCTTTACGTGGAAGACCCCATATTTCAAATTTGGTTACCCAATTGAAAAAAAAGTTGGTCAAATTTTAACTTCTACCCGTTGCATATTTGACAAAAATTTTACAACCAAATTCAAAATATTTGCAGATTTACTACCAACCGTGACGCCGTGCAAAATTTTCGTACCAAAATACAAGCTTCTGAAAACTATCCCTATGTCGTAACACTAAATCCCAAATATAGGTTTGAATCACATTTTAAACTTCATAAAGGTGTATTTAGCTTTTTACATAAATTGGTTTTACTATTTTGTCTACTAAAAAGTCTTAAGAAATCGTAATTTATTCGGATAAAAAACTCCAACCAAGCAAAATGTCCTTCACGTCTAATAGGTTGATCAATTCTAGACTGCGTTTTGGAGTGGGAAAGCTTGACCAATTAAATCCATAATCCTTATTTAAAGAGCTACACAAAATTTAATAAATTTCTAAACGGGTCCAGACCTAATCAAAATTGATTCACAGAACTTAGGTAGAATTCGTGTTCAAGATGGAACGGATTGGATCGAGTACAGGATCGAGTACAGGATCGAGTTAAAAGGTTGCTTGCAGCGAAATGGAGAATCTCTACAGGATTAATCCTCGGCAGTGGAACGGCTGGTTCATTTGGCGAACTCAAATACGCCACCATATTTCATGGAGTTGTTATTATGATATTATTCATGATCCTGAGACAAGGAAAGCAGTAATGTTGTCGCCAAAAGCAATATTCGCTGAAACAATTGCTTGTGCCTTGACCAACGAAACTGCACAAGCTATTATAAAACCATCAATTAAAATACGCCGGGTGGAGTTGGCTGATGACAACAACTATAAGTCAAGACCACGAGAGAATATACGAAGTGACAGAATTTGATGCTTGTTATGTGGCAAGTTGGGTCATATTTCGAGAGAATGTAGAGATATGAGAAGAAAGAGAACAAAATCAGCATCACCTATGCAGAGACGTTCAGTAGAAGAACGGGTGCAACAAGCTAGAGAAGACGATGGAGCAGCAGCTAATCAGTTAAACTACAACGAGCCAGCCTAAAGGAGCGTAAGCTGGCTCCCACAACCGATTGCCCCATAACCTTCATCCATGTTTCAAGATTGACAAGGGAGGTGACAGCCTTACTGTTAGGGCTAATATTGATGGAAAAAGTTGTGTCATCACGTTAGATACGGGAGCAATAAATACAATTGTCCGCACTGATATTGTGAAAGGGAAACTAAAACCAGCAGGAAGATACCGAATGCAGACAGCTACTGGCGAAAGTGCAAGTATTAAAGGAAAGAAAGTGGTCAACTTTGAAATCGGGAATACTCACTTTCAACATGAAGTAGTTGTAGCTGACATTGTGGATGAAGTCATCCTGGGAATGGACTTCATGAGGCTAAATGGATTCGTTATTGATGCTGGCAAAGGAGTACTCACGTACGGAAATGTTGAGTTGCCACTCCAATTTAATGGGGAAGATTCAAATTGTGTTCGTCGAATAATATTGGATCACAGAGAAAAGCTGCCACCCCAATCAGAAACAATCATTTGGGGAAAATTGGAAGGAGGTTCTGGGTCACCCAGGTTGTGGGTTGTGGAAGCCAACAAAGAACATCAAAATTGTAAAGAAGTCGTTATAGGGAAAACCTTAGTTAGATCGGATGCTGATTACAACATACCAGTAATAGTTTTAAATCTGTCGGATACGCGAGGGTTGCTAAAATAATAAAATGCGAGCAGAAAAACATCCATAGCACGGTCAACACAAAACAACAAAAAGCATAAGTGGAACAACTTGTGCAGAAGTTGACAGAAGGGCTTTCAGAAGAGCAGAAGAAAGCAGCACGTCAATTGCTAGAGCAACACAAGTCTTTATTCTGCAGTATACCTGAAGGAAATGGCAGAACCAATTTGGTAAAACATCGTATTGACACTGGAGCAGAAAAGCCGATACGCCAAGCACCAAGGAGATTACCATTAGCTAAAAGAGAGGAAGCTGATAAAATTGTGAGGGATACAAAAGAAGCTGGTGTAATTGAGCCTTCAGACAGTCCCTGGAGTTCACCTGTGGTGTTCGTTGGCAAGAAAGATGGGAGCTTAAGATTTTGTGTTGACTACAGAAAATTAAGCACAGTCACTAAGAATTATAGCTACCCATTGCCTAGGATTGATGATGCATTTGATACATTATCGGGATCAAGATTGTTTTCAACATAGATCTGCAGAGTGGCTACTGGCGGAAGTGGCGGAGGAAGATCGGGAGAAAACGGCGTTTAGTGTTGGTAATGGACTATGGAGATTTAATGTCATGCCATTTGGGTTGTGCAACGCGCCCGCAACTTTCGAGAGATTAATGGAACGGGTACTAAAAGGCTTGCACTGGAAAACATGCCTTGTATATTTGGATGACATCATCGTCATGGGCAAAGACTTTGATGACCACTTGAGGAACTTGGCGGAGGTACTGGAAAGGTTGCAAGCAGCAGATTTAAAGTTAAGTCCCAAAAAGTGTTCACATTTCAACGAAGAAGTAAAATATTTGGGACATAAGGTTACGGCAAAGGGAATTCATACCGATTCTGACAAGATTGCAGCAGTTATGAACTGGCCAAGACCGAAAAACCTACATGAGCTACGAAGCTTCCTTGGATTGTGCACATATTAGAGACGGTTTGTGCCAGGATTCGCCAACGTTGCCAAAAGTCTGCATGAGTTAACCAAAAAAGATAAGGCATTTGAATGGAATCAACCTCAAGAACAAGCATTTGTGGAGCTCCGAAGGAGATTATGTACGGCTCCAATTCTGTCCCATCCTATACCAAATGTTCAGTTTATTTTGGATACTGATGCCAGTAATGAAGGTATAGGAGGAGTACTGTCGCAGAAAATAGATGGTCAGGAAAAAGTGATAGCTTATTTTTCCAAAATGCTATCCAAGCCGGAGCGGAATTATTGCGTAACTCGAAAGGAATTATTGGCTATTGTGGAATGCGTCAAACATTTACATAAATACTTGTATGGTCAGAAATTTCATCTCAGAACTGACCATGGTGCGTTAAGATGGCTACTACAGTTCAAAAAACCAGAGGGACAAGTAGCACGTTGGATCGAACGGTTGCAGTCGTACGATTTGGACATTGAGCATCGAAAGGGTACTGCACATGGGAACGCTGATGCATTATCGAGACGACCCTGTCAAGTTGAATGTAAGCATTGTTGTCGACAAGAAAGCAAGGAGAACATCATCGATGTACGATTACTACAAGTGCTACCTGATGATGAGTGGACTCCAAGCCATAAGGAGAGATCAATTAGCAGATCCAGATCTTGCACCGATCATCGAGTTCAAGGAAAAGGGTTTCAAACCAGTATGGGGAGAAATTTCTGGTAAAACTCCAACTTTGAAGGCGTACTGGGCGTTAGAGAATGGATGCTTAAAGAGAATATGGGAAAGCTCAGATGGCAAAATAAAGCAATCTCTTAAAGTGGTACCAAAAGGGAAAATAGAAGCAGTACTAAGGGAGTATCACGAAGGAACGAGTGGAGGTCACCTTGGGATCAATAAAACTCTTGCAAAAATACGACAACGGTTTTACTGGTCAGGGACTCGGCAATCAATTGTGGAATGGTGTCAAAAATGCGACAAATGTGCGGCGCTAAAAGGACCCACACGAAGAAGTCATGGGAAAATGAAGCAATACAATGTAGGTGCTCCATTTGAACGGATCGCAATGGATATAGCGGGACCATTCCCAACAACTGAATCAGAATAAATATGTGCTTGTGATCATGAACTACTTTAGTAAGTGGCCGGAAGTGTGTGCGATTAGCAACCAGGAAGCAACCACAATCGCTGAAGCTGTGATAAATAATTGGATTATCCGCTATGGAGTTCCAATGGAGATCCACACCGATCAGGGACGGAACTTCGAGTCAGCTGTATTCCAGGAAATTTGCCAAATGCTGGGGATTAACAAAACGAGGACGACAGCCTCACACCCACAATCAGATGGCATAGTTGAGAGATTCAATTGCTACATTGGAGGAATTTCTAGCTAAAGTGGTCAGTAAGAACCAACGCAACTGGGATCAACACATTCCTTTATTTTTGATAGCATACAGATCAGCAGTTCATGACACCACGACCATGACACCAGCTCAAACTATTTTTGAAAGTGATTTAAGACTTCCTGGTGACCTCAAGTTTGGAGCAGTACCATCAACATCATTGTCTGCGCAAGAATACGTCAACCGACTCAGGGAGAACCTTGAGAATATTCACAAGCTTGTTCGGCAGAAAATACAACTGACCAGTGATAGAATGAAAGCCCGATATGATATACAATCTAATAATAAAGGTTTTGAAGAAGGACAGTTGGTATGGCTACACAACCCACAGCGAAAACGAGGGTTATCACTGAAATTGCAAGCTGCATGGGAAGGACCTTACATAATTATAACCAAGTTAAACGACGTGGTTTATAGAATTAGGAAAAGCCATCGAGGCAAGGCAAAAGTCGTACATTTGGAAAGATTGGCCTTATATAAAGGAGAGCTAGATCCTGTTCGGAACGAACAGGCTTAAGTGGAGGGTATTGTTACGATTACAGAAAAATCTAGACGATTACAGAAAAATCTAGACGATTACGGTCACTTCCAGGAAGAATCAAATCAAGAAAATACTACAACAAATTAATGAAATGACAGGAAATTTTTTTCACATTTTTTAACATAACTCAAAAACTGCGATTTCGAAAATTACAAAAAAAATTGTTTTGGACTAGAAAAAAAATTAACCTTTTATATGACAAGGTCAAAAATAATTTTTTTGCAAAATTTCCATCCTCAACCCCGTCAAAATAACATTTGAAATTAGGAGCCGACCGCATAGTTTTCATTCAATCTTTACAACATTGCCCATAACCATGAATTTTTCCAATTTTTTTCTTTTGTAATGTTCGAAGTTAAGGCGGGTTACAGGAAAATTTTTTCACATTTTTTAACATAACTCAAAAACTGCGATTTTGAAAATTACAAAAAAAATTGTTTTGGATTAGAAAAAAACTGCGATTTCGAAAATAACAAAATAAATGGTTTTGGAGTAGAAAAAATCAACCTTTTATATGACACCCCACTCAATAAGGTCAAAAATAATTTTTTTCAAAATTTCCACTCTCAACCCCCTCAGAATCACATTTGAAATGATGAGCCAACCGCTATAGTTTTCGTTCATCTTAACTCGATTCCTTACAAAAAACTTTTGTTTTACTATCTCCTTATCTATGTCCATAAAATATAGATAAAAACAAATATTTGAAATTTTTTTGTTACCAGCAGGTGTGGGAAAACACATTTAATAAATGTAGAAAATTTCAACTTGATAGCACTTATAGTTTGTGAGTAAATCGAATATGTAGAAATTCGGACGGACACCGAAGTCTCACCAATAGGGTACCGTTTTTACTTTTTTAAAGTACGGAACCCTAAAAATACATGTATTTTAACAAAGATTTATGTTTGATATACATCGCTGCCCAAAACTAAAAACCATGTCCTCATAAAAGTTTTTTGCCGAAAACTATATAAAAATCCTTAACCCAGACCGAAGTTTTGATATCTCAGAGCTGTGAGATTTCAGCCCCTCCATATTTTTTAAATTACAATCCTGATCTATAAAATAATAAAAAATTTTAAAAATTTCTACAAGACTGATGGAGCCAGTATTTGAAGTGGAAAATTTGCCAATTTTAATCATATTCCACATCAAAAGATGGTCAAAAGTTTCAACTTTAACAGATTTCTGTCGACCAAGAAAATTTACCCTCGTTTCGCTATCAAAATAGAGTTTTCCAGAACAAAAATACCAAAACTACAGAATTATACCGGAATTGATAATTCGTTATCGGTTTTGTATAACGACAATATATAGCGGTATATCGGTATTCGATGTTTAATTCGAGCTCAATAAAAAATTTAATCAATGAATATTTAAGTAACACGCTTAAACTGGAAACGAAATTAAGACTAAAACATAAATTTGTTAAGGACAAAAATTTTTTCTGTAAACCAGATTCACCCATCAGATTAGTACTTATTTGATTGGTAAATAGTTTTAAACCGAAAATCTACCTATATGCAAATTCTATTAAAATGGAGTTTTCAATAAATTGACAGAAAAATGAGGAAATACTAATAGTAATTTTTGGTGAGGAGTTGAGAGTTAAACCGCAATTAGACTATTGCAGAACTCTGCAATATTTCTGCAATAGTCGTGCAATGGTAGTGTGTAAAATATTCATTGCAGAAAAGATTGGCAATGAACTCATTGCAAAACATTGCAATGAGTCATTGCAATGTTTTCTAATGAGTTCATTGCCAAACTTTTCTGCAATGAATATTTTACACACTGCCATTGCAGAAATATTGCTGAGTTCTGCAATAGTCTAATTGCGGCTTTATTTGCACACCGAATTTACCGAATTCTTGTTCTGAATAAAAATTTTGAAGATAGGAAGCCAAACAAAAGAATCTTAAATTTTCCAATTACGTCAAAAAATTACCACGAATTTTAATTTTCCACTTCTGTACATTGAAAAATATTTTTATATCAGAAAATTAATAAAAAAATTTTTTTTTTCGTTTTGCCAACAACATAACATAACAACAATGGATATAATACTGCAAATGAGAAATGGAAAAATTGTCATTGCATATTCTTTTATCAATAAGCCAACAAACAAACAACAAGCAAACCGTTTTCCTTTTCCAAAGAAAACTTGTAAACTTTACATTTTTTTTTGTACTTTTTTCTCATTGACAAACTTTTGAATATTCCGTCAAATGAAAATTTGTGTTTTCATTTTAATTTTCGCTTTATCATGCTTGTGTTTTTCTTTATACCTAAGTAGAAAGAAAAATAATGTCTTTTCTTATTTTAATTTTAATTTTCTTTAAAATAATTTCAATTTGAAGTTTTTCTCTGTTATTTTGTACAAAAAAAAAATTTTTTTTGATCAGAAGAAATGAAAATACGAAGAAGACACAAAATATAAGAAAATGATAACTTTTCACGTTTTTTTTCTGTGCTTTTTATTTTCAATTTCATGCAGAATGTTTTCATAACTCAATTTTTTTTTCTTATATTATTTTGATAATATAAATTTAATTTTTGACTTTGGTGTGATAAAATAAAAAAATTCGTTTTCTTCAAATTATAATAATAGAAAATTTGGAGCACAAAAAAAATGAAAACGAAAAGAAAATGCAAACTTTTTCTTTTTTTTTTGGTTCATTCCTGTGAGTTGACAAAATGACAATTTATATTATTTAAAAATATAAAAATAAAAAAAAGTGTAACAGAAAATCATAAATTTTAATTAAATATTAAAAAAAAATAATGGAAAAACGAAAGTGGATGAAAGAAAATTTGACTTGATGTGAGATGAAAAAGATTGATTAAAATTGATGATAGATGAGATTTTTTTTCTCAGGATTTTACGTGGTTGATAGATTAAAGGTTAGAAAAAAGGATTACTGTTAATTGTAAAAGTAATGATTTTGGTTTTAATAAGGGAAAACTTTTAACTCTACACCGGTTTTTAGAGTAAATAAAATTCGAAATCGTAATACCATTGCCTTATTTGTCATGCAATAATATTAGTTTGATTTGGATGTGCTAAATTTTTTGTTGGTTGATTGTATATTTTTTAGGAGTTATAGTCTACATGGCACGGATTAAAAAAAGTAAAACCCGAAAAAGAAGAACAAAACCAAAGAATAAAAAAAAATGTGTCAGCATAAAAGCTCTCATAGAAGAAAAAAAATTGCAAATGTTGGAACACTTACTTTTGAGTGGTGAAATAGCTTTACGTTGCTATAGAAATCAAATAAATCAAGTGAAACATAATTTTAAAAATATTTGTATTCATGGTAAGGTCGCAAAATATAACAGTAATATACCCGATGAACTTTTAGGAAGACCACATATATTTGGTAAATCAAGAGCAGTATTTTCACCCGAAAGTGATATACATCTTAAAGTTCTGTGTCGTCCTTTTTTTAATCCATGAAATTTTCTAACTTACAAATTGTGAAATACTAAATTATGGTTAGGTTAATAAAGACTTATTTTACTCGACCATTAAATCGTTAGTGTATTAATGAAAGTAGCACACAAGTAAACAGAATAAAATTTTATTAAAGTTGTTTTATTAGTTGTAAGAACAAGAAGTTTTATGACCATGGTGGTCATAATTATTATTGGATTTCATTGTTTAATGCTTGGTAGAATATTTTTATATATAATGAACACAATTACATAGGTTTTGTAAATAAATATAGAATTGTGTCGGTATATTATTGATGTTTGCATTTTATTTCATGTTACGAAGGAAAAAGATTGTATGTTAGCTATTCTAGATATTTTTAATTTGATACCAAACTAACTCCTAATCGTACTATGTTTTTATCAAGGTTCATACAGAGCTTTCCAACAGTAACAAACTTTAGTTCTAGTTAATTAATTAGAGCTACCAAATAAAAATTTTAAGGATCATATTATTCAGGAAGCTATGTATTTAACGGTATTAATCGTTTTCCTTGGCTCTCATGTCAAAAAAGTAGTGACTGTTGAATAAATTAATTGCGTATTACTATTCACATATTTTGTAGTTGAGAAAAGGAGCATTATAAACACATGAACCACACAAATATTGATTCATTCAAGCTTTAGAGATTGCGCAGGGTGATGGTCACTTTACGAATCACCCTACAAACATGAGCAGCCCAACCAAGCTTGCAATCAATAATTAAACCGAAACTTTTTCACATGTAACTACAATAGAATGACTATACTAACCAACATAACAACATCGGACGAATCAGTTGGAACAGACATTAATTAAGAGAAATAATTATTTAATTAATTAAAAGAAAATCATCATTAATTTAAGCCATTCAATGTGGAAAACTAGGAATGTGAAAGCAGTTCAACAACTGCAGGTCGTCAGCACATTAATATAGCAACGAAAACAAAATAGATTTAGAAAAATTATTGATGAACATTGAGAATGGACCTAACAAAGGTCAACTTTCGAAACAAAATTTGAAACTTATTCCAGCAGATATAAACAGACTGAGTCCGACCTTCTAGATAGGAAAAGATAAGATTATAGGCACTACTAGAGAAAACCAACCCAATTCTAAAACTTGTCAACTACAAAGTACAAACTGTGGCCAACAGTCAAACGCTTGGCTGGAATCTAGTAATAGCAAAACTAGATTTTTTCTTGTCGATATTAAGTCCAATAGTGTGGGTAGCATCAATGAACGTGGATGTAGTGTTATAATCTTAATGGAATCAAAACTCCTTATCATAGAGTAAGTTCTAGTCCTTAAGGTATTCAATAATCTAGCATTTTAAGATTTCTCTATCACCTTAGAACGAGGAGTGTTCTAATAGGACTATGCTCTATTGGACGAGAACCAACTTAAGTTGGTTGAATCGTATTTATAATTAGATGCTCCTATTCTCTTGAGTATATATACCACATTACACAACTATTTCGAAGAAAGAGATCGAGAGATCTCAGTACGCCTTTTGAGAGGTACATATCTCTCGAACAATCAAAGAATGATACTATTAAAAAACAAAACATTTTCATCGACTTGACTATACGAATAAATGCCAGAAATCAGATTGGTTTACATTTGCGAGTGGAAGACCCAAGATAATATATTCATAGGAACGATTAAAGTAATAGAATCACTAAGCAGAAACAAATGAATTAGAGAAACTGAAGTGGAGTTAGGAAGAAAGTGAGTATGTAGACACATCCTTATAAATTATGTCAAGGCCAAACTTACTACAAACGTCGTTGGAAAGAGACACATTGTACTAATAAATTTGTATTGAAGTCATCCATAATAATAAGATTACCGAAGCGCGTGGATAGGTCAGATATAATGTTTCACCATCCCAAAATGCCTAAAAGACAAATATCTAACACCTCCTAGATTTGCCAAAAAACAGACACCAACTTTCACAAAAAGTGTATCAGCACCAAACTCTGTATGAGTCAAAACAATTTTGGTGCAAACGAGTGGCGGATTATCATACAAGTTTATGAGGCAACCGCACCAGGGCCCCGCGATTCCCTTTTCAAAATTAAAGCAAGACAAATAAAACATTAAAAAATTTTATTTCGTCTAAAATTTCATTTTCAATAGAAAGAATTAATAAATCGTTCAAACGAGCATTGCTCTCATAGTATGTGACGCTGAGTGTATTTGACTATTGTTTACGGTTTGACATTTAGATGAAACAGAATTGAAAAGCTGAGCGGCTTCATCAAAAACTTTGTTGTAGTCTTTATTTTCAAAATATGTAACTAATGAATCAAACAGTTTTTTGTCACCGAGAGAGAGTTAAAAGGGATGACCACTGTATCGGTAGAAAAAATAAATGATATTCAGGCATTTTTTACGGGGATATATGGGGGATTCTTATATGTATTATACATTGTATACTCAATATAGTTTTCATAAATTTTTATTGAAAAATATGAAATAGGAATAAATGTATCAGCTTTGTTGTAAAGTCCTAAACAAAATTCTCCCTCCACGGTCCCATGAATTTCTCGAGAACGGGTTTTCAAAAAAACCAAAATCAAAGTTCATTATAATTTGTATTAATGTAGTTTTCGTGTACGTGGCCGTTTTTTTTTAATTTTGATTTTTTACAAAATGGTGACCGATTGGTGACCACAAGCTATTGCTATTAGCAACGCGATTACATAGCTATTGCAACAAAGAATAAATAAAAAAATCTCGAGTTATCGATGCGACCAGTTTGAAAAAAGTCGTTTTGAGAAAATTTCGTTTAAAAGAGATAGTCACTGTGACGTCAGAAAAAACAAGTGATTTTCAGGAATTTTTTTGATGAGGATAATTAAGGCATATGGGGGGGATCGGGTTTTTATTTTATTCAGTATATGTTCAATATGGTTTTCATAAATTTTACTGAAAAATATTAAATAGTAACAAAGTTATCTCCTGTAATAGAAAGAGCAAGATAAAATTGAAAAACCGGCTTCATTCAATAAAATGACTTAGTCATTTGTGAAATTTTGACCTAAAATTCTATAAATATTTTCGAAGGTATAATCTTTAACCTAAAACAAAAAAATTTAATTTTGTTTTTTGTTATCCTTTACAGTGGCACAAAATTAAACTTGGTGAGAACACTTTTCCAGAGGACAAGCATCAAAATGTTTTCGAATCGACATAGTTTTTTAATCAAACCGGTTGTCATTGCTTCGTTATCGTCACTTTCCTGAGCAAGGAATGGTTTTTGAAACATGAAACTTTTAAATAACAAGATTGTAAAGCGTGAACTGATTGGTATCTAGGCGACCATATCGTTCCAGTTGCTCTATAGACGCTTCATGCAGTGAAATATCTTGTGATGAATTATTCCAATTTTGGAGTCCATTTTTAATGAAAATGTATGCGATTTTCTATGCAAGTCAACAAATAAACGGTAAATAAAACATAAACTGCTTCAGCTGATGGTGAATAGATTAGCCAATCTCGTTTAATTTTTTTACCATTTGGCGGTTTTCTATTAAAATGAAACTCAATGAATTTTCGATCATATTTTCCTAGATTTTTTGTTGCATCTATAGATCTAGGTATTTGGCCAATAGCATTCAATCAAACAATTTTACAAAATATTTGGATTAGGAAGCGTAAATGTATTAAATATATCGTCAAAAGGGTAACTGAATTAAATATATCGTCAAAACATTTAATATCATATCGAAGTAATTTCAAAGTGTCGTCTTTTATCGGCATCGTGCGTGTCGAAACATATATGTTTCGACTTCAGCCACGTTGGACGCCAATTTATAATAAACACCAGAGTTCGTGTTAATAGAACCAGAATCAGGAACACTTGAGCAGTCGCATGCCTTAAGATGACTTCAATTAGTTTCAGTCTGTGAGTTCGAATATGTTTCCTCAGCCCATCACAAATGCTGAACTGCATGCAAAAATTACATCAAATATAATTATCACATTAAAAATAATTGTTATGACCGCCAAATTACGTGATGTCTAACATGAATCGTTTGAACAAAGAAACTACCATCTAATAAGAGCCCTTGGGTTCTGAATAAAGGTTTTTGCTAAGGGGATTAGAATTTTTGTAGTCAGCTCTGACAGTAAAAACTAATCCCTGACTACAACACAGCCTTTCCATTTTTCAATTGCGATAAGACTTCATTGCATCGTACATTGCACACTTGTATTATTAACCAATATAAAACAGTTGAGGATCATAGTGTATTTATTTTCATTATATAAAAAGATTTGATTTGTTTATCAGTCAGCTGTTTATAACAGGATCCTGTTATTTGGTCTATATTTCTTTCATAGCCAATGTTTGAATAGAGGTTAGTAATTATAAAATATTGACGCCCCCATCAAATTGATTATTATTAAAATTACCTTTATGTAAATAGATTTAATGAATGGCTTGGGCGGAGCTTGATTTGAAAACATTGTGTTTCGTCGTTAATATATTTGCTCATATGGAATAATTAATTTTCGAGAAATAATGGACAACCGAGAAATGCTATGAAATCAAATTTTTTTTATTTACTCTCTTTTTTAGGGTGATTAAATAATATAAATAACTAATATTTTTCAATTTTTTTTAGTTGTGTTTAGAACTTAAAACTAGATGTTGTGTGTATTAAATTAAAAGAGTTGCAATTAAAATATGTAAGCCAAATAATGTTTCTTATGCTAAAAATAAAAATAAATAAAAGAAACAGAAAAAAAATAAAAGAAAATTATTTGTTGTGGCTTTTCTTTTTATTGTGCAATATTGTATATGTGAACAAAGTAGTTTTTTTTGGCTTTGAAATAAAATTTGAAAAATGGAAATAAAATGATAATGGTATGATTATTCTTCAATTATTGTTTGGTTTGGTGAAATTAAAAGGAAAAATGTATAGTTGAAAAGTGAATCAAAATTAAGATAAAAGCAAGCAAAAATATATTTTGCTATTCAGTTGGTTTGAATGTTATATCAAAAAGATTGCAAAAAAATAAGAAAACCTATCGGCACCGGTACGTGGAATAGAAAAGCTAGTAAATATGGTGTACTTATGGTTCAAAGTTTTCCTTAAAACAAATGGAGTGCAAATAAGATGGTTGTTTCAAAGCAGAGGCGTGAACAAAGTGGTCAGACGTTGCTGATTGTGGTGAGTTCGTTCCATGATTTATATTAAATTATACTTTTTACTTTGTTGCGGGAATGGATACGACTGTTGCAAATGGATGTTTTTTCTGTAATCTCGACATGAAATGTGTACGATTTTTGAGTGGCACATGTTGGTTACACCGAAATTTTTGAAGGTCTTTTAAGTCCACTATTGCTGATATTGCTACGTTGAACAGCTATGGTTGTAGCCTGAATATGATTGGTTGCGGAAAAGAATATTTTTGACGTCGAATATAAATAATTAACTGGAAAGTGATACAATAAAAAGACTACAATCAACACATTTTCTAAATAATCACTTCTCTTATTGTTAGTTTTTACCTGTTAGTTGCATGATACAAAAATTAAATTATTTTGTTTGTTCTTTTAGTCATGATGACATAAATTAAATTGGATTAGTGTTAAATTAGAGATTTTTCTTGTGTAGAGTCCACGTTTTTAAACCGTAAATTCATATAGCATTCTTAAAATTTTATAAACCTTAGTAAATAGACGTCGTAGGTGTCTATAGAATAGTCCTCTGCGACACAATGTTTCAAATTACCACGTAGGAAGGGGAGGCTCTGACGAGGATTTAATCGCACACCCAACAGCATTAAGGCTGTATGAAATCTTCCCTCGACAGTTGATCAGACTGTCTTGGAAGAACTGCAGCAGCATCATCCGCTGGAATTGACTAACCCACTGCGCAGGAGCTGAAGCAAGAACTGTTATCGCTTGCAACCGGACCACACATATCATCCAGCCAGTATACAGACCCTCTAAAACTTTTAACTGTCGACATGGTAAACTGAAGCTTTTTTTATATCAGACACACTTCGTGATAACATCTTTCCAGTTCCTGTAGCAAAAGATGAGGGTATTCTGCTACAGCAACCTTGCATGCCTTTAGTGAATTCAGTGAACGCATTACTGCGATCTTGAAACCAGAAGTTGCACATTTCACAAAAAATGCAGTTATCGTTACAATTTTTCTTACAGATATGACGAGTTTCACGTGGTTGACCACTGAATCTTCCTCTATTAGCACTCAGAGTAAATTTAACTCCTAGACTTCTAATTATGAAATATCCTTGATTTATTCAAATCCCAAATTATAAGTGTTGAGCGAAAAATAAAACTATTTAATTTGAGCGCATACATAATTCTTAAAAAAAATATTGCGACGCTGATGCATGTGTTCTGGATATATAATGAGCTAATATCCATAAAATACTTTAATTAAAAGCTAACCAATATTATGGACTTCGTAGTTCTAATAATAAAAATATTAAAGAAGTCAGTAGTATCCCAACAAACATAAATTCTGTTGTACGAGAAAAAGTAAAAAAAATTTTATCAGAAGTGACAAAGCGGAAGTTAGGATGCAGAACTGTTGTAAACCGTACTAAATGTGTATGTACCAAATTTCATCCAACTCGATTATCAGGTACAGAAGCTATTGAGCTTCCAAAATAACAGGTGCTTGGAGGACCCCCTACCACTTTGTTCACTATCACTAAAAAAACTAATCAGTTCCTTGCCATACATATTTGCATCTTTTTGCAAAGTGTAATCAAAATTACTTAACGAACGAATGTTGTATGCTTCCAACAAACATTGAAACAATAAACAGGTGTTCGGGAGGACCCCACCACTTATCCCAATATTGTCCAAAAACTAGTCAATAAAGTCTTTATCTTTCTTCAAAGTGCCATTAAAATTGATTAATGAATGAAATCTGTATGCTCCCAACAAACTTTAAAAACAAGTGTAAAAAGTCAGCAGTTGTATGGTAGATCCCCCGCCACTTTGATCAATGTGTTCCAAAAGATGATAATTATCTTCTTACACTAATTGAAACCTTTCCATAAGTTTTATCATAATCACTTCATTATTGTAGGCTGAAGTGTGCATAAAGATACTGAAAAAACTACCAACAATGAAAAAAAAATTTTTTTTACCGGAAGTAAAAAGCCGGAAGTTGGGATGCAAAATTTTTGTCAATCATACTTAATGCTTATGTACAAAGTTTCATCCAATTCGCTTATCAGGTACAGATGTTTTTGAGCTTTAAAAAAAACAGGTGTATGGGACACCCCCCACCACTTTGTTCACTATCGCACAAAAACTAATCAGTTCTTTGCCATACATGTTTGCATTTTTTTCCAAAGTGTCATCCAAATTGGTTCACGGACGAATGCTGTGTGCTCCCAACAAACATTGAAAAAATACTGACACAGTAAACAAGTGTTCGGGATACCCCGTACCACTTATCCCAATATTGTCCAAAAACTAATCAGTTCTTTGTCATTTTAGTTTTCATCTTTTTCCAAAGTGTCATTAGAATGAATTAATGAATGAAGTCTGTATGCTCCCAACAAACTTTAAAAACAAAGTGTGAAAAGTCAGCAGTTGTATGGTAGACCCCCCACCACCTTGATCAATGTGTCCCAAAACATGATAATTATCTTTTTACACTAATTGAAACCCTATTCCATAAGTTTCATCATAATCACTTCATTATTGTAGGCTGTAGTGTGCATAAAGACACTGACAAAACTTTAAAAAAGTACAAAAAAATTTTTTTTACCGGAAGTAAAAAACCGGAAGTTGGGATGCAGAACTATTTTAAACCGTACTAAATACTCATGTACCAAGTTTCATCCAATTCGCTTATCAGGTACAGAAGCTATAGATCTTTCAAAAAAACAGGTGCTCCAGGGACCCCCTACCACTTTGTTCACTATCGCTAAAAAACTAATCAGTTCTTTGCCATACATGTTTGCATCTTTTTCCAAAGTGTCATCAAAATTCGTTTACGAACGAATGCTGTGTGCTCCCAACAAACATTGAAAAAAGTGTGACACATTAAACAGGTGTTCGGGAGGACCCCCCACCACTTATTCCAATATTATCCAAAAACTAATCAGTTCTTTGTTACTTAAGTCTCCATCATTTTCCAAAGTGTCATTAAAATAAATTAATGAACGAAGTCTGTATGCTCCCAACAAACTTAAAAAACAAAGTGTGAAAAGTCAGCATTTGTATGGTAGACCCCCCACCACTTTGATCAATGTGTCCCAAAACATGATAATTATCTTTTCACACTAATTGGAACCCTATTCCATAAGTTTCATCATAATCACTTCATTATTGTAGGCTGTAGTGTGCATAAAGACACTGAAAAAACTTCAAAAAAGTACAAAAAAAAATTTTTTACCGGAAGTGAAAAACCGGAAGTTGGGATGCAGAACTATTGTAAACCGTACTACATACTCATGTACCAAGTTTCATCCAATTCGCTTATCGGGTACAGAAGTTATAGAGCTTTCAAAAAAACAGGTGCTCCAGGGACCCCCCACCACTTTGTTCACTATCGCTCAAAAACTAATCAGTTCTTTGCCATACATGTTTGCATCTTTTTCCAAAGTGTCATCAAAATTCGTTCACGGACGAATGCTGTGTGCTCCCAACAAACATTGAAAAAAGTGTGACACATTAAACAGGTGTTCGGGAGGACCCCCACCACTTATTCCACTATTATCCAAAAACTAATCAGTTCTTTGTTACTTAAGTCTCCATCTTTTTCCAAAGTGTCATTAAAATTGAATAATCAATGAAGACTGTATGCTCCCAACAAACTTAAAAAACAAAGTGTGAAAAGTCAGCATTTGTATGCTAGACCCCCCCACTTTGATCAATGTGTCCCAAAACATGATAATTATCTTTTCACACTAATTGGAACCCTATTCCATAAGTTTCATCATAATCACTTCATTATTGTAGGCTGTAGTGTGCATAAAGACACTGAAAAAACTTCAAAAAAGTACAAAAAAATTTTTTTTACCGGAAGTGAAAAACCGGAAGTTGGGATGCAGAACAATTTTAAACCGTACTACATACTCATGTACCAAGTTTCATCCAATTCGCTTATCGGGTACAGAAGTTATAGAGCTTTCAAAAAAACAGGTGCTCCAGGGGCCCCCCACCACTTTGTTCACTATCGCTCAAAAACTAATCAGTTCTTTGCCATACATGTTTGCATCTTTTTCCAAAGTGTCATCAAAATTCATTCACGAATGAATGTTTTATGCTCCCAACAAACATAAAAACTTTGTGGAAAAAACCACCCGTTGTGTGGTGGACCCCCCAACCCTTTATCCAATGTACTCCAAAAGCTGATAAAATCTTTCTCATGTTATTTAAAAGCTTTTCGCAACGTTTCATGAAAATCGATTGGTAATTGTAGGCTACAGTAGGGATAAACACCTGGAAAAAAAACTTTTTAACCGGAAGTGACAAACCGGAAGTTGGTATGCAGAAGTATTGGAAACAGTATTAAAACCTTATATACTAAGTTTCAATAAGATTATAGCTCGGGATCAGAAGTTATTCAAGATTTAAACTTAGAGGTGTTCGGGAGACCCCCCGCCATTTTGTCCAAATTTAAAATGAATCCAGATCTTCTATTTTCAAGTGAACCTGTATCATTTGCCAAAGTTTCATCAAGATCCTATGCAGAAAACTCAACCACCCACCCACCCACCCACACACAGACGTACACCAAAATTTTTATTGGCTATTTGGATAGAGGATGGTCCAAAACAAAAGAAAAAACAAAATTTGGGGTATGTAAGATTTTTTTTTTCACGATAGATTGCATTACTTCACACAATTTAAAATTGGTGAAGTAAAAATAACAATTTTAGTAAGCCGGCAAAAACATTGCTTCTTACTCAACCGCCATACTTTTAAATTATATTCTTTTCCACCCACTCATTTCTCAATAGTTTTGAATATCTCCTCATACCACGTTGACCGTTTTCTTTTACTATACATTCAGAATTTTTAATTATTGACCGGGTTTTAAAACACACATTTTGAACACTGTATAGGAAAAGGAGTCTCTGTTTTGAGTAACGAACCCAGCGCTTTAACAACTCAGCTACATCAGTGATTTACCGGAAGTGATCAAATTAATTGACAAACTCGTTTGGATTTTTGTCAAGAACTTGTATACTTATTTCATTAAAATCGCTTATCAGAGCTTGATATTTCTGAAGTTTAAAATAAATAGATGTTCAGAAGACTCAACACTATGAAACTTATTATCGTCCAATTTGTTACCGTACAGTTCCACATGTTGTATCAAAATTTTATCAAAATTGATGCATGAACACTAGGCATGACCAGATATGTATGAACAATTTTCAAACCATCTTTTTCTTCGCTCCCACCGGCTAATTATGTTCCATTTGACTCGAATATGAACTATATCCAGTTTTATTGAAATCGGAAAATAATTACCCACCGCGCAGTGGCGTCGAAGATAAGAAAATTAGCAGAATAATAGGATTGTTTATTTTTATCAGATATAATCATCTTAAAACATAATATATCTCATAATTTTGATTTTTTGTTATTAAAAGCTAATTAATTAACGATTCTAACGCGCCTAAGTATGTAGAAATCGATCTTAGAAAAGCGATTTATCTTAATTTTTCTTCTTACATATACGAAAATTCACTAATTCATAATAATCTTTTTTCAAAGAAAAAAATTTATTTTTATGGTTAAATTTATAATAATTTTTCATTCAAAAGCAACATTTTTCCAAAAGAAATCAATACATTAAATTAGATTTATTGTATGATGGGTATTTGCATCTGTAGTTTTCGACCACCTGAATGGTGTATTGTGTACCTTCCTCGTCTTTAGTTAGAATGTTGTTGTATTCCGTGTCATCAACTTAACACCGAGTTCAGCGGTGTCATTAACAACATGCAAACTTTGGCAAAACAACGTGGCTTTGACGAAATCCTCATTCCGATGGGTCATGTAGCAAAAAATCAAGACAAATTCTAAATCGATTAAAAAAACTCTGAGTTTTTTCTGTGACAAAATCACTAATGTTCTTATTAGCAAAAAGTTGCATATGTTTGACTGCGTCAAAATCTTTTTTGCGAGTTTGGGGTGCGATGGGGATGTCTTGTGCTGGGACCTCAAGGTTTTGAACCATTTTTCGTTTTTCATCAAACGAAATCTCTGGGTCGAAAAAAGCCAAGCCAATATTTGCTTCCGTTAAATAGTGAAGATGATAACAAATTTTTCTCAACATTTCTTCTGAAACCGATTTGATGAAATCCAAATCCTGATTTGCGGCTGCTGTTCCATCTATGCATTTGAACCAAATTTTTAGATACAACATAATCAGAAAAATGCAAACGTCTCAAAAAAATGCAAACGGCGTGACTTGTCGGACCTGGGCGTTTGAATTTGTAATTCTCAATAGTTTCGCCAAGACAAATCAATGTAATTTCCATAAATTCTTTTTAGTCGCTGCGTGGGTGTGATTTTTCCAACTCTTCATGACAAAAAATTCTCACGAGTGTTTTGAAATTTTGTTTCCCAGTTTTTTGTCCGATATTCCACTTTTGAACATTGTTGGATTAATTTTACCATCGTCCCATGCTTTCTGAAATTTGTTGAACAGATAAACATCGGGTGCTGTGGTTTTTCCAAATTTGAGATCATCAACAGCCCGTAGTTTAATCTCCTGTATGTGATGACGACATGGGAATCGAATCAAGTTGTGGCCAATCTTTTTCTCCACCTTTTTCTGGTCCAGTGTTACTTGATGTCGTGTCGTAACACATGGCTTCGACTTTATCAGTAAGATTCCATTCTTCAAGGCATTCATATATCGCATTCGCAATCGATAAGCCGCTCCCTTCTTCGCATTATGGAAACATTAATAACTTCTTAATATTACCAAATGTTACTTTGGTTGGCAAACGATCTACTTTACCATGTCCAGTTAATTCTGCTAGAAATGTATCCAAAAATAAAAATTTGTGTTACTCAAACAAAGCCTAAATCTAACATAAAAATTTATTTTTTTTGAATTTTCGCAGAAATTTTTTTCTTTGGATTTAAGAAGAAGAAATTCGATAAAAACGCTTTCCTTAATTATTTTCCGATTTCAGTAAAACTCCATACACTTCATTTTCGAGTCAAATGGAACATAATTAGTCGGTGGGAGGGATAAGAATAACAACTTCATAAGTTAGGTCATGTCTAATGAACACTGTAGTGTGCGAACAGACATAAAAAAGTTGAAAAAATAGACTGACGTATGGTAGACCGGGGTAACATTCAAATAAGATCAGAGTTAGTTGTCACGCATCAACCAGGTATCTGGTAAGAAAATCTGGCAGACAAAAATAATAAATGTTTTTCTTAAGAAAAGTGCAAGTTCTAGGGGGAATCTACATTATTGTCACCTTGTAACTCTTGTCTCGCTAATGCAAGACTCTTCACTTTGGTCATGTGATCCCGTGGTTCGTGTATAAGAGTGAGCCGCAGTTGTTTAGCAAACTGTTACAACAACTGACGCTAAATGTTTCGTGTGCCAGCGCGGCCCTTTTCTGTTCCATTTCATGTCGTAAAGAACGCAACAGAGTTTACAATTCTATTTTAGTTGAACGCACTTTGCACACCTTTAAATTTTATTCACAAGTTTAAATTTTTTTTATATATCATTTTGTTTATACTCCTAAGATTGAAATTTTATTTTATTTCATTCCTTTGGAGACGAATATTTTTTTTTTTAAATAAAATGTGTTGTGTAATAGGGTTTAGAATATGTGTCACAACACACACATAAATACCTTTTAAGACCTAGCTCTAGACCTGGGTCCCACAACAACTGGCATTCTAAGGTGTTGATTAACGCTTTTTTTAAACTTCTGCGGGTTGAAGCCACCTGAGACTAAAGGTTCCGGCAAACTATTCCATTTGTATGCAGTTCGGACAAAGAAGTATTTCTGCGATCAGCCAGTATGACAGCGCGGGATCTTTACCGTTTCATTGGTTGCGGTAGCCGATTGCCGAGTGGAACGGGGGTAAGAATAAGTTTGATGCATGATGCCGCTGATTTCATCTGAGCACTGTTGATGACGATATTTGTAAAAAACAACGAGGTCAGCAACAGTGCGACGATGTTGTAGGGAATCAAGTTTTGATGTCAAAGCTCGATCACCCACAATTCGTATTGCCCGCTTTTGAACAGAGTCCAAGAGGGCCAAGATGGAAACAGAAGCAGCACCCCAAACTTGACAACAGTACTCCATACAGGGACGAATATAGGACTTATAAACATGGAACAATTGGTATGGAGTGAAAATTTTTTTGCATCTTTAGGAGGCCGAGTTTTTTAGACGCGTTTTTTGCCATCGCCATTACATGATCGTTCCAGAGTAGGCCATTTGAAACTGTGACACCCAATAAACTAACGTTTTTACATTCAGCTATTGCTTCATCACACATACTGAATAAAATATCTTTGGGGAACTCGGTATTTAATCTGAAAACAATCAACAGCTGTGTTTTGGTAGAGTTGAAATTGACTAGGGTCACCCCAGTCGGCGACTTTATTCAGGTCTTTATTCACGTTTATGGCAGCGTCTCTCCGGGCGGGATTAATTCGTTCGTGCATTTTACCTTTTGAAGGAAGGGGCTCGAACGACTTGTGCAGAGTACTATCATCTGCAAAACTATTCGTTGATATAAATCAAAAATACGGTTGGGGACAATACTGAGCCTCAGGGTTGGCATGATTTAAATCAACGATTTAAATCAGATTTAAATCACTTTGACTTTTTTATTAAAGTCATTGATTTAAATCAATTTGTATTTTTACTATGAAACTAAAACTTTTATACGTAAAGCATTAAATATTTCAACGTCAGTGTATAAATAACGACGCTAGTGTATATATGTCGATAAATTATGACTGCATTATCGATATACAACAGCTAGCTAGCAGTTCAATCTGTTGAATTTTCTTAAAAAAATATTTTCATAGTTGTGATTTAGTTGCAATGTTGTGATTTTTAGTCAGTGAGATATTTTGTAAATAAATAAAGCAGTGGTTTTTATTATTGAATTTATGTAAGAAAAGTTAACCAATTTATTCAAAAGGTATTTAATTTGTATTTAAATATTTGCAATAAGTATAATATTTGTTTTTTTATGGTAAAATTCTTTAGATGGCTGGAAGAAAAAATGATGCAATATGGCTTAAATTTGAAAAACTTCAAAACCAATCCAATAAAAGTAATATAAAGGCAAGGTGTTTGATTTGTATAAAGGTTATTCAAGGTGTAGTCAAGAGGTTAAAAACGCACTACAAAAAATGTTTTATGGAACATGAAGAAAAAACTGAGGAAGGAGTTTTTGTTGATGTAGAGAATTTTTCGAATCATCATTCTCTTGAAAATTTTGACACAATCTCCGCGTATCTCCAAGTTCAATTCTAACACATCGACGTCTTCTAAAGTTTACCTTAATTTATCAACATCAGGTTCACCAACCATAGCAAAAGCTGGTGCAGAAAAAATGACGAACTTAAACAATTTTGTAGTGATTACTACAAATAATAAAAAACATGAAATTGATCTTCAAGTTGCACGTTTTATTTTTTCAACAAATAGTGCGTTTCGAACAGTCGAAAATCAAGAATTTAAAAGGATGTGTAGTCTACTGCGTCCTGGATATATGCCACCAAATCGAAAACTGATGGGAGGTAAATTACCCGCTAAACATGGTGAATCGTTTACGAACCGTAAACGAACAATGCGGTTCGTAAACGGTTCGTAAATGGTTCGTAAACGATTCACCATGCTTTGCGGGTTACTTGACTAGGTTTATCACGAAGAGAAACCAAATGTTCGGTAATGTTGTCCAAAAAAGAAAACATGACGGTCACTTTGGCGTTTGATGGATGGAGAAATATAAACAACCAACCTATTGTTTGTGCCTGCATCATTACTGATCAAGGAGAAGTTGTATTAGTGGAAACAGTGGACACATCAGGAATTCCACATACAAGTGAAAATCTAGAAAAGCTGGTATTACAGTGTATAAATAAAACAGAAGCGCAATTTAACGTTCAAATTACATCGTTTGTAACCGACAATGCAAGTAATATGGTAAAATTGCGACAAAATATATCAAAAACCTCGGCAGACCATATAATATCGTACGGATGCGCAGCTCATATTTTGAATATGCTGGCCTTAGACATTCTGCAAAAACCATCACACAAACAAATTGTTCAACAAGTTACAAAAACAATTAAATATTTTAAAAGTCACCATGCTCCAAAAGCATGGTTTGAGAAAGCTGGAGGATCGGCTCTTATTCTCCATAGTAAAGTTCGATGGAATACATACTACGATTTGTAACGCGACAAGAATCTATTTTAATTGGTAATTGCCAGATCCACTCATTTTGTGTTTATTGTGTCTGTTTAACTTAAAACTATTAATTTCTTAAATCAAATTCCAAAAACGCATTCCTTTTCATTTCAATTCATTTTTTTTGTATAAATTAATTTATAACACCTTTTTTTTATGTTAATCATTCATCCTTTTATCTTTGAAAACAAATTAAATTATTTTTTATTTACTCATATTTTGAAAATAATAAAATTTATCTATTGTCATTGCAATAAAATTTATATTTGTTAAATCTAATTAAGAAAAAATTTGTTTAAACTAAAGAAAATAAAAAATCTAAAACTGTTTGTAAAATTTGAAAATTGTACTATAATTAAATCAAAAGTAAATAAAATAATTTTGTAACTATAAATAATGAAAAATTAAATGAAACAATTGAACCAACTTAAAATACAAATCGTTAAGCAAATGCTGGAAGATGAACCAAGTTAAATGAAATTCGTTAGAAGAATGGAATGAAGATTTTGGAATGGCAACAAGTATAAATATTTCGTCGAGTATGGGTTTTGTTGTTTATTTTACCAGCCAAACAAAATTTAAAATTAAATTCCCGACATATCAAAAACGTATGCTTTAATCGAAAATGTACTCGAAAAATTCATAAGGCAGGACAACCAACCCATTGACATAAATAATTTGGAGAAAATTTATGGAGATTTTCAATTATCATTTGGAAGATGAAAAATTAAAAATATGATATGAGTCTATTCGTTTTTGGTGGTCATCGACTGCAGATCAAAAAATATAAAAATCAAGAGGAAAACATAAAAGCTATTCAAGCTGAACAAAAATTGAAAGGATTTGGAGTTCAATTAGAAGAATTGGAATTGGAAAAAATTATATTGGCGATCTTATGGATTTGGACAAACAGCAGAATTATATGAGTATTATTTTTTTTTTTTTTTTTTTTTTTTTATAAGCACAACGGCTCTCGCCATAAAGTGCTGTGGCATTTATTTAGAGATCAAAATTAATTACAGATTACATATATACTACATATCTTAAAATTACTATAGAATTTTAATCCAACTAATTATATTATAATTTCATTCTTAAAAATAAAGTCCAAAATTTCCTTAATTGAAGATATATCGTGTAAGTTGATGACTCTTAAGACTTCATAAGGTGGAGTGTATTCCTTTTCCGTCAGTGTAGATATAATATGCGAGTGATCGAACCTAGGACAATCCCACAAAAGATGGTTAACTGACTCTATGCTATTTTGACAATCGCAAATATTACTATCTGAAATATTCAACTTATATAGATGTTCTTTGGTTCTTGAGTGTCCAGTAATAATGCGGTTCAAAATGTTTCTTTCTCCGCGTGTAAAGAAAGTGGCTCCTTCAAAGACAAATGGACTCTTTAGTCCTACTTTTGGCTGCTGTATATAATAATAACGCCCCCTGATATCAGAATCCCATTCGGTTTGCCATTTATTCTTAAGCTCCTGCGAATATTTTCTTGTTATCTCCTGCAAATTACAGCTAAGCCTTAAATCCCCTTGCGTTTCCGACATTCCTGCTAACTCGTCCACGGCTTCGTTACCTCTAATCCCAACATGTGAAGGAACCCACATAAACGATATGATGTAGTTTATTTGGTTAAGACTTGCAACCTCTTTTTTTAAATCTTTTATCAACTGCGTAAACCTTGCTGGATGATTTACGTTGTGTAGAGTATTTAGAACTGCCTGGCTATCACTAACAATGCAGAATTTACCGGGTTGATGAGATTGTTTGATATGTTTAACAGCCTGAGTAATTGCTACGAGCTCCACATCAAATATTGTGCCAATATTTATTTGCCAATTGTGTTTGTAACAGTTGGGGTGGATCACGGCCGCCCTTCGACAATTATTTTTAATTGATCCATCAGTATAAATAAACGTTGTATCATGTTCATATTTAGAGATTACCACGGTGAAAATGTTTTTGTGTACCTCTTTTGAGAAATTACTTTTATGGAGTACCATTTCTTTTTTGTAGGAGAAGTCGACTCGTAGTGGTAGCATCATTGTTTTTTGATGGTAAAAAAACCATGGTATATTAGGTTTCAGGTGTGAAAGTTTTATTTTTTCAAAAATATTAGCTATCTGCAGTTGTGGTTGGATAATTGCTAGCTGTGTGTACGTTTCCAGTACTTGTTGTTTATTGTATAGAAAACATTTGGCAAAAAATTTTTGTTGCAGAAAGACTAGCCTTAATTCTAACGGTGGAATGTTGCCTAGAACTTCTAAAGTATTAGAAGGAGTAGATTTCATGCATCCCAAGCATATTCTAAGTGATTTCCACTGAACTCTTGCCACTTTAATCACATGAGTCTTGGGAGCTTGTAAAATTGCCGGGGGGAAATATTCGATTACAGATCTAACTAAACATTTATAAAGTATTTCTAAGCTATTACTACCATTTCCCCATTTAGTACTGCTAATGGTTTTAAGAAGGTTCATCGATGATTGTATTCTTTTTAAAATGTTTTCAATATGCAACTTCCAATTGAGTTTCCTGGTAATTTCGACACCTAAGTATTTGACTCTTTCCACCACACGTAGGATTGAATCATTTATAAAGATCTGAATATTAGGAGCTGCATGACTACGTGATATTGGAAGTATGGAAGATTTCGATGGAGAGATTGCAAATCCATTTTCGCAACTCCATTTATTGATGCCAGAAATTCCCTGTTGAAGTGATTCTTCTGCTTCTTCTGTTGTTTTAGCTATTGTATATATAGTAATATCATCCGCATATATTATAAGAGGTGTAATACGTCTATCAATGTATTTATCAATATCTGCCATCAAAACATTAAAGAGGATTGGGCTTAAAGCAGATCCTTGTGGGATACCAATGTATGATGATCTCTTCAAAGTCTCACTCTTAGTATGAAATACAAGTTCTCTGAACTGTAAAAGCTTGTAAATGATATTGATGCATTTCTGTGGCAATTGCAGCCGCTCCAGTTTTCCACATATTATATTTATAAGTGCATTATCAAAAGCAGATGAGAGATCCAAAAACCCAGTGATCATTACTGTCTTTTGGGCTAGTGAAAGGTATCCTTTACTTATCAAGTGGTTAAGACAGTCTATAGAGCTTCTTCCACCTCGAAAGCCATACATATATTCTGGGAAGACTTTTTGTACTTCCAGAAAACTTTCCAGTCTAAATTTAATCATTTTTTCTAAAAGCTTTCTAAAGCATAGTAAAAGACAAATTGGTCTATAAGAGCTTACGGCATCAGAATCACTATTTGGTTTTAGCAAAAGCTTGACCAAACACGATGACCAGCTTGTTGGGCAGACTCCTTTAAAGATTTGGTTATAAATACTTAACAGAAAAATCTTACCTGAATTTGGTAGATGTTTTATTAGTTTATAATTTATTTTATCTATTCCCGCCGCTGTATTTCGAGTGCTATTAAGCGCAAGATTTAACTCTTCCATAGAAAAATCCTCACACAAAGAAGGATTTTGTTCTATTTCTAGTAGGTAATTCGTTGAGCCAAATTCTATTTGAGGGGTATAAAGGTGAAAACACCCTATCGGAGCTAGTTTATTTGCCATTTTGGTCACAATTTCTGAGCTAATATGCTGGTTTGTATCCCCTTCTGATCCGCGAAAATGATTGACCATTTTCCAGGTTTTTCTCATTGATTTATCATTTTTAATTGATTCACAGTATTTATTCCAACTATCCTTCTTGGATTCTTTGAAGAACTTTTTAGCTTTTGCACAAACTCTTTTGTACTCTATAAAGCTGGCTATTGTTCCAGTTTTTTGAAATTTTTTAAACGACTCAGATCTTTGGTTTTTATGCTCAGTACACTTATTGTTCCACCAATAGATGCTATAACTGTGTTTTTGCTTCGTTTGAGATTCATCAACTGATTGATCGATAATGTTCATAAAGTAGTCATACTTCTCTTGCATATTGGAGATATTGCAATTAGAGCTGAGACATTCATCCACTTTCGCTGAAAACTTATTCCAAATGACGTTTGTACGGTAATTATCAGTGCCTTTTTTTGAATTATCAAGAGTAATTGAGACAAGAATAGCGACGTGGTCGCTGGTCCCTGTATTATTTAGGCATTTCCACTTCATTCCAAGACTGATATCACTGCTACATAGTGAGAGATCGACTGCACTCCCTAACGATGGGGGCGCTGCTACTCTTGTTATACAACCATCATTCAAGCAGACTATTGAATTATTATCCATGGCATCTAATAGTCTTGCACCTCTAGTATTTCTGTTGAAGCAGCCCCAAGCTAACTCGTGTGCATTGAAATCCCCTAATATTATGGAATGTCTTGGTAGCGAGGTAAATAACTTTTCAAAATCTTCTCCTGCTATATCTACATTTGGTGGTATGTACACTGATAAGATAGAGATTTCTTTTTGATTCAAATAAAATTTTACTCCAATGTTTTCTATTTTTGATATATTAAACTGTATTTCTTTTGCCAGGTACCTCTCACGAACACCAATTAGTACACCTCCACCTCTTGCTGATATTCGATCCCTTCTAAATATTTTAAATCCAGGCAGTATAAATTTCGTCTCTTCTTTGAACCAGGTCTCACATATAACATCGCAGTCGATCTCTTCTATATGATATAGGCTAATTAATTCAAGTTGTTTGTCTTTCAGGCTGCGGGCGTTCCATTGCAAGATATTAAACGATGCTTTAGAGCTTTTCATAATTAGAAAACGAAAAGTTGGCAAGAGCTTCACTGCAGCGGGACCAGAAATTATCTAACAGTGGTATCAATATTTTGTCAATAAGACTTATAACCATTTGCGGCAGTTCAAAATCTTTCAAACAGTTTAGTATAGTCTCCCTAAATAAGGAAGGTTGACCAACATTTTTAAATCCAGGTGGTGTTTGTTTATGGGGTCGTGGTATGCTTGAAGTTTGATTGCTTGTTCTGCTTGAATGAGATCTTTTTGCACCAATATCTCTAATATTAGATGCTTTCTTCTTCTGCGCTGGCTCAAGCAATGGAAAATCTTCTAAATCTAGTTTTCGTTTAGGGAACACCTTAGACTGCATCCTTGATATTGAGGGGTTTACATTATACTCTGCATGTATATCTTCCATTTGGTCACCAGGCATTTTATCATCCAACTCATATAATATTTTAGCGTATGACATATGCCGATTATTAGCTTGCCGAGTCTGTTGTCTCTCATTGATTGCTATCCTGACTGGACACGTTACGCTTCCTGTATTGTGCTGATCACCACAATTTTTACACACTGATATTAATTTCTTGCAGTTTTCTAAAGAATGACATTCGCCACATTTAGCACAAGTTGGTGAATTGTAGCAATATTTAGCAGTGTGGTTGTACTTAAGGCAGTTTGAGCAGTGGAGAACTTTCGAAACACGCGGGTACACTGGTATCAGTAAGTTGTATACATTTACGTAATTTGGAAGCACTTGACCTTCGAATGTGATTCTGGCTGAGTTAGTAGGATATAAACGGCTATTTTCATCTTTTCTCATATTGCGATGGACCTCTAAAATTTTAATATTACTCTGACCTACCAGTCTAGTGTCTTTGAAAGTTCCGAATCCATCAGACAAAATCTCATTAATATCAGATTCACTATTTAATTTGATAATTCCTTCTACTTCAACATTTGCGGCTGGTATGTATATTCTATTTTCTAGCAATATATCATCAAATAAAACGTTATTAGCATCATCCAAATTTTTAAAATCAACCCGTATTTTATGAGCATTAACTGGTTTCATATTTATAATTTTTTCTTTTGTATACTTATTAATTAAATATTTTGTGATTTTCAATGTATTAAAACTTTTTTTATTCATAGCTTGGGCAATATAAACTAAATACGGACCTTTATGTGATGAATCATATTTTCTAGCTCTGGCTTTTGGTGTTGACTCATTCAAATCAGGTGTAATATCAGTGGTAAAAGCTGGTTTTGATTTATCGTTGTCTAGAAAAACATTAGATGAGTTCATATCATCGTCTTCGTCCTCAGAAGACATCATGACGTCAAATAACCAAACACCATACACTAAGTTTTTCCGTATAAATGTTTATTCAGAAAAATGATTTTATTTTAATTTAAAATACTTGACAAAAAAGAATATTTTTTTCAACTTTTATAAAAACGACTTTTTACTACGGTAGTACGAAATCGAATGAATCATATGAGTATTATTTATATTACATATAACATATTATTACATTTTATTTTTTTTTGTTTAAAATTTATATTCAATTAAATTAAAAAGAATTTTGGTGAAAATTTTCCTTCCGACATTATTTTTATAGTTAAAAATAATTTTATTTAAATCAATAAATATTATAACGTTGATAATTGTTTGTGTATTATTTGTTATTTAAAATTAATGTTTTCGATCGTGATTTTGTTGTATAAATAGTGTTTGTGAATTTCGATCGATATATGTGTTTTGAGTATTATATTTTTACAAGAACAAATAGAGCTGCTTCAACACTAACATATGAGACAAAGGCCCGTCTCACCCAATTTTTAAGCGCCAAGCGCGAAAGGACGGTTATAGATTCTCTTAATTCTTATTTGGAAAATTGGTCAATTCTTGCAAAAATATCAGAAGAAAACAGAGAACACCCTAATTTTGACAAAATATTGGAAAAATAGTGATGAATTTTGTTGTTAAACGGGGAGCAGAAGACAATAGCAGTAGATAAATATCAAAACAATAAATCTATATTAGCAGATTGTGTTTTAACTTGGAAAATTTTAGAAAAAGCATTAATTGGGGAAAATTTAATTCATGATGAAGATAAAAAATCATTTTTGAAGAGATATAAGTTTTGTTTGACACCATACCATTATGCTGCCTTTCTGCTTAGTCCAAAAATGAGATTTCTTCAAGAAATTAGGCTGTCATCAGAGGAAAATAATATGGCAATCAAATTTATGCAGGACAACTTTAATTTAACTTTCATGCCTTTTTTTTATAAGTATATGGGCAATATAGGTTCCTTCAGTTAAACAGAAGCCGGCATGAGTGAATCTGTTATATCTTCTATGAATGAGTCAGAGTGGTGGATTTCATTTCAAGCAGTTCATCCAAAGTGTGTTTCTGAAAAAAACTTAGAAAACATACTTCAGCTTACATCCGCATCGTGTTCAACTGCTGGCGTTGAACGAATTTTTTCCAAATTTGGGCTTATTTGTAAGTTACGAAATAAACTTGGTGTAGAAAATGCAGCTAAATTAGTGTTCATAAGTCAACAACTCAATCAACTCAAATAATTTATTACAAGAAATTTGTTATTCTATTCTTTAGTAGAGAATTACTTAAATTTTTATTTATTTATTAATATTTTTATATTATTTATTTATTTTAGTTATGAAATTATGTAAACAATGAAGTTAATGTTCCTCTTTTTATATTTGAATAAACTATACTGATAAAAACATGTTTTTAAATAATAAAAGTCAAAAAAATCTGATTTAAGTCAAAAAAGTCTGATTTAAATCAAAAACGTCCGATCTCATTGACTTTTTTAAGAAAGTCATGACTTTTACCAACCCTGCTGAGCCTTGAGGTACACCAGCGTTAATTAGTTTAGACTCAGAAGAAAATCCGTCTAAGGAGATCGAAATGTATCGGTTGGATAGAAAATTTTGAATCAGCTTCACAACATTGGGATGCAAACCATACGCAACGAGCTTGTTGATTAAGTTGGCATGCCAGACTCGATCGAATGCCTTGGAGATGTCTAAAGCGATAACGTATGTTTCACCACCTTTATCAAGTATGCTATTCCAACAATGCGCTACATAGATTAATAGATCGGTAGTTGATCTTTTGTTTCGAAAACCGTATTGACTGTCGGATATTAAATGATTTACTTCCAGAAATTTTGAAATATGTGTATTAATATAATGCTCGTAGACTTTGGATAGGACCGATAGTAAAGCTATTGGCCTATAATTTGAGATATCGGATTTTGGTCCCTTTTTGGGGATGGGCTGGACATTTGCCAGCTTCCAACCCGAGGGAAATATACCAGATTTGTAGGATTGGTAGAATATTTTAGTTAAAGGTGGTGCAAGTTCTTTGGAAAAGGTTTTTAAAATAATAGGTGGAATATTGTCCATTCCTGAGGCTTTGTTGATGTTTAACCCCTTTAAAAGTTTTGCGACTATTTTGGGTTTGAAGTGAAGTTCATTCATACTAACTCCTGAAGACTGGATTTGGGGTATATCTTTAGGAGTTTCCAAAACAGTGGAGTTCAGAGCAAAGCGTTCAGCGAACAAGTTAGCTTTTCTTGCGGGATCATTGACGATTAAATCACCATCAATAATAGGGCGAATAGAAAATTTTGTACCAAAATTTAAAGAATTAATGGCACTGTAGAAACTCTTGTCAGAAACAGACATAAACGCTTTCGCTCTGTCAATTTCAGACTTTTCGTTTGTTTTAAATATTGGGATCGATTAGTGGGAGTTTTGTTATGAATCCAAATATTAAATGATTACGTTTGTTTCTAAGTACCGTTTTGGCATTAGATCGAGTTATGGGTTGATTTACGTATGACGAATTAAATCACTTGGAATTGGGTAAGCATATTGGTATATCTACAAGGTTGGCTGTTGATAGTGAACTAGTCTATTCCTTAAAAACGACTAGCTTTTAAACGACTAGCTATACATTTCAAGACAAATATAAATTCATTGAAAACTGTTTGTTTTGATCTTTCCTCTTTATGTTCAAAAACATTAGAATTTATAACAATTAAGTCTCTTTAATATCAGGTTGCATTAAAAATAACTTTAACGAGCAAAACGTAAGTTATACGATGCACCATGAAATAACCATACCCATTTATTATTTGATAGTAAATATTATAACCACAATTTACTGGTCATATCCATGTACTACAGAATATTTATATGCATGGAAGAAAAAGTTGAATCATAGAAATTTTTAATGAGCCTTACGTTGTTTGTATAAGGATACCTTGTTAGTAGTTGTTAAGATAGTTTTTGTGTTAAATAAGTAAGTCAACAGGGATTGTGAAATACAAACTCAAAATAAAAGTATTAGTCATATCAGAAGTCAGAACCTCAACCAACCGTCGTTCCAATATTTAAAGTGAAGGTTCATAATATTGTCACAATATATCATATATTTCATAGAATGAAAATTTATTCGATTACCATTTATGCATGTTTTGTTCGAAATTTTTGTTCTTTAATATAAATTACTTGTCGAAAATTTTAATTAAATTTTATGCATAAAAGTTGAGAAAAAGTTTATACCAAATAATTACAGTTTATTTGTGCACAAATTCTTTTATTTAATATTGTGTATAAAATATATTGTTTGAAGTGGGATGTTGTATGATTTTAATTTTTATTTTCCACCCAGAAAAAATATACTTTCAGTTAATATAAATCATAGATTGAACCATAATATATAGAGTTGTAAAGAATTGTTTGGAAGAGGCCACATCGCGTGTTAAGTTGAACGTCATTGAGATGTTTATAATTTGTTTTTAATAAATAGCAATAATAATACAGCTTCATAGAAGAAACTGTTGCATATCGAACCGATACTTCATTTTCTCGGCATAATTCACAATAAAAAAAGGCACGACCACTTTATTCATTGTTAGATTATTGCTATCATAAAGATGAACCTTGGAAGTTCATCGAAGTTGCTAATTACTCAAACATCTTTCAAAACCTACACCGCCAATTGCCAATGCATTAGTGTTTACTTATAATCAATATGTACGCTTTGGAAGAAAATCTCTCACTTTTGGTCATTATCAAAAAACTTACACTTTCCATATTTAACAGAATTTCAACCAAAAAATCTTTCAAATAGATCGTTTCACATTCAACGTTTGTACTTTACATCAAGGAAATAGTCAAACTAACCAAATACAAACTCCTTTGCTACCATTGCTACCAAAGAATAGTGAAAAATTAAATCCTTTATCAACCACAACAAAATATTCATCACATCCGAATAAATATTATATTTTTAAGCTACTCGAGTAGGATAGTTGGAGACAGATATCGTCGCTTTAATAATGAAACAACGTATGCTATTTATACGTTGTTTTTATATAATAAGTGCGCTGCATTCCCCATAAGGGTATCTTTGAATTGGCGTTTTTACATTTTCGAATTATTTTATGACTGGGGGTAAGAATTAATAAATTATAAATTAACGTCCATGCAAATGCATGCGCACATCAAACTTTAAACTCAAATATCTCGAAACTATACTTTTGCGTATACGTCGTTTCATTATTAAAGCGACGATATATAGGAGACAATAAGAAAACTTAAAAAAATAATTGTTTCTGCTTTTTTCCCATGCTCCTAGCTAGAATAATATTTTTACATCAATCCAAATGTGTTTCAGTTTAAAAATTTCTGGCCAGTCTGAATCGTGTTCTAATAATCTAACGGTTCCCGAATGATTGATTCGCTTTTTTGTACATGCACTACTCATAGCGCCGGGTAGTACATGCTCCAGATCCAATGATTAGACGTACATTATATTGTTTTTTATGGTGAAGAAAGTTTGTAAATTCCAAACATGTTCCACAATCAAAAACACGACTGTAACTAGCTCACCGAGGGCTTTGCCTATATACAAATATTACAGCAACAATTTTTGTTAGTATGGTTTTTAGTTGGGTTGAATTTTACCCGTATCATGTTTTTGTTGGTTAAAAAAGTTTCGTTGGTGCCAGCTTTTAAATCATGAAAATTGGAATAGATATTATCAATTGCTGTAGCTTCTGCTGTTGTTGGCTTATGAATTTTTCTAAGCAAAGTTCTTAATAGAAAATAGTTGGGTAGCCAATTTTAGGATATTTATTGAAATCAACATTGAAGTAAGCTATTACAATAGTTGGTGTCAAACATAATATCAAACTGTTCCCAACGAGTGCACGGGCAAGACAGTCAAGTTATATGTCTACTGGACGTTGGGGAGATCGGTATTCTGACAGACTTCTAACCCCAAAGTTGGAACATTAAATATTCATAATGACAGCTAATAAAACTAAAATCGAAATGATGGTGGTAACCATTTATTTCCAAAAGTGGTACAGTATCAGACCTATAACGAAAAAAGCAGATCCCCAACCTCAAGTTACTTACTCTTGCGAAACAAGGCTTGTGATTAATACAGGCGAAGAGGGTTTAAATTTCCTATGTTGTTATAAGAAACAGACAAAAACAGAAACCGAGGTTGCTCTCGAGTCCGTATAGCACTGCTCTCTAACTTTGCAGTCGAAAATTACAAAAAACGCTCACACGAAATATAAAAAAATTCACATTTAATATGAACCGCCTCGCCGTTCACAGTCAAAAATACTTTTGTTTTAAAATGTTTACTCCAATATCCCACATTATCCCTCCCCCCCCCCTTAATTAACCATTATTTAAAAGTTTTGGATCTATCACCATCACCTAAGAACGCATGTTGTTGTGAGACTCGACCCAGGTTCATTTTTTTTTGTTTTTCATTAGACTTGTACAAACACAAGTTCGGGTTCCGTTTTTACTTTTTTAAAGCACGCGGACCCAAAAAACGGACGATTAAAATTACATATTCTTTTGGATATTAAATTTTCATTAATTTGATAAATTAACCCTAAAAAATTGATTTAATCAAGGATCTTAATATTATAGTCACCTGAAACTGTATTTAAATACCACAACACTATTATTATCATATTATCTTAGACAATTATTTCTTTGATGAATCTTAAATTTATTTTTATTTTGCCTAGCTTCAAAGTTTTTATGTTAATGGCCGCATATAGAGATGGGACTAGTTTATGTTCAGGTAGACTAACTCTATATTCAACATGCATGCATTTGGAGCCTATTTTGGTGCAGATGTAAACCCAATAGCTATTATTGAATAATGAAGCAGACATTTCTTAGACCAAGAACAGATGCCAACTCTTTAAGATTGTCGATATATAAACTTAACTTTAACATTTTAAAAAATTTTAAGTTGGTTAATTAACTTAAAATAATGATGGTTTGGTTTCCAGTTGTTTAAATTAATTTAAAATAATTTATTTAAAATAAATTTAATAATTTTTTGCTTTAACAACTTTTTTTATAATATTTTGTTACATGTTTCAACCATAAATGGTCATTCTCAAACATTTGAAAATATTATGAATCAAATAAAAACATTTTTCATTCAACAAAATTTTTTTTTTTTTGTTTGATAAAAAGCATACTACAGAAAATTTTAATTGAAATAACTTGAATAAAAATTATTTTTTATAAACAAATTTTAGAAGCTTGCTATTTTAATTTTATGAATGAAATATGATTTTTAACAGAAATTTTAATTGAATTATTCTAAAACAGAATTGTATAAAATATTTGAATTAAAAGAAAGTTTGTCATTTAAAATTAAATTTGGTTGTGTTTTGAACCCTTTGTAAATTTCAAATTCTTCAAGAGAGTCCATTAAAACACCTTGATTACATAAATGTAAAGCCTTCAAATTTTGTTCAAAACTGGTATAATTATGATTGTTATCAACTAAATGGTTTGCAAAAATAGACTTTAGATTTTGTTTATTTTTCTTCATTGGAAGATGCTCTTTGAATCTATCTTTGAAACATCTGCCGGTTTTCCCGATGTAAAACTTTCCACATGAATCACATTTAATTTTATATACTCCTGAACAAGATTCTAATTTAACATTTAATTTTGGTTTAAACATTTTATATAAATTATTGTTTGTGCGGAAGGATATTTTATATTTATATTTTTTAAAATGGTTTCGTAAAATATTTGGTAAGATATTTGTGTATTCCATTGATACATATTTTATATTATTCTCATTGTTAATATTTGGATTATTTAATTTGTTTATTTTCCTTGAAAATAATATCACATTAATCAATAACCAATCTATTAAAAACAATTTACATTTAATAGAAAAAATAAATAATATTAATTTATTATTTCAATATAAAATGATATCTTTAGACATAACCAATATGTATACAAATATTCCTGTTACTGAAACTATTGATATATTAGAAGAAAATTTAAAAAACACTGGTACTTTAGATATACTTAAAATTAATGAATTGATTATTATAATTCGAGTTATTCTACAACAAAATTATTTTACTTTTGATGATAAATTTTTTATTCAAGAAAAAGGGCTTGCAATGGGATCTCCATTAAGCGGTTTACTCGCTAATGTTTTCTTAAATTATTTTGAAAATAAATTTATATTCTCAAATTTAAATAAACAACAAAATTTAATAATTTCATACTCAAGATATGTTGATGATACCTTCATTTTATTTAATGGTACAATTCGACAAATAGAAATTTTCAAAAATTATTTGAACAATGTTCATCCATATATAAAATTTACTCTTGAAATTGAAGATAATAATCAAATAAATTTTTTGGATTTAACAATTTTGAAAAACAATAATAATTTTGAATATAAAATTTATCGGAAACCTACAACTTCTAGCATTACTATAAATAAAACATCACATCACCCACATTCACAAAAAACAGCAACATTCAACTCACTAATTCATCGCATGCTAAATATTCCAATGAATATTCTAAATTTTCAAGAAGAACTAAACACTATAAAATTTATTGCTTTAGATAATGGATATGACTCTAAATTTATTGATAAATTACTTTCAAGGAAAATAAACAAATTAAATAATCCAAATATTAACAATGAGAATAATATAAAATATGTATCAATGGAATACACAAATATCTTACCAAATATTTTACGAAACCATTTTAAAAAATATAAATATAAAATATCCTTCCGCACAAACAATAATTTATATAAAATGTTTAAACCAAAATTAAATGTTAAATTAGAATCTTGTTCAGGAGTATATAAAATTAAATGTGATTCATGTGGAAAGTTTTACATCGGGAAAACCGGCAGATGTTTCAAAGATAGATTCAAAGAGCATCTTCCAATGAAGAAAAATAAACAAAATCTAAAGTCTATTTTTGCAAACCATTTAGTTGATAACAATCATAATTATACCAGTTTTGAACAAAATTTGAAGGCTTTACATTTATGTAATCAAGGTGTTTTAATGGACTCTCTTGAAGAATTTGAAATTTACAAAGGGTTCAAAACACAACCAAATTTAATTTTAAATGACAAACTTTCTTTTAATTCAAATATTTTATACAATTCTGTTTTAGAATAATTCAATTAAAATTTCTGTTAAAAATCATATTTCATTCATAAAATTAAAATAGCAAGCTTCTAAAATTTGTTTATAAAAAATAATTTTTATTCAAGTTATTTCAATTAAAATTTTCTGTAGTATGCTTTTTATCAAACAAAAAAAATTTTGTTGAATGAAAAATGTTTTTATTTGATTCATAATATTTTCAAATGTTTGAGAATGACCATTTATGGTTGAAACATGTAACAAAATATTATAAAAAAAGTTGTTAAAGCAAAAAATTATTAAATTTATTTTAAATAAATTATTTTAAATTAACTTTAACTACCAACCAATTACTTGAGGCACTTATTACTTGTATTTATAACTCATTTATTATAATTTTTTTAGAAATTTGAATCTGATTTTGGTTGACCCTTTTATTGTTTGTTTTACCCTTTGCTCTCAACTTGCTTCTATTGAATTGTTTGTCTTCATTATATAGCAGTAAATTAATAACCGGAAGCATCTAAATCTAAGTGTTTTGTTTTGCCGAATATAAAAGCTTTCAGAATAGCAGACACATTTATATGCAGACACAATTTTATATTTAAGTTAATGATAATGTAAAGATTTAGTGATTTTACCTTATAATCATTTTGGTCACCACTTAGATCAACAAAGGATTTTGAATTAGAAAAGCGCAATTTTCTATTTGTAGACGAGCCACTCTTTTAAATCTGAAAGAGTATAACTTTCGATAGTTACTCAATAGTTGCTTAAACTTCAAGCAAGATAAATCGGAAAGTCCACAAAAGAATCTTTTTAGGATGGTTTTCAAAACATGTTCAAAGAATCAATATTGCGGTCAAATTGTTGATCAGTGATAATCAAAATTGGTGTGGACCACCTAGAAGCATATAGTTACTGTCCTGTAATGAGCAAATAAAGATTTTTGCCATCACTGATTCCACTTATTCTACTAGAATAGGAATAAAGTCGGCAAACGATAGAAAAAATTGTGAGACTTAAAACGTTTGCCCATTATTTTAGTAAAATATTTGTTATTTATACTTGACTAAAAAACCTACATAATTTTTACCGTGTACGAATATTAATGTTCTTTAATTCAAAATGATCTTAAAGATAAAATATGTTTAAGTTATGAAATAAACTTTGCTGCTCTAGTGGATGCTAAAAGATCATGTTAAAACTATTCACTACACATCAAAGATATATGTATGTAAAAAAACAACTATGCCATTGCGTGTTGCAGCACGAAAATGGACCATTGGACCAATGTCTGTAATTGCCATACAGGAAGGATATGAAAACGCTGGATGAATTGATGAAGAAGACATTGATTTGACAAACGTTGAAATTTTCACGAAAGAAAAATCTAACAGAAAGGGACATCTCTGTGTTATCAATGCTTTAATTCGCCGTGAAACGTTGAACAAGGTTTTATACCTTAGAAGTATATAAAACAAAACACTGGTTTTTTAATGGCTTGGTTTTTATTTCAGATCGGACTGTATAGTTATTTATGTAATAATTTGTTGCCCGAGGACCTTAAAAGAGTTTTTATAACTTAACTTATAACTAACTTAATCACTTTTTCGGCCTTTATTATATTACTTTACGCCATACTTTAGGAAGTATAAAAATGTTGTATGTACTACAGGTGTAAAGTTAACCTCAGCCCTAGCGAATTGTGGCCTCGACTAACGTATCGAAATTAATAACTTTTGACCCTTGGTACATAAATAGCATTATACTTTCTACAAAAAGGCGTAAAGTAATAAAGAAGGGGAAGTAATAGAGGTCGTAAAATAAACCAGCCGAAAAAGATACGATTGACGCGTAAAATAAGCAAGCGTAAATATGCATTCGAAGTGTAAAAATAGCCATTTATGTATTAAGGGCGTAAAGTAGGTCTTTTTTGCTTGAGACACTCGAATTTTTACGATCTATTACGAGGGGAAGGGAAGGGGTTTAAAAACAACAAAAACTGCTTTACGTTTATAATATTTATAACTGTTGAATGCCGCTAATGCATCACAGTTAGCCTACTTTTTCAGTAAAATTACTCACAATATGTATATAAACTTAAATTGTTTATGCTTGAATAGATCTTTGAAAATATGTAAATATAACACAAAGAGATATGTAAATATAATATTAAGAGTTCAAAATTATAAAAATTTCGCAAGAAGTTTAAGAACAGATTTCTTTACCAGACACTCTAACTGAAAGTTTGTTTCAACTTAAATTTGTATTACGTAAGCTTTTCAAACTTTCATAACATATTAAAAAATTATGCTTATTTATTGAAAATTTACGACCGTTATGGTAAAAATTACAAGTACTAAAGTTTCCATTATATTATATTATATATTTATTTAAAAAACGTGAATCACGTGAATCGAAAATAAAAGAAAGGATAAACAAATTTTATTTTTTTTTATTCTTAATTTCTATAAGATCCTTTTTTTTTCTTTAGTTTTTCTTTTAAAAACTTACATAAAAAACTTTACTGTTGGTACACGTGTTGTTTGTGAAATTTGAGTTTATAAAAAGCTGGATTTATGCAATGATGAGCTGGTAAGTACTATTGACCTGGATTATTTGCAATATTATATCCAAAACATTGATTTGAAATAAAGAAAGAAGAATCATCGAAAGAAAATTGCATGCTAGCGAGTTTTCAACTCTACCAAGTTCATATTATTAAGTCACAAAAAATAAGGTAAGTTTTAATGGCCTTAGTAGTTTATATATGTTTATTATTAGTTTGTGTAGTTTTTATTTAAACTTTGGATAAAAAGGTGAAAATTATTAAAATGTTATATCTCTTTTATGGATAGTATAAAACTTTTCTTTGTGTACTGTTTTATGGCAAACAGAAAGCTATTACGTTTATGAGAATATAATGGTTTAGTAGATCTATTAGGAAGAAAAATAATTCTGTTTGCTGCTTTAACATATAAATATGATTTTTTCTACACCTCCTGTATCCGCTTCATTTTTGCAGAATGTGAATGGTTTGTTTAAGTTGACGTATGAATCTAGGACATATATCATCGAACACTTAATTTGATTTAGTTTTCGCTAAATTATTGACTTAATTTTTAGGATGTTTTAAGTTGCACTCTATTACAAGGATAAGTAACAGTCGCTAGAGCACACCTCTACGAACCGTAAGGAGCGAAGTGCTAATTGACAGGGCATAAGGTAAATGCAACAGCTTAGCTCAGGCGTTCAATATACGTTTTCAAAAAAAAATAGACGAAAGCGCCGAAAGGATCCCTTCTACCACCTAAAGGTGATTCAGGTGGGCTAGATGATTCACTTTGACGCACGCAGTTTCAGTGGAGCAAATAATACGTGATACTTGAAGTTCCTTGTGAATGTCTGTTCTTCGGCGAATTCGAGAAAGAAGTTTAGAGGGTAATGTCTATTTCTGTAAAACAAAAACTAAGAAGTGGGCTGAAACCTAGTATGCATCAAGAGAACTCCATTAAAATGGTTTAACATTAATAGTGGACTATACGATGCCAAATAGTAACTCAAGTGGCTAGGGTGCTAGGACGCTAGGGGGCGAGGGTGCTATGGCTACTTATGGCGAAAAAAGGAAAATTTTATCCGGGTCTTTAACAAAGTTTGCAATCTTTCTCCTACCGAGCGCTGGGCAAACTCCTTTAAATTACATCTCGCGTTTCTGCAAGCAGAATACTCGGGATTATTGGTTAAGACTTGGATATTTGAAAACTATCGAAACGAAGACAAAGGCCAATCTTGAACGGATTCTAAAATATAACCAAATTTAAAGAAATAGTTTTTCAAATCGTTAACAAATCAGTATAGGAAAGCAGTGCTTCCCTTGTTTCTAATGACGCTTCTCGTCTATCAAATCTACAAAATTATCCGAAACAAAAATCTTGAACATCAAAACTTTACACTCATCCTGTACATTTATTACAATAATTTTAATAACCAAAAAATAGACTCAACTTTACCAAAATACACAATAGTTTTTTTGGTGGTAAGTTTATTTTATAAGAAAATGATTTACAAAAAACCGTTTTTCGTTCATTTTAAATAAAACAGAAGAAAAAAAAACAATTAAAATATTTTTTTTTTACAATAATGCAACAAAGTAAATTTTATTCGTTTTTTTTAATTACAATTTTCATTTTCCATCTCGTACCTTACCTTGCATTAACTAAAATATAATTTTATTTTTCCGTTTATGTTTTCTAATTATTCATTTTTTTTTTGTTACTTTGTTGTTATTTTACTTTTGAATATTAACTTTTTTTGTTCTGTTTTCGTTCATTTTCATGAAATATTTGGTAATAGAAATTTTTCTTAATTTCATGTTATTAAAATCATGTACAGATATTAAAAAAAAACAGGAAAATTTAAATAAAAAATTGTTATTGTTTTTCACGATAAATCTTTTTTAATAATTGCAACATTTTTTTTTTGGAATGCTTTTGCAACTGAGTGTATATATGGTTTGCTTTTGTCAGAATGTGTGATGCAGTAAGTAGATCGTTAGTAAGTAATCATGGTTTTTTATATGCGGTAAATTCCAATAAAAATACTTTAAGTAAAAGCATGTTTATTAAATTAAGATTTTAAAGTCATTAGGTTTTTGGCAAATGAACGTGTTGTTTGATGGCGGCGTGCTGCTATTGTTGTTCAGGTGCGTTTTGTTGAGATGATGATGTAGAAAATTATGGGTCTTACGAATTGGGAGTTCTGCAAAAAAGAAAGAAACGAGCAAGTTGAAGTCATGGTAACACAAGTGGAGATATAGTTCTGACAGAGCTGAGAAGTCTGAAACCAATATTTATGCAGATGTGTTAGGTTTAAAAATAGGAAAAGCAGAAACGTAACGTCAGTGATGCTGAATGTCTGACAGAACAAAGTTGTCTGAGACAATACTAGCATCTAGCAACCGTGAATATTAGTTTATTTTTTGAAAAGTAGTGTTAAGAGCAAGGAGAAGCAGAAATTTAACGTAAACGAAGGAGTAGAGTTTGTATTCCGGAATTTCGCGGTCTGGAATTCCCGGGAATTTAGCTATTTTATCTAATCACGATTCCCGGGATTTTTATTATTTTCCCGGGATTTCCCGTATAGTTTAATTAGAATTAAATAAAAGTGATCTATAGGGTTTGACATATAATCAATATTTTTTCCGGTTGGGTTTGAAGTAATACGTAAAATATCGCCGCGATAATTTCGATCATATTGCACGACTGAACACTACCATTATTTCGTTTTTAACAATGAAAGAAGGATTGATATTTCGATATATTTTTCACATCCCTATTTCAAGGTATTCAATTTTTTTACAACAAACGCTGGATATTTTTACAAAACAGAAATCTCTTGACGAAATCCTTGCGAGATTAGCATCGTCAGAAGACCGAATTTCTATCAATTTTATCAAGAATTCAAACTAGTTTTCGAGTTTCCGATAGACACCCAAAAGACAAGATCGCCCAATTTTAATTTTAATTAATAAATATGATTTTCAGATTTTGATAAGAGCAAACATTTATTTATTATTTAAAAAAAAATACTAATTTAGTTAAATAAGTTCAGTTGACTACATTGGGTTAGCATGTTATGAAAAATTTGTCAGAAAATGGAACGTATTGTTCGTATTGCCGAACTCGGCATTATTGTCTTCCTCCACTGAGGTCAAGATAGTGGTTTGGACACGGCCATGAATATAGTAGTTGGAATAGTGGATCAAAACACATTTGCAATTCTATATTACATGAGCGTTCAATTTTGACACCCCTACTGTATTGTGGTGAATGCAGCAAAATTTATTTACAAATGCGATTTAGATTCTGCTTTTGATTTATTTCCAAATTAACAATTACTTACTGTCATCATAATATGTCATCATAACTGGCCACGACTGGTAAAATGTTAAGATCCACTGATAAGTATATATTATAAATTATTTTAGTCTCTTATATGAATGGTAAATTAATTTATTAAGTTTTCAAAAGTTTTTAATGTCCATTATTGCTTTACAATTCACAAAACCGTTAAGAATTGAATGGAATTTCAACAAACAAAAATCAAACAAAATAAGTATTTTATAATAGATTTTAGATTTAAAATATTTCCCGGGAATCCCGGGATTGAGTGCTTCCCAATTCTCGTATCCCGGGATTTAAAAAACAGCCGGAAAATACAAACTCTACGAAGGAGTGCATATGGTAACGTCAGTGATGGTAAAGTCTGACAGTACAAAGTTTTCTGAGACTAATGTTTACCTTGGAGACGTGTACCATAGAAAGAGATCGCTGTGAGAAGTAATATCTGATTTACGACGAAATGTCATTTTAAATATCCGTAAAAACCATACCTATTTGTCAACAGATAAATGGTTAACGTCAGAAGATGTTCATGTTTTAGAAACATATGGGTAACATTGGGGATATTAATTTGAGATCAGATATTTTGAGGTTCTGCTTAATTAGCAGAGATCTGATTAACGACGAATTATCGTTTTTATATCCAAAAAGACCATACCTGTTTTGTCAACAGCTGGTTAACGTTAAAAGATGTTCATGTTATGGTAACATATGGGTAACGTTAGGGATAGTAATTAAAAAATCAGAAAATTCGAAAAATTTGTTTCGGCCCATGAGTTAAGGAGAGTGGTGGGTCTTACAAAGGAGGGAGATGTTAAACTTCAGCCCATGGTATCAATTATTAAACAAGAAGAAATTTTAAAAAATTGGTCGTACTAGCAGGAGTTGGAGTGGCTTGAAAGCCGAAAATGAGAATTTGGAGAGCAAAACGAAGAATGTGTCGCTAGGAAGAAACTAGATTATGGCTAAACAGCAGAAATGACTAACAGGAAGAATATGTGATCACTGATCACTATGGGAAGTGTTGTATCGCCAATACAATTGTATAAGACGCAACAACACCCCTAGACAGACAATCAGCTCTCTCTCTAATCATGTACATAGTTTTTAAATTATTTAAAATTTAGCAAAATTTAAAAAAATTATTAATAAAATATTGTTACGTTTTTCCAACCTTACTTCGAATTGGCCTTACTCTCAATTCGATAAACGTAATTCCCAATCTCTTCCTGAGTTCGATCACTGATTAGTAAGCACAAACACCAGGTTTTATTAAGAATTCAACACCTTAATTCTGTCACAACAACAGGAAAACAATACAGCAAACAATATTCCTAACTAGAATATTCTTTTTTTTTTTTTTTTTTTTTTTTATTAATCAGTTAGACATGTTTAGCACACTAAATATGAAATATTCATTATTTAGACTCTTTGAATATCCGAAGATACCATGTCAACTATAAAGGAATGGAAGGAATGGGGATATAGGGATAACTATACTAATTTTTTTAAATGATGATGGACATTTTCTTTAAATGCCTGAGGAGAAAATTCATCGGGAAATACAGAGGAGGGCAATGAGTTCCATAATTTGGCCACTCTATTGAAATAGTCGTTTTGGAAGGACACAGTTCTACAACGAGGTATTTGTACAACAAATGGATGGGATAACTCGGCAGCTCTTGTTTGTCGATTATACTGCGCACACGATGGAAGAATATTTTGAATTTCCTTAGAGGAGAATTCGCTAAAGTTATATTTATAGTAGATTGACAATTCAGCCACATTTCTTCTGTGCTGGAGTGAATCAAGCTGGTCCGTTAGTTCGGTATTACCAATCAACCGTATTGCTGTTCTCTGTACAGAGTCTAAACAATTTATTGTTGACTGACAAGCACCTCCCCAAACATGACAGCAGTACTCCATACATGGACGAATAAATGACTTGAAGATTAGCAAAATTTGCTCGGGATTGAAATACTTTTTACATCGACTCAAGAATCCTAATTTTTGCATTGCAGATTTAGCGAGGTTGAACACATGTTTATTCCATTTGAGGTTATTTTGAATATCCACTCCAAGAAGTCTAACTGATTCAACCTCACGCAATTCCTCTTGGTTTATTTTAATAGGAAAATTTTTATGTCGCTCTATTCGTGAAAGACGGCATAATTTGGTTTTGGTTGGATTAAATGAAACAAGATTACGATCACCCCATTCCATTATACGCTCCAGATCTTTGTTGATGGAATCAATTAGCAACTCTCTATCAGTGGTAACTGCAGTATGAGATCGAAATTTCGGAGATGCATGTGATGCATGTAATGTGCTGTCATCAGCAAAACTAACTTTAACAGCTTCAGAAACTCCAACGGTTTATTGTAGAAATTTCCAGTAACTCAACGTTCAAAATAATACACAAATTATTTCTACTCAATAACACTTATAACTTTATTCACTAATTTAAAGATCACTTTTATAATTTTAACTTCACAATCGCAGGTTTAAAATAAACTAATTCTACATTTAATTTCACTTTACTGTCGCAGGTCTAAAATAAAACTAATTCATAACTACAAAAAGTAATTTCCTTATATACATTCTGCCTAATCTCTAGAAATTTCGCGATCACTTTTTAGAAACCTTGAGAAAATATTAGAATATTCGATTATTTTACGTTACGTTGTTTTGATTCATAAAATAAAATCATTTGTTTTATGTAGACCTTATTTCTAAGAATATGTACAACAACAACAATATTCATTTCATTCAATTGTTGTGTTTTGTTGATTTTATTTTCCTGGAAGTGACCGTAATCGTCTAGATCTTTCTGTAATCGTTTAGATTTTTCTGTATTCGTAACATTACCCTCCACTTAAGCCTGTTCGTCCCGAACAGGATCTAGATCTCTCCTCCAATTGTTGAATCCAAACATTTTTTTTTCTTTTCCTATTTCCCAGACTGTTTAGAATTACTTCCGGTTCCTGTCTAAGTACTGGACCATTACTTTGTTTTATGTCAGCCCACCGTGATGAGTAGGGATTCTCATTATTTCTAAAGTGCTTCTTATCACTTCCCTTTGGGAGTTTCACAATGCCATGTCTCCGAACCATTCTCATTTTCAGCTGCGATTCATCCCCGTTTGCAGCTATTTGAACCACCTCTTTTACATCGCTCACCTCGTTATGGACTTGGACCTGTTTCCTTTTTAACTTTCGGCGTTTGTTCAAACGTCTGCGTCGGTTGACGTTTCTTTCCATCATCTGTTTGGATGATGGTTCTGGATTTTCATCGGCACTGCATAGTTTCTCATCGCTGCCAATATCTGTTGAGTCTGCCTTATTCACAAGTAGTGGCATCTGAACATTATTAACCTTTAGGATCCCACATCCAAAATCGAAGACTAATTCATTCGCCTTCATGAAGTCCATCCCCAAAATGACTTCATCCATAATGTCTGCCACTAGCACCTCTTGTTGATAGCAATTATTTCCCAATTTTATTTCAGCGATTCTTTTACCTTCTATTTCAGCACACTCTCCAGTTACTGTTTGGAGTTTCAATCCATCTAATGGTTCCAAAACACCGTCAATTAAACCTTTGCGAACGAATGTTCGAGCTGAACCTGTATCCAGTGTCATGAAGCAACCTTTACCTTCAAGTTGTCCGTTGATACCCAAGCTTTCACCATTTACCGCAATTCTTGAAATTGGAATGTAGGCTGCATTCTCCTCACTTTTTGGCTTTACAGTTGCACCTTCAACAGACTTTCGTTGAATAGGAGACGAAGATCTATCACGCTTCCTGTTCCAGCAGTCCTGTGAGATATGGCCCGATTTTCTACATATCCAACACAAGATTTTCCTACTGCTGCTCCTGAACCCTCCGTGCTGCTTGTCTTCGACTCCCATATTCTTCGCAGAAAACGACGATCTATCTGCTTCTTTAGTTTTCCTGCACTCCCGTGCCATGTGACCCTCTTCGTTACATACCCAGCATCTGATGTCGCTTCCACTTCTGTGTGCCAATACTTCTCCTTTGATGTTCCCCTCTACATTCCATTTTCTGCATCCACCAGATGGCATACACATCCTCCGTACCATCTCATATTGCATTGCGTATGCGACAGTTTCATGGAAAGTCGCCTTAGGTGTAGTCATTACTTTGATCCTGGTTTCTGGATCTCGGATACCATCTGTAAAAGCCTCGATCTTCATTTTCTCTATAAAATACGGTGGAGTATTCGAGTGTGCTAAATGTACAAGCCGTTCTACTGCCGAAGAATATTCCTGAAGGCTTTCTCCATTCCGTTGCAAGCGACCCTTTAACTCGATCCGGTATAGCTCCTTTTTGTGGTCGCTGCCATATTTTCGTTCCAACGCATTCATCACTTCAGCATAACTTTTGCGATCGTTTTCTGGCACTGCCTGTAATGCTTCAGCTGCTTCCCCCTTAAGAGCAACTATTAATGCAGCTAGACGATTTTCAGCGTTCCAAACATTTTGATCTGCTGCGGTTTCGAACTGGAACTTGAAGATGCCGAACGATGTTGTTCCATCGTATGATGGTGGTTTTAGTTTGATATTTGCTACTTGATGTACCACCTGGGAAGTAACTTCAGTCGTTTCAACATCCTGCAGCCGTTTTTCGAAATCATCAACTTTTGATAAAACCTTATGCTTAAAATCTTGAATTTCACTTTGAATCTTCTCGACCTTTCCATCAAATGCCGTCGAGATTTGGAGAAGTTTCTCATCCATAATTTGCTTGACTTCGTTGCGATTTAAAGCTAATTGCTGGCTGATTGTTTCACTAATTTCTTCTTTGTTAGCAGCCATATTATTGTTGACTTTCTCCAACTGTTGATTCATGTTGAAGCTGATTTCTTCCTTAGTAGCAGACATTTGTGGATTGATGTTACTGATTTCTTCCTTAGTTGCAGCCATTTGTTGATTGATGTTACTACTTTGTTGATCAAATTTTTGATTCATATTCAAATTCATCTGTTGCATCATAGCCATTAACTGCGTAAAATCACAATTTGCAGGTGGCAATGAGGTTGTTGTTTCCGCAACAGAACTTTTCTCTTCATCAACTGCTACTGAATCAGCATTTGTACTAATCAATCCAAACTGGTAACTTTCCACAACTTCTCCACTAGCTTCCATAGCTTCTAGAAGCCGTATCGTCAATTCAGTTTTGTTGCCGGTTGTTGCCAATCCACGTTGTTCTAGTTCTTTCTTTAACTCAAGAACCTTCAAATCACTTAAAAAAACCATTATTAACAGCTAACTAATCCGCCGATGTCACCAATGTTACGTTTTTCCAACCTTACTTCGAATTGGCCTTACTCTCAATTCGATAAACGTAATTCCCAATCTCTTCCTGAGTTCGATCACTGATTAGTAAGCACAAACACCAGGTTTTATTAAGAATTCAACACCTTAATTCTGTCACAACAACAGGAAAACAATACAGCAAACAATATTCCTAACTAGAATATTCTTTTAACAGCTTCAGAAACTCCAACGGTTTATTGTAGAAATTTCCAGTAACTCAACGTTCAAAATAATACACAAATTATTTCTACTCAATAACACTTATAACTTTATTCACTAATTTAAAGATCACTTTTATAATTTTAACTTCACAATCGCAGGTTTAAAATAAACTAATTCTACATTTAATTTCACTTTACTGTCGCAGGTCTAAAATAAAACTAATTCATAACTACAAAAAGTAATTTCCTTATATACATTCTGCCTAATCTCTAGAAATTTCGCGGTCACTTTTTAGAAACCTTGAGAAAATATTAGAATATTCGATTATTTTACGTTACGTTGTTTTGATTCATAAAATAAAATCATTTGTTTTATGTAGACCTTATTTCTAAGAATATGTACAACAACAACAATATTCATTTCATTCAATTGTGTTTTGTTGATTTTATTTTCCTGGAAGTGACCGTAATCGACTAGATCTTTCTGTAATCGTTTAGATTTTTCTGTATTCGTAACAATATTATAATAAAATTAAGTTTATAAAAGTTATAATTATTAAAATTATACTATTAAAAAGAAAAAAAATACCTGTACTCTAAATCCAAAAATTTTGTTAAAATGTTGTGCTTTAGTTTTGATGCTATCGGAGGTTGGCATTACGTCGGGGTTACCAGTTTTGGCTATGAAAGTGTTGATTGATGGCGGCTTGCTGCTAATGTTGTTCAGGTGCGTTTTGTTGAGATAGTAATGTAGATGCGGTTAGTTTTACCTCAGGATATTACCTTAGGATTAATTACCTCGCTTCTCAGGATGGACGGGTCTATGCCCCAGAAGTACTCGGAACGCAGTTCCGACCAAGGACCACCACAACAATTTCAACGATTTTTTGGATAAAGAAACAGCTGTCACTGGCCTCACTGCTTCAAACTCTCCTCGTCATGGCTGGTATTGAAAGAAACCCTGGACCAACTAAAACATGGCACTGTACAATATGTAAAAACAGTTTAAGGGCAAACACTGCATCCTTACAGTGTAACAGTTGTAAGGTATGGTGTCATCTCAAGAACTGCTCAGGCCTTGCCACACATAAGCAATGGACCAAAAATTATATAGCGCCATGTTGCCAGACATCAGATCAACAATCAAGCACGATGTCGCACCAGAACACAATGCGAATGAACACACATCCGGAAACCCCAAGCGATGTGAAAGTAATGCAATTAAACTGCAATGGTCTCATACCAGCCGGCAGAATACAAAAGGTGAAACCAAACTTCCCACAGGAGGCTTGTATTCTTTCAACATTAAGAGATGACATCCGCAAGGCAGATCCAGCCGACACTAGAATTAATGAACTAAACAACCAAATAAATAAGCTAGTCACGGAACACAAACGTAATAAATGGAGATAGCTAGTGAGCAAGTCAAGCTTTGGCCCAAGTAAAAGTCTCTGGAAGGTCATAAAAGGCTTAACTCACCCTCGACAACCGGATAACAAACAACTGCATGATCTCCTTCAATGATATCCCAACCGAAAACCAAAGGAAATGCGCTACCAAAATTAACACACAGTTTACAGAAAAGCCAAGTAAACATGAAAAGAAAACAAGGTCAGTATTGAGACATCCGCGCAAAGTAAATACTGAACATCTAGAGGATATCATATTCTCCGAAGAAGAAGTTATAAAGAATACTATAAAGAAAACTAAGCCATCCAAAGCTATTGGACCCGACGGCATCTCAGCCATCATGCTAAAAAACATTGGACACAAAGGATTAAACTTTCTCACTACCACACTCAACACATCGCTAAATACTCTTTAGATACCAAACATCTTGAAAACAGCAAGAATAAGCCTCATCTTGAAAGCCTGGAAAACTTGAAGAGAAGGAATAATCTTACAGACCGATCTCCATCCTTTCATCGGTTGCAAAACTGATTGAAGCACTTCCGTTACCTCGGTTATCCAGATCTTGCAATTTGACGCCTCACCAACATGGCTTTATGACAGCACATAGTACACCCACCGCTCTTCACAAGATCCAAGATCAAATCAGTGATGGATGGAACCAAAAACAACCTTGTGCCAGAACAATATTAGTTGCGCTCGACCTGTCAAAACATTCGATAACAGTGTCGCACGCTGAACTATTAAATGATATATTTAACACCAATCTACCAGGTTTAATAAAGCGCTGGTTGTGCAACTACCTAAGAGGCCGACAAACATACGTTGAGTTCCGTAACTCCAAATCTAAGATGAGAGTGATCAAACAAGGAGTCCCAAAAGGTCGAGTTCTCTTACCTTCAGTATTCAATCTCTACCTAAGCAACTTACCCACCAGAAGGAATACCCATCACGTCATATGCAGACCGAACCTCACTAATGCTCTGAACACCTACCTTAACATCCTAAACGAATGGTTTAAAACCAGAAAACTGAAACTTTCCACCGAAAAGTCAACATCTACACTTTTCACTACATGGACGAAGGAGGTGAACACAACACTCAACATCTGCATTGACAACGTGCTTATTCCCACAGTAAAAAATCCGAGACTGCTAGGGTCACATTTGATCCACTGCTTAAATTCAATGCTCATGCTCAACAGGTGAACGCGAGATTGAAAAACAGGAACAATGCTTTGAAAGCACTGGCTGGCTGGCAGTACATGGGAGAAAGATAAAGAAACAATCATAACAACATAATTACGCTGCACCCATATGGACACTGCAAGTCGCTGACACTCACTTGAATAAGTTACAAGTAACACAAAACGCAGAGGTGCGAACAACAACCGGATGTCATTTGATGGCTCACCGAAATCACCTGCACCAAGAATGTAACATATTGCCGGTCCGTCAACACAATGAAATGCTCACCAAACAATATCTATGGGCCTGTCAGAAAGAGCAACATCCCTGCCATGACACCTTAAGCACAACCACCCCACCTTGAGACATAATTGTCGTACTGCGAAATTTTTCTTAAGTAATTTCAGAAACAACAAAGTAACAGATAACATTGACGAGCTGACGTATAAAACGGGCTTAAAAACGATTCACACGAACGTTGTTGAGGACACAATAAAGAACTACGTTCCAAATCGAGATCTCAAGAGTAAGCCGCCACAAGTCGCTGCGGAAGAGGTTAAACTACCGCGCAGCACCAGATCCATCCTAATTATGATCCGGTTGGTGACGCATCTTAAATAACTATATGACCAGCAGCCAAATTCTGTAACTGTGAAGCGGTGTAGTGATAAATTTTTTATCACTTCACCGTAAAAAAATCTAAATTAGTGAAATGTTAAAACTGAAAAGTTAACACTGACTTTTGGTTAGTGATAAAATAAAATGAATTCTTTTGTTGCTAACGCCATTATGTCAAAAAACACAATTACACCAATGTGATTTGTTTATTTAAGATTTCAAAATAACATCAAAAATTTTTTTCAAATTTAACTTCGAAAATATTTAAATATAGTTAAATTGATGTTTACATTAGTCGCGTTTTTTCTTCGGACAACTGTCCGAGACAGCGATCGTTTTATTTATATTTTTTCGTTCAAATTAAAATTATTTCAATTTTGATTGCATAAATATTAAATATTTATCGTTTATCCATCCATTTTAATTAATCTCTTTAAAATAAATTGGCAAATTAAATTTATTTTTACCAGTTCGCAACAAATCTTGTGTTTTATCGAGAGCAGTTCAGAACAGGTGAGGGAAATAAACAATGGGACATTTTTAGTACTATTTTTTAAATTAACACTATCTTCATGTATGTTTATTTTTAGATGTCAAAAACATTACATATATGTACATACGTATATACGTAGAAAACAAAAAATTAAATTTAATCTTTAATTTAATTTTATTTTTTAGTTCGAATCTCGTCGTTTAAATATAAAATATATGGCTCTTCATGAAATAAACAAATATAACACAAGCGTAAACAAACATTTATGGCGATTGTCAAAATATTCACTTGAAGCTAGCTACAATTTAGTTCTAAAAATCTCCCTGTATTTTACCAATATTTTGTCCTGGATAGCCAGTTCGAAGATAAAACGCGACTATTGTGTTGTTCAAAATGATTGGTATTTATGTGTTTTAGACCGTAGTTCGGAATTAATATATCTATATGTATATACGTATATACAGTCAACTAGATTTACATTTCATGTATCAAAACGCTCATGTTTGTCGTAGGTTTATGTATTGTTTTCTTGAACTTAATGTTTTTTGAAAATGAAACTGGCAATTACAAATAATGCAAGAGCACAATACCATTGAAGACGTCATCTGTCTCTATCTGAACACTTATGCAGAAGTGTGTTCAGAATATTGTTAAAAAGATCGACGTCTGCTATGTAGTCGTGATGAGAATTTACCAAATATTACTTTTTATGCAGAACGGTAATATAACATACTTCTAATGAGATATTATAGAATTTGTGGCGGTTCACAGGGTCCGTCTCAACACAGTTTTAACGTACACTTACAATACTGTGGTCGATAGGCAAAACAGAATGATGGAGAAACAAACGGAAGAGTAATTTCTTTTCTTCTCTCTTTTTCGTTTACATTTTATTATTCGTAAAATATATAGAAATATTCTCTCTCTTAATTCATAACTTGAATAGGTAAGATGTCATTTTAACATGAAAATAATAATGTTCGTTAAAATTGTAATATTAATATAATAATGTTTTATTGTATGTAAATCAAATAAACTGGAGTCATAAATAAACAAATTGTATTGGAATTTAAGTAAAATCAATTATTGTATTAATTATATGGATACACCCCATATAAAATGGTGACGCGCGACTTGAACACAAAATTATTATACATACAATAAAGGGAAAATACATGTGGCTGAATTATTAAAATTTAACATCAAGAAAATATTTCACCGGACAACTTTCATAGCAAAAAAGCATCAAAATTAAAGAATCGAAATGACATCAATCAGCCTATTTAGCAACATAATTAACCACACAAGGTCAACATCAAGTTTTCAACAAATTCTCATTTAACAACCAAAAATTTACAAATGGATGAACATAGATGCATTTTTTTGCAGTGGATTTATATCAATCAAGGTCAGACAAACATTTTAAAATTATAATAAGCTTAACATAATTAGAATTCTAATATATCTAAACTAATTATTATTAATTAAATAATAAAACTTAGACAACTAAATTCATTTAATTAAACAAAAATAATAATATTTTAAGTAAATTTCTTACTTAAAAAACTTACCTAATGTAAGAAAATACAGCAAAATTAACCTAAAATTTTTTCTTATCAAATAATTTTTTCATCAAATCAAAATTCATTTAAAATTATATTGAAATTATATAAGTGTAATCCATTTGTGAACCATCTTTCTGTTACGCGAAATCGTATCCTCATTATTATTTTTTTTACGCGAAAACATTGTACGGTTGTAAAAATGTTTTTGGGGCATTCACCCGTAAAAAACAAAACAGTGCGTGATACAGCCGAACCACACACTAAGGACACGAATGTTCCGATAATAGATTTATCAATTTTCGAAACAAACCCCACAAATTTAGAACCAACGTTGAATATAAAAAGCGAAAAATCTGATGTGACCCACGAACTACGACAAAACCCTTTCATCGATCTATCTGATCAACCACATTCCACTAATGTCTCCACCACGAATGTAAATACGCAAAAAATTCCAGCAATTCCAAAATTTTGGAAAAACCAAGCTGACACTTATTTTGCATACGTGGAATCAATATTCCATATAAATCATGTGGTGGAAGATGAGACACGGTTTCACATGATCGTTGCTTCACTCGAACAAAACATTTTACCAGACATTTCAGATATTATAACCAACCCAAATGTATCAGATAAATACAAAACCTTGAAAGCTAGATTGATTTCTTTGTTTTCTAGCACGGAAACAAACAGGATAAATAGATTAATGTCGGGATTGAGTCTAGGGGACGAACGCCCATCACAACTATTACGGAAAATGCAAAATTTGGCACAAGACGAAATTAGTCCGTTATTTTTAAAAAACATTTGGCTACAACGATTGCCAACGCAAATCAAGTTGAGTGTTTCTACCGCCCAGGGTGACCTTAACACTTTAGGACAACTTGCTGATAAATTACACGAATACACCAATTTTAATCAAATTAATGCAATCACGTATCCTAACACCCCAAATATAAATACACCGTCAGAAAATACAACTTTAGTCGCAATCGAGAGGCGATTAGACCTCATGGCAAAACAAATTCACGAAATAAATAGCCACAAATCTTATTTTAAAGCAACCCGTGAATCCCGTAACAAATCTCCTGGATACAAAAATAGGAGAACAAGATCACGCGATCACAGCTACTCCAAAGAAATTTGTTGGTATCACAACAAATTTCAAGCAAGGGCAAAAAAGTGTATACAACCTTGTAGTTACAGGGATACAACTACCAAAACACTTGAGGAAAACTAAATCGCCAGTTGTTAGACACGACGGGTACAACCGGCGATTCAGATAACCGTCGTCTAGTAATTACGGATAAAAAAAATAACATACATTTTTTAGTCGACACCGGAGCAGATATTTCTGTCATTCCTGCACACTTTTCAAATGAACCAAAACAACACACATTCAAATACAATCTTTTCGCCGCAAATGGTTCCGTCATTGAGACATTTGGGACGAAAGCATTGTGCGTTGATCTTGGTTTACGAAGAGATTTTCCGTGGAAATTTATAGTGGCCAGCGTCAATAAGCCCATTCTAGGAGCAGACTTTTTGGAACATTTTGGTTTATTAGTCGATTTAAAAAACAAAAATTTAAGAGATGAAATCACAAACCTCAAAATTATCGGCGAAATCATCTGTTCCAATACGCCCACTATTAACACAATGTTTTTCAAACATTCATCCCAATTTTCAAACTTATTACTAGAATTCAAAGATATCACAATACCGATTCAAAAATCTACCACAACAAAACATAACGTGACACATTATATCGAAACGACTGGACAACCAGTATCTAGAAAACCTCGCAGACTCGATCCTGAAAAACTACAAGTAGCAAAATTGGAATTCGAAATGATGATGAACAATGGAATCTGCCGTCCATCAAAATCACAATGGGCAAGCCCACTGCACTTAGTTAAAAAGCCTAACGGTGAATATCGGATATGTGGGGACTATCGAGAACTTAACGCTAAAACGTTACCAGATCGATATCCGATACCCCACATTCAAGATTTCAATCATCTGCTACATAACAAAAAAATATTTTCAGTTATTGACCTAGTACGCGCATATTATCAAATACCAGTCGAAACACGTGACATTCCAAAAACGGCAATAATAACACCTTTCGGCTTATTTGAATTCGTCAAAATGACGTTTGGCCTGAGAAACGCGGCCCAAACGTTTCAACGCTTTATGCAACAAATTTTATCCGAATTGGACTTCGTTTTCATTTATCTAGATGATATTTTAATCGCATCTGAAAATGATAAACAACATTTGTTGCATCTTCGCATACTATTCGAACGTTTACGAACATACGGCATCATAATAAACGTGAACAAATGCGTACTAGGCGAGCCAGAAGTTAAATTTTTAGGTCATCTCATCAATAAAGATGGCATTAAACCACTCCCAGACAAGGTTTCCGCAATCACAGAGTTCCCAGAACCTACTGATGTACGCGGTTTACGTCGTTTTCTTGCCATGACCAATTTTTATAGACGGTTCATGAAAAATGCTGCGTTTATTCAAATACCATTGCAAAAATATGTCGTAGGAAATAAAAAAAATGACAGAACAAAAATTGAATGGTCACCTGAAGCACGCATTGCATTTGCAAACGTTAAAAATGCTTTAGCAGAAGCTACATTATTAGCACACCCGTCGGTTAACGCTCAAATTTCACTAATGGTCGATGCATCCAATGAAGCACTTGGAGCGGTTATACAACAACAAGTTGAAAACAATTGGCAACCTCTAGGTTTTTTTTCTAAAAAACTCTCAGACGCGCAACGTAAACATAGCACTTACGACCGCGAACTGTTGGCAATTTACCTTGGCATCAAACACTTCCGACATTTTTTGGAAGGACGCCCATTTGAAATTCTAACCGACCACAAACCCATAACGTTCGCTTTTCATCAGAAACCCGATAAAGCATCTCCTAGACAAATACGACAATTAGATTTTATCGGACAATTTTCGACTAACATTAGGCATATTTCAGGAACTAACAATGTTGTTGCAGATGCACTATCACGAATCGAAACAATCGATATGCCTACAACCAATTTACAAACTCGTATCGCAGATTTGCAACAAACGGACGAACAGTTGAAAAATATTATAAATAACACTACATTTTGTAAGAATCGGGTTATTAATTCTTGCCTGTTAATGCACGGTTATGAAGAACAGCTGTAGTCGGTTGGCAGGGTCATAACAGGCCTAGCTTTACTTTATTTTTTTTGTTTTTCTTTAAATACTAAAAGTAAGAGGTTTAGGGTCGGATACATCTCCTCAACAAGGCAAGGCTTATTTAATGGCAAATCACATAGTAATATTATTGTGCAACCTTACCTCCTGGATGTGTCTGGCAAGACTCATCTTCCTTCCAATTTATTTAGCAGCACATTGCGGGTTAGTTGATCCTCTTGTGTGTTGTAGTGATAAGCAGATTCAATTTAGATGATGTATTTGTTGTAATTTGAATTATTAGTGACAATTGGTGGCGGCACGATGTATCATACATTCACTTCAACAATACTGAGCTACAACTCGTTATGAATGCTTACGTATATTCTAGGTTGCTGAACTGGTGCGTTGTAACATAAATGATATATATTGGTTGTAATTTGACTTAATAGTGGCTATTGGTTGCGGCACAATGTAACATATATTCACCCAAATAATACTGGACTATGACTCGTAGCTACTAGGTTGCTGAACTGATGCGTTGTGACATAAATAATATATATATTGGTTGTAATTTGACTTAATAGTGGCTATTGGTTGCGGCACAATGTAACATATATTCACCCAAATAATACTGGACTATAACTCGTAGCTACTAGGTTGCTGAACTGATGCGTTGTAACATAAATAATATATATATTGGTTGTAATTTGACTTAATAGTGGCTATTGGTTGCGGCACAATGTAACATATATTCACCCAAATAATACTGGACTATAACTCGTAGCTACTAGGTTGCTGAACTAATGTGTTGTAACATAAATGATCAACGGGTTCAACCTAATTTGGTGCAATCGTCGTACCACCCCGCCACGTAGGCAGCGTATCAAATATGGCGATCAAATACCAATGATGTTTTAATTAATTGATGGCGGCACCATGCTATTTGCTCACACTACAATTGTATAAAAAAATAAAAATTCTTTAATATGTGTATCAATCTCCTTTATTTCCACCCTGAAATGAATTTGAGCGATAATTTCACAATTACACTTAGATAAAGATATTTGACTTAGCTTATCACTATTATATCCAAGAAGACATAATTTTTTTTTATTTTGTTATTCAACTTTAATTGCTAGTTAACATTTTAGATTTTTTTCACCAACTCGCCGGCACATGTCTTTTTCGTTCCCTTAAATAGCCTCTTCATCTCCTTTTTTATTTAATTTCCTCTCTAATATGAGAATCTCTCACACAAAAAAAAATTCAAAGTGCGACAACCGATAGAAGAAAAAAATTAATGTAAGCTGGCAACAACAACAAAAAACTTGTGCCAACGTCTAGGCGCTATTATAAAATTGTTATCATATTGCAGACACCTAGGACTGTCAATTATAATAAATTTCCAATGTCAGTTGACATCAACAAAATAACTAAAATAAAAATATACTTTTTTCAATCGTTTCAGGATTATAATACGAATCAGTAGTTAGATAATATACCCGGGGTAAGTACACATACATATACACTCCTTAGATAATTCAATAATAGAATAATATATCAAGTTTCGTTGTAGTTTATTTTATTTTACTTCATATATATATGTGTGTATTAACGAGACAATTGGTCTTCAAAACCGTAGCCCAGTCCAACATTAACTCGGTAATCATCGTAGAAGCATAATAAACCGTCCAAGTATCATCATTCCGATTGTTCAGACTGATTAACCTAGATTTTCGATCATCTGACATTTAATTCTAATGAGGATAGTGCCTGTTGATCCACCGCTGCCCTCCAGCATCAAAAGGATTGCCACTTCAGATAAGTTAAGAGGTGAATTTTAGAAAATGCTTTGCAATGTAGTTTGATTACGTTTCTTATAATTTCAGAACATGAAGGTGATAATCTGATGGACAGCAATGCGAAATTAAATTCACCGCTCTCATTCAGCTTCAATCCCAATTGTGCGACAGGTAGTGTGATCTAGGACCTCTGGAGTCGCCTACACGAAATGATCTCGGAGAAAGAAAAATAAGGTGGACTAATATTTCAGCCTAGGGCATCATAAATGAAGATGTAGAATATAATTCTAAGATTTGAAAATTAGAATGTAGAATAAATATATGTAAAGATATAAAATATATACAATATTATTATGCTTCGATTGGTCTGCTTATTTTTACAATATTCGAATAAATCAACTGTATGAAAAAAAGATTATGGGTGCCTAAGGGTTGGATGTCTTTTCGTGACCAATTAGCCTGGCTAAAGACGAAATAACCTTAGTGAGGTTAATCCAGAGAAATTTTTTTTTGAAAACAGTTTAATCTTAGTAGTGACAAAAAAAAAATGTAGAGCATCACGTGAGCGTTACACCATCAGGATCGTGTTGACAACGGTCTTCCTGCACTATTACTTATTAGAACATGTCTACTTTGGTGGAACTCGAGGGACGGTTACAAGACGAACCTGAAAAAGCGCGTAGTGATTATCCTTGAATACACAAAGGGTGGGGTATTTTAGGTATGAGTGTTAGGTTTTTATGTCCTTAGCGTGTATTACTCCCACATCCCTACCTTTCGTATCCCTACAATGATACAACACATTCCCTACTCTAGATTCTACGACTGCTGGGAGGAATTTGGGAGCAAATTTAGCTGAGAAATTATTGACTTTATCGCTCAAATGGTGTTGTCTAACCAGCACTTCCTGACCTGGTGTATGAGATATGACGCGAGACCGCAGGTTATAAGTGGATGCATATTTATCAAATGCTTTCCTTAGGTTATGTTGCACTTGAGCATGCACAATGGAAAGACGATCTGAAAGAGATGGCGGTTCAACTTCTGGGTCCGACAGACACTTAAGATCCCGAAGTAATTGGAAAGTTCTACCATCCGTTAAGGGATGATAACCGAACAGGAGAAAATGAGGTGAGTATTTAGTGGATCCATGTATCGCATTCCTGAGGGCAGAGGCAATTTCACCTAGGTGGACATCCCATGTCCGATGGTCTGTTTTTATATAAGCTCGTATTGCTGCCAGTATGGATCTATTAACGCGCTCTGCGGCGTTAGCCTGGGGTGCGTAAATGGCGGTCTTGACGTGTTTAATATGAAATTCCGATATGAGATTTTGGAACAGATGACTCGTGAACTGTTTACCGTTGTCGCTATGTATATATTCAGGAACGCCGAACAACAGAAATACCTCGTTTTTTAAATAAGGGATTATTTTTGGAGCCTGGGAGCTCGTTAATGGTTTTAATAATACAAATTTGGTTAAGTGGTCTAAAACAATGAGAATCGACGTGTTACCAGATTTAGAGCGAGGGTAGGGCCCCAACAAATCGATGTAGAGTCGTTGCCATGGGCGTTCAGTGTGGTAGCGCGACATTATCGGAGGTCTGATTACCCTATTCATTGGTTTGCTTTGTTTGCAAATTGCGCAAGACGTTACGTATTTATTAACTTGCACTCGCATGCCTGGCCAAAAATACAATCTACGTAACCTTTCGAGTGTTTTTTTAAAGCCTCCATGAGCCGCGGTGGTTTGATCATGTTCCATCTCAATTAGTTTGTCCGTTAGTGAAGCGGGCACCCATAATTTCCAGGTCGGAAGGTCTGTTAGTATAGCGTCTCGCTTGGGGTCCAAACGGATGTATAACTTGTTGTCTTGATATCTAACATTGGGGTAATCTACAGGGCGTGCTTTAACGTTGTTCAATATTTTAAGGTAGTCATCATCTGGGAGATCGTTAGTGTTGAAGTCTAGGGAATCTTGGTGGTAGGGTAAATCTTCTAAAAACTCTTCTATGGTGTCACAATGTAAGCGTGAGAGCGCATCAGGGACCACGTTATGAACACCTTTTTGATGGATTATCTCAAAGTCTAGATGTTGTAGTTTCAGGCTCCATCTTGCCAATCGTCCACTCAGGTCCTTTTGCGACATGAGCCATCTCAGGCTCGAGTGATCGGTGATTAAAGCAAAGTGATAACCCTCGATATAAGCTCTGAACTTCCTTACGCTCAGTATAGCCGCTAAACACTCCAATTCTGACACAGAATAGTTTCGTTGGGCCCCGTTCAATTTTTTGGACATAAACGCGATGGGACACTCTGCCCCGTCGTCATCCATCTGGTACAACACACTACCCACTCCTGTGATACTGGCATCACACCGAATATAGAACATTTTCCCATAATCTGGGTTGACCAAAACCGGCGCTGTTGAGAGCAATCGCTTCAGGTTTTCAAACGCTTCTTGTGCTTCGGATGTCCACACAAACTTCGTAGGACCCTTTTTTAGTAAATCAGTAATAGGTGAGACCACACTTGCGTAATTGGGGATAAACCGCTGGTACCACCCTGCCATTCCCAATAAGCGTCTAGTTTGTTTGGCAGACACTGGGGCTGGGTATTCGGCGATTGCCTTAACCTTACTAGGGTCTGTGCGCAGACCGTTCTCTCCGACCAAGAAACCTAAATACTTTACTTCCCTTAACATGAATTTGCTTTTATCAACATTAATTGTTAGACCCGCTGATTTCAATAGATTAGACACGGTGCGCAAAGTGTTAATATGTTCATCGTAAGTTGCTGAGATTACCAAAAGGTCATCGAGGTACACAAACACGTGTTCGTGGTACTCATGAGGTATTACTTTGTGCATTAAACGGCACATAGTCTGAGGAGAGTTGCACAAGCCGAACGGCATAACTTTGAAATGATATAACGGACGCCCTGGCACGGTAAAGGCAGTTTTGTCGCGAGAAGATTCAGCCAGTGGGATCTGCCAGAAGGCGTCCTTAAGATCGATACTTGATATAAATTTTGTGTCACTTAACCGTCCCAGAAGTCCGTCAATTAGTGGGAGCGGATACGCATCCTTTTTTGTTAGTGAGTTGACCTTGCGGGAGTCTAAGCAGAGCCGTGCTTTGCCATTTGATTTTGTTACTAATACCACTGGAGATGACCATGAACTCGATGATTCTTCTATGACCCCTAATTCCAGCATCCGGTCCAGTTCTTCATACAGTTTCTTTTGGACTGCCGGCGAGACTGGGTAATGTCTCTGTTTAATTGGGGAGCTATCTCCGACGTCAATGACATGTTCTATTAATGAAGTTTTCCCCAAGCCGTGCTGGTTAAAAGAAGGGTAGGAGTTCTTAATTGTTTCAAGCTCAAAAGCTTGTTCGGGTGTCAAGATGTGATGTTTTGACTCGTTAGGTTCCCGCAATGACAACTCACCAACCACCGATGGAGTAATTTTAAACGCATTCCAAAAATCTATACCCAAGTACAACTCTCCCTGCAGACTAGGCACTATATAAAATCGAATAGACTTTGTGTATCCAGCATAAGTGATTGGAACGTCAATATATCCCAGGATAGAATTTGGGGTCCCGTCAGCGGTCCTGATACATGAAGTTAGTTTTCGGTAGGTAACACCAGCTTTCGCTAACAAGTTAAGAGAGTTTCTACCTAGTATGCTTATTGTTGCCCCACTATCCAACAGGCCAATTAACTTTTTACTGAAAATATACAATTCGAGATGAGGGCGTGGATCACTAAGTGTTGAGATTATTGACGCCGCGCAAGCCTTCGATAAAGTCTTCCGCGTTTTCCAATAGGCACGGGCTCTACGTAAGCGTTTATCAGATTTGAGTGAAAGTTCTTGTGGACCTATAACCAAATCAGAAGAGTTATAGCTGATGACAGGAGCTGTGTGAGAAGGAATATCCGATGATTTGTACAAGTCGATCGTCGAAGTGCTTTTAGTATGCATTAGCGATTGAGACTGGGTTCCGTGTTTGATGCTGCTTCCTCCGTTCGAACTTTCGGGATGGTAGATGTCAAACCCGGGCGTACCGTTCCCGAACTCTGGACGACCGGTCTGGCATTTCCCGCCAAACTAGGATGGCAAACACTGCATCTTGGTTTTACCACACCCGCTTTACCACACCCAAAACAGAACAGATGCTGCGGGGGTAATGGGCAATCCGTGAAGTTGTGGCCAATATCTTTACAGTTCCAACAAATCTGATGGACGGACTGTTTAGAGGAGTTAGGTGGTGTAGAAAGATGTCTCACTGGGTTGAAAGTTGGATTTACTCGGTGATTAAACGCTTCCACTTGGTGAGCTGGATCGATCAGGGCTTGCTCTGTACTAGGCGTCCCTAGTGGTTCCGTATGTATTTCGTGAATTTTAAATGGTTGATTACGAGGGCTGCTGTGACTCGGAGTTGTGTATGGTATCGACCATAACTTTTCGAATCGTCTGCAAAGGTGTTTGAGCTCTTCCATTGACCTCAATGGAGTAGAGAGCGTGGCGTTTTGAAGTTCTCGGCTTAGTCCATCTCTTGATATTTCCAACATCTCGGGTTCTGTATAACGATGACGTAACCGCCCGTTCAGTTTCTCCAATTCTAACAGAAATTCTGTCACTGGTTCTTTATATTTTTGTCTCCTACTTAGTAGAATGCGGAGTATGGATCGGTCATCTGTCAAGGATCCAAAGTTTTCTAAAAGAGCTTCTCGAAGGATAGGGTATGTTAGGACATGGTGCTGTCTAGTAACTCCCCAGTACCATTTCTCTGCAGCGCCCGTCAGGTAGCGAGGTACTAAAGATTCCAGTGAAGCTAGGGGTATACCATCTCGTCGGGCCGATGTTTCAATCCTGAAAACAAATTCATGTGCGTCTAATCCTTGACCATCCCCTGAGAATGTTATTGACCACTTCGGATCGTAAGTGCGAGAATAGTTACGGTTAGCAAACTGATTGACAGGAGGATAATGAAAGGGGTCATTGCCGAAGTAAGCGTTACCTGCCTGATTATTTTGGTAGCCTAGTCGAACAGGAGGCGTCTGGTACCCGAATAATTCCTCTTGCGTGGGTCTAGGGCCGTAAGGTGGTAATATTGGTCGCCGATTGTTTGTCGATGTCAGTTGGGTGGGATGATCTATATCATGTAACACTCGTTTGATTTCGTCACAGAAATCCTTAACTGGTGACGGGGTAGCCAAAGGTGGGTTGGAAACGTTTTGATTGGAGGGGCCCGGCCCCGGATTATCAGTGTCTAAAACAGACTGATGCGATTTTTCTTCTTCATGTTGAAGCTGTGTTATGGCCCGTCTCACCACTCTCTTGGTTCGCACTAAGGCGTCAATGGCTGCTTCCTTCTTTGGACGAATATTATTAGTTGCAACGATCCTTGATCCACGATCCTCCCAATGGCTCAGTTGTACCAATAGCCTGGACAAGTGTGCAAGATTTGCTGGTGGTACGATGTCACGGTACTCAGTGACTAGACGTAGACTAGCTCGACATATGGCTTCAAGCTCATTCAATATATCTGTAGTATGACATTGTGAAGGTTTAATTGTCGGATCCTGGTTTTCACGGTTTAGAAGGTCTTCTAATTCGTTTTCCCATCCCACTTTATGGATATCGATTTCCCTAACACCACATTCAACGACGATTTCATCTGGACCCAGTCCAAATAGTGGGTGGAGAGGCGGCACTTCGTAACTCATGATAAAAATAAGAATTCAAAATGTGTTTATAATGTTTAACAACTCCGATAGAATAGATCGATGAGGGGGGTGGTATTGATCACCAAAGACTCAGTCTCGGGGTCTGACTAATATCCTGTTTACAATTATGGATGAAGCTAGATGAGAGCAAATACTAGAGTCGAAAGAAAATCTATCTGAAGCTGGTGCAAAATGAGAGGTGAAGTCGAGCAGCGGTTAGACGCAGCAGGCACTACAAATTCAAAAAAGTAAACGAGACAATCTTGGCTAAAGCGTATGTACAAGAAGTAGGTACGACGTGTCTAAGAGGTTAGTTTAGTTAATCTAGTAAGTAGAAATTAATCTGTATTGAGTATATATATATGTATGTATAGTTACCCAAATATAAGTATGTATAATTACCTAACTACGAAAACATAAAGAAAATACTGTTGCTATTCCAACGAAAAAAACCGAAAAAAACGAGAAATATGTTACCTAAGGTATTACGTAATTGTTTAATCAATTAAGTTAATTATTTTGTCAAATTAACTTATTTATCAAATTAATAATTAATTAATTATTAAATATATTGAAATTAACTTAATCTAAAAATTATTTTAAAATAATTTTATTTTTGTTGTTTTATTTAATCAATAATTAATATTATTTAAATATTTTAATTATTTAGTTTTATCAATAATGTTATTTAAATATGTTTATTTATTTAAATCTTTATTTATCGGAGTCGATGGAGTCCAACCAGACTCAACCAGTTGGTGGTAAGGTTCACACTTAACCTTGCAGAGAGAGATGTATCCACACAGTGAAACAACAAAGAAAATGAATTTTTTTTTTTTTTTTTTTAAATAATTGACTTTACTCTACAAGAAAAACTTTTTCAATAATAAAAAAAAGGTTTATTGTAGTTTCCCTATTGTCAAAAAAAAACTGGGATTTAAGTCTCCCTTCTGGTTCGTTGTAGAACCGGGATAAGTGAGATGTGATTAAAATTTATAAATAACGCATGTTATCATCAACAACTTTAATCCCCCATCACCACCGTCAACTCCAGAACTACTAAGAACCAGGTGGAAACTTTTTCCCCAATTAGCTAGCAGTATCTAGGAGACTGATCTCGCTGGTTAATCGTGGGCCAAGAGCTAAGCAGGTGTAGTTAACACCAGTTTACATCCCTGATGTATTCTACGGATGATAAGCCACACCACACCATTCACTCCTGGGCCATTCAAAGCCTACGGAACGCCCAGAGCCCAGATAGTTGCGTTCATAGTAAAAGTAATGTGAATCTACTCTAGATCAATGTTAAGCTGGAGGCACGATACGATGTGAAGCACCGTAAATGCTGGAAAAAAAAAAAAAAAAATAATGCCCAACGAATAAATTGTAAGAGGGCGGATGCTACGATATTGACAGATAAATCGCAAAACGGAAGGAATCCGAACATCTAAGGATCCTTCTGAAGGATCGGAGCATTATACCCTCTCTCAGGTCCCTGTTTCGGCGCCATTTTGTAAGAATCGGGTTATTAATTCTTGCCTGTTAATGCACGGTTATGAAGAACAGCTGTAGTCGGTTGGCAGGGTCATAACAGGCCTAGCTTTACTTTATTTTTTTTTGTTTTTCTTTAAATACTAAAAGTAAGAGGTTTAGGGTCGGATACATCTCCTCAACAAGGCAAGGCTTATTTAATGGCAAATCACATAGTAATATTATTGTGCAACCTTACCTCCTGGATGTGTCTGGCAAGACTCATCTTCCTTCCAATTTATTTAGCAGCACATTGCGGGTTAGTTGATCCTCTTGTGTGTTGTAGTGATAAGCAGATTCAATTTAGATGATGTATTTGTTGTAATTTGAATTATTAGTGACAATTGGTGGCGGCACGATGTATCATACATTCACTTCAACAATACTGAGCTACAACTCGTTATGAATGCTTACGTATATTCTAGGTTGCTGAACTGGTGCGTTGTAACATAAATGATATATATTGGTTGTAATTTGACTTAATAGTGGCTATTGGTTGCGGCACAATGTAACATATATTCACCCAAATAATACTGGACTATGACTCGTAGCTACTAGGTTGCTGAACTGATGCGTTGTGACATAAATAATATATATATTGGTTGTAATTTGACTTAATAGTGGCTATTGGTTGCGGCACAATGTAACATATATTCACCCAAATAATACTGGACTATAACTCGTAGCTACTAGGTTGCTGAACTGATGCGTTGTAACATAAATAATATATATATTGGTTGTAATTTGACTTAATAGTGGCTATTGGTTGCGGCACAATGTAACATATATTCACCCAAATAATACTGGACTATAACTCGTAGCTACTAGGTTGCTGAACTAATGTGTTGTAACATAAATGATCAACGGGTTCAACCTAATTTGGTGCAATCGTCGTACCACCCCGCCACGTAGGCAGCGTATCAAATATGGCGATCAAATACCAATGATGTTTTAATTAATTGATGGCGGCACCATGCTATTTGCTCACACTACAATTGTATAAAAAAATAAAAATTCTTTAATATGTGTATCAATCTCCTTTATTTCCACCCTGAAATGAATTTGAGCGATAATTTCACAATTACACTTAGATAAAGATATTTGACTTAGCTTATCACTATTATATCCAAGAAGACATAATTTTTTTTTATTTTGTTATTCAACTTTAATTGCTAGTTAACATTTTAGATTTTTTTCACCAACTCGCCGGCACATGTCTTTTTCGTTCCCTTAAATAGCCTCTTCATCTCCTTTTTTATTTAATTTCCTCTCTAATATGAGAATCTCTCACACAAAAAAAAATTCAAAGTGCGACAACCGATAGAAGAAAAAAATTAATGTAAGCTGGCAACAACAACAAAAAACTTGTGCCAACGTCTAGGCGCTATTATAAAATTGTTATCATATTGCAGACACCTAGGACTGTCAATTATAATAAATTTCCAATGTCAGTTGACATCAACAAAATAACTAAAATAAAAATATACTTTTTTCAATCGTTTCAGGATTATAATACGAATCAGTAGTTAGATAATATACCCGGGGTAAGTACACATACATATACACTCCTTAGATAATTCAATAATAGAATAATATATCAAGTTTCGTTGTAGTTTATTTTATTTTACTTCATATATATATGTGTGTATTAACGAGACAATTGGTCTTCAAAACCGTAGCCCAGTCCAACATTAACTCGGTAATCATCGTAGAAGCATAATAAACCGTCCAAGTATCATCATTCCGATTGTTCAGACTGATTAACCTAGATTTTCGATCATCTGACATTTAATTCTAATGAGGATAGTGCCTGTTGATCCACCGCTGCCCTCCAGCATCAAAAGGATTGCCACTTCAGATAAGTTAAGAGGTGAATTTTAGAAAATGCTTTGCAATGTAGTTTGATTACGTTTCTTATAATTTCAGAACATGAAGGTGATAATCTGATGGACAGCAATGCGAAATTAAATTCACCGCTCTCATTCAGCTTCAATCCCAATTGTGCGACAGGTAGTGTGATCTAGGACCTCTGGAGTCGCCTACACGAAATGATCTCGGAGAAAGAAAAATAAGGTGGACTAATATTTCAGCCTAGGGCATCATAAATGAAGATGTAGAATATAATTCTAAGATTTGAAAATTAGAATGTAGAATAAATATATGTAAAGATATAAAATATATACAATATTATTATGCTTCGATTGGTCTGCTTATTTTTACAATATTCGAATAAATCAACTGTATGAAAAAAAGATTATGGGTGCCTAAGGGTTGGATGTCTTTTCGTGACCAATTAGCCTGGCTAAAGACGAAATAACCTTAGTGAGGTTAATCCAGAGAAATTTTTTTTTGAAAACAGTTTAATCTTAGTAGTGACAAAAAAAAAATGTAGAGCATCACGTGAGCGTTACAATTTTCAAATTTAAAACTGGCAAAATTAAGTATAGGCACCGACAAGTTCATATATTGTGATACATTTGATCAACAAATACGACCTTATGTTCCATTGGAATTGCGTAAGACCATTTTTGATCAATTACACAATTTATCACACCCTGGCATTAAAGCATCAGTAGCACTGCTAAAAAAACGTTATGTTTGGCCATCGATAAACTCTGATTGCGCGCACTGGGCCAGATGCTGTATACCTTGCCAACAATCCAAAATTTCCAGACACACAAAGAGTCAATTAAGCGAATTCAAAGTCCCAAATCAACGTTTCGCACACATTAACATTGATTTGGTAGGTCCACTACCACCATCTCGAGGTTACTCTCATTGTCTCACATGTATCGACAGATACTCAAGATGGACAGAAGCCTTCCCACTGGAAGACATCACCGCAGAATCAGTCGCAAGATCATTCTATGCAAATTGGATAGCACGATTTGGCGTACCACGTTTCATAACAAGTGATCAAGGTCGACAATTCGAATCATCATTGTTTCGCGAGTTCGAAAAACTTCTTGGCACTAGACATTTCCGCACCACAACGTACCACCCACAGTCAAATGGGCTTATCGAACGATGGCACCGAGATCTAAAATCAAGTATCAGATGTCACCTCGTTAATAACCACGAAAATTGGGTCGACGTTCTTCCAACGTTATTACTGGGGATGCGCGCAGGTTTTCATCCTGACATTCATGCCACCACTTCGGAACTGGTTTACGGGAGCACAATACGTCTACCCGGTGAATTTTTCGATAATTCCGAAAACGACCAAGACGTAAATCAATTTGTACAAAACATCAAAGAAAATATGAGAAATGTTCGATCAACTCCAACATCTCGACATGGTGAACATACAGTTTTCATCCACAAACATTTAAAAGTTTGCACACATGTTTTCGTTAGAAACGACAAAGTGAAACCTCCACTCCAAACTCCTTATGACGGACCTTTCCAGGTTTTAAAACGTAATGACAAATTTTACGAAGTCTCGGTAAATGGAAAACCTTCAAACCTAAGCATCGATCGTTTGAAGCCGTGTTTCACTTTAGACACAGATTATACGGAATTCGAACCTTCGTTCAATTTAAATTCTCTACCAGAACCTTTTACTTCTTCTACACAGGAAAGCCAACCAAATTTTACCGCACCTAGAACCATTTCGGAACAACAACCGGAGGTCCAGGTCAAGCAAACCAAAAGTGGTCGTCACGTCAGATTTCCCGTGAAATATTTAGACTTGGTTTCAATTAAACTAATATAATCCAATAACTTATCGTTTCACCTTCGGCCAAACTGGTGGGGGAGTACTGTGGCGGTTCACAGGGTCCGTCTCAACACAGTTTTAACGTACACTTACAATACTGTGGTCGATAGGCAAAACAGAATGATGGAGAAACAAACGGAAGAGTAATTTCTTTTCTTCTCTCTTTTTCGTTTACATTTTATTATTCGTAAAATATATAGAAATATTCTCTCTCTTAATTCATAACTTGAATAGGTAAGATGTCATTTTAACATGAAAATAATAATGTTCGTTAAAATTGTAATATTAATATAATAATGTTTTATTGTATGTAAATCAAATAAACTGGAGTCATAAATAAACAAATTGTATTGGAATTTAAGTAAAATCAATTATTGTATTAATTATATGGATACACTCCATAAATTCTTTCAAAATCTATATTTCTTGAACAATAGAGGAACAAATTCCTGTTGTTAGATTAGAACTTTAATTATGACCCCACTAGAGTCAAAATAAGTCTTATCTGCAAAAAATAGCAATATACTTGACATCTCGTTTATTTCTGCATTTCTCATAAATATGTCTTTGCATAACTGACGGCATGAATTAATTGAACAAATCTTTTATTTAATCCAATTAAAAATTAATTTCGCTCAACCATTATATTTTGTTCACAAAAAATAATTTATTTTGAAAATAATAAATAAAGGATTTTTTATAATAATTCTATTAAATAAAACAATCAATGAAAATTTTATGCATTGACGTTTGATATTTAGTGAGTCGCCTACTTACTATAAGATTTTTTATTTTATTTATTTATTTATTTATTTATTTACTCAATTTACAATTGAAGACCATGTAATAGGTCTTTTTTATACAAATTGTACAGATTATTTAATAATATTTTACAAAATTTTGCATGAGAAAATCATTTACAACTTTAACAATAATATATTTTTCTATGTTAATTTTAATTTCTATGAGTTTATTCTCAATCCCAGTCCACCAAACTTCCCGCCATAACAATCACAATCCAAGTATCTATTTAATTTTTTTTTTATTTATTTTTATATTATATTAAATTTTACTTACATCGCACATAAATTGCATATAGAATCGCAAAAAATGTTAAAATGATAAAAATTTGGTGATAAAATCGAAATAAAGAAATTTTTAACACTTCACCACTTTACAGTCACAGAATTTGGCTGCAGAATTGACCATAACATTGTTGGCAAGAGTCCTATATGTGAGTGCACGCCGCATGAATCAGACCTCCTATTTAATTGTCATGGAAAACCAACCAACCTGACGAAGAAAGATTTGTGTACCGCCCAAGAACAGTAGCAGAGTTCCTGAATCTGGACATGGAGCCGGAAGAGTAGCACCACACCGTCGCTACCACAACAACAACATGAAGTTGGAGATGCTCGGGAACAACAAAACGAGGACGACAACTTCAAATCCAGTCTGATGGCATGGTAGAGAGATTAAATGCTACATTAGACAAGCTTCTGTGTAATATGGCTAACAAGAATTACCGTGAGTCGGATGATCAATGATGTTTTTTGTATAGTTGTAGATCTAGAAAAATTGACCTTATATAAAGGATACGTCGATCCTGTTCGGGACGACAGGCATGGGTGGGAGAGATGCTAAGGTTATAACAGAATCGTAACGAAATATAAAATAAAATTATATTCAACATCAGTGAAACACCCTAACAACATAATGATCCATAATCATCCATTTTTTACCAATATATACAATATTTATTGTTTGGAATGCTGTATCGTGCACATAAAAAAGTGCAAATAAAATGCGAATGAATTTTTTTAAATAGATTTTTTAAGTTCTATGAACCTTTAGTCTGTGTATTATTTTGACGTTGTGTTCAATAGAACAATTTGCATCCATCGACTGTTGAATTTCTAATGGTATTGAAGGAATATTGTTGCTGAATTATTATTCTGTTGTTGAGAAATATTAAAGATCTTGAATAAGTTTATTTAATTAAAAATATTTATAATTACAAAAACTATTTTTGATTAACACAAATAAAACGCAAATTATTTTGAACTCCCTGACTCATCCTTTCGATTAATAAGTCCTTGTATCAATTTTACCTTTTCCAAATTTATAAAAATATCTTCATTAATCTCCTTTTCCAAATCAACGTATGTCTTATAATTTAAATCCATTTTCTTCATACCATCTTTTAAGTTGTTGAAAACACGAAATAACATATTTAACTCTGGAATACGTTCAATCTCACTCCGAAAATCAGGCATTTGCTTCTTCGTGTATTCACTTAATGGTTCAGTGAATATTTTACTATCAATAATTGCATCAACATCAGAATTAGATTCAATCTTTGTTTCAAAATGTTTTTCTAATTGATCGAAATTAATATTCGTCAGAGTATCTCGTGCGGTTACAAACATTTCATAACTTTCATTTAATTGTTTTTTTAAACAGGCTATTTGTTTTGATACTTCATTTCGTGGCTTTTGTGGTAGATTTGTATTAAAATTTTCATCCATGACAAAACAAAAAATTTGTATTTATTTTCGTTTATGGAAAATGTAAATGAATAAATAAATAATTCCACACTTTTATTATTTATTATGGTTACAATGGAACGTTAATCGAAAATTTATGATACAAAACAAATTTGTTATTTTATTTAATGTACTCGCATAATTCGTTACTTTGGCAACGAATTATTTATAACTGTAGTGAAGTGAGTCAAGTTTCATTTAAATTGTTGATTATTTTTTGTATTTGAAATGGGTTCAAATATGCGGGCTTACAGCGACACAAGAATGAAAATCTGTAACGTTTTCATAACAATGATCTTAGTATTTGGTGACATTTTTTTAAATGCGAGATGTGTGACAGGGATTACGGAAAATAAGCAAGAGACTTTACTTGCCACAGAATATAATCAAAACACTAAGTGTCGAAAATTAAAGCAGTTTCATTAATAAAAAAATTTAATTCATAGGCCACTTTCGCTATAATATTTTGTGAATATTAATTACGGAACATGTAAGACCATAGAATGTGACCAGAAGTGATGAAGCAAGGATTGTCATATAGAATCAGGAACCATACTAGAAACATATATAATATAAATTCAATTAAAAATATTAAGTCAGAAGCAAAACAATAACATTAAGTTTCAAATATATAATATTCAATTGTACTTAAAGTTGGAAATGAATTCTTAATTTTAATTTTCAAAAATAACACAAATATAAAAGGATTTAATGCTTAGAAAATTTAGAGACTGAAGACTTAAATAGAATTATCAGATTTAAAGTTGAAAATCGAATTGAAAGAGAGCTGCTTGCATTGAAATAATCTATGGAGTGTAATCCTATTACAATGGTAGACAAAATTATTAACAAAACAAATTGGATGAAAAGCTAGAAATTACCCTTTATGTTACAGTAGTGAAATGAAACCATAGCGCACTAGTTCGTAATGCACAACTCTATGATAAGCCTGTTTAATTTTATAGCAATATAGAAATCATGATATATTGCACGATTCAACATAATCGCAATGAAATATGTACAAAACAAAATTGTATTCAACGTAAATTTCCTCTATACAATATTTCAAACTTATAATATATATAAATAAAGAGAGAATATAATTTAAAAATTTTATGAAGAGAGACATTTGTTTATTATTTTATTTTCTCTAAGAAACCGTTATTTCTTCCCAGAGACGTGCATAACTGTTTTATTTTATTCAAAATTGTACAATTATTGCGAGTTATTTTTAAATCGACAGGCAATAAACTGTCCTACGAAAAATAATAGTTTCTTCCGCCCTGCGGGCTGCGATTGTATAAAACGAAACGAAAAAGGTCAGACAAGTGCAAATAAAATTCGCTAGCCAAGGGTTCCGTGAATGTAAAAGAACACAATATCAAAAATCGTAAAGTCTTTACGTTGTAAAGTTTTTATATTGCCAGACCAAAGACGCATAACATAATAAAAGTTTAATCGTAAATGCCAATAGTAAATGCGATCACAACTACATTGATCAAAAATGACACAAAAAATGTTACTTCAGGTTAAATCTTATTCATAGCTGTTTATGATAACTTAAGAAAGATTCAATTACACCAGCTAGTTAATGGTTTAAATTTGATTTTTTTCGTTCAATCAACGTCGAAACTTAGGGGGGTGGAGGGGCTACATACTAAAAATATTTTTTTTACAATAAGAAAAAAATTGTACATCGCAAAATTCTAAAAAATATTGTAATGTTTCTTAAATTAGGTGTTCTTTGATATGACAACCCCATTTATTTGGGTCAAAAACGATTTTTTTTACCCTCCCCACATCCATCCCCTAAACACACAGAAATATAATTATTTGAGACTTCGCTATGATTTGCATTCAAAATTTACCAAACTTCCTGTCTCTGTAAATTTTTTCAAATTTTTCTGTCAATCAGCGTCGCAACGTAGGGGGGCGAAACGGTTTGAAAGTTGCACTTTTTTGACAATAACTGAAAAACTGTGCACCGCAAAAATCTAAAATTGCAATGCTTTCAAAATTAGGTGATCTTTTATATGACACCCCACTCGCTGGGGTCAAAAAAGGTTTTTTTATCCTCTTCACCCCCATCCCCTAAACACACAGAAATATAATTAGTGGAGACTTCGCAATGATTTTTATTCAAAATTTACCAAACTTCCTACTTAGCTCTGTGAATTTTTACAAATTTTTCTGTTAATCAGTTTCGAAACGTAGGGGGGAACGGTCTGAAAGTCGCATTTTTTTGACAATAACTCAAAAACGGTGCACCGCTGTGCACACCTACTGTGTGTCTTAAATTGATTAATACTCTCGAGCCCTAGTTCCCTAGTTAGCATGGTATCTTTGGATATTCAAAGTCGTTAATCTATAATTTATTATGGACAGAAATATAATTATTTGAGACTTCGCTATAATTTTCATTCAAAATTTACTAAACTTCCTAACTGATAGATTGATAGATTCTTTAAACCATGACCTTAAAACTATTTTGGATTTGGAGCTCGCTAATAGTGTTGAATTCAATACGCGCAAAACAAAGGCTTGTTATTTTTCTAGATTATCCACACCTAATCCGTTTCCATTAAAGTTCGACTCTAAAGATCTTGTAGAGAAAGAATTTGTTAGGCTTCTAGGAGAAGAAGTTGAAAATAATTTAAAATGGAATTCTCATATTTTTAACCTAGCTAAGAATGCTGTTCAAAAATTTGGCTTTTTGGGACGATGTCGTAAGTTTTTTTAATAGCGAAAAGATACTTTTAATTTACAAATCATTTATACGTTCCTGCATGGAGTACTGTTCTCACATATGGGGTGCAGCTTATAATAGTAGTTTGAAGTGTCTTGATTCTGTTCAGCGCAGAGCTGTTAAACTGATTGGCAACTCAACTCTTACTAATGATCTGAGTCTTTACAGCAAAGACGAAATGTTGCTGATTTGACAGTTTTCTGCAAATACATTATGGATAACCGAAATTCTGAAGAGATTAAATCAATTTTACCTGCACTAGCAATCCCATTGCGTAACACCAGAGCAAATGTTATAGCCCATCCTTTTACGGTTCATATAAAAAGGTGCAGAAATGTTGACTTTTAGCTTGATTTTTTCAACAGAGTCTCGGATCTCTGGAACGCCTTACCTTTATTGGTTTTTCCTGATAGCTTTGATCCTCAAAATTTTAAAGTTAGCGTCCATAAATTTCTAAAAGAAACTTAATTTATTCAAACTTAATTCCAATCCCTAGTTGGCATGATATCTTCGGATATTCAGAGACGTTAATTAAGAATTTATTATAATTAACACTAAACATGCCTAACTTAGAATAAAAAAAATAACTATGTGAATTTTTACAAATTTTTCAGTCGATCAGTGTCGAAACGTATTTTGGCGGTCTGAAAGTCACACTTTTTGACAATAATTCAAAATCTATGCAGCGCAAAATTCTAAAAAAAATTGCAATGTTTTCTAAATTAGGTGCTCTTTCAAATGAAACCTCATTTGACCACTTTTTAAATGACGTTTTTACCGCTTCTCATTTCCACCCCCTTAATAAATATAATTATGAGTATGTCACACTTTTGTGGGTAGCGAAATCCGAAATTCGACGTCCACGCCGTGCTGCCTGGGTAATGCTGACAGAATTAGGTTGGTGTATTGGAGACAAGCAGAGTAAAAACTGCTTAGTCAATGACGCTACATCACGGCGAATTGGCGCCTTAAAACCAATGTGACTCAAGCGTCTGTTCTCTATGTCAGGGGCGGCTTGGAGCGGGCGTCTGTCTTGAATCAAGCGGCTCGCCATATAAACGTGTAAAAAGGTTGTTTCTGGTGACCTTAATATGCAGAACGGACCCATTCACGACAATTTGGGTTGGGCCTAAGGTTAACACCCTAACCCCGGAAAAAAACTCATATGTTAAATTTGGTTATCAAAAAAAGAATAACAGACCCGGACAAAAAAACACAATTTTACCTGGACGTGAAAAAGGACCAGACTACCGAATCGGAACGTGGAACGTGCGCAACCTGAGCGCTCCTGATGCTCTTATAAGTCTGGAAACAGAGGCTGAGAGGTATAGGATGGATATTATTGCTCTACAAGAAATTAGACAGCCGATAATCGGAAAACAAGATTTAGATAGTCACTCTCTATATTGTAGTGGTCATCCTTCCCGAAGAGAATTTGGTACTGGCTTTCTTGTTGGTGCACGCATACAAGAAGCCGTGATGAAATTCATCCCGGTCAGTGAGAGGATCTGCTACCTACGTGTACGTGGTACATATAACAATATTTCTCTTATTGCCGTGCATGCACCTACTGAAGCTAAGACCGTCGACGAGAAGGATAATTTCTACATAGCACTGGAAGAGGTTATGAAACAAACACCAACACGCGATTTCATTATGGTTCTTGGTGACTTTAATGGACAGGTTGGAAGAGATATCTCTTATGGAAATGTGGTAGGTCCCAACAGCCTGCATTTGAATTCGAATGATAATGGTGAGAGAATGACTGAGTTTGCATTATCAAATAATTTGAGAATTGACAGTACGTTCTTTCCGCATCGATCGATTCATAAACAGACTTGGGTCTCACCGAATGGAAACACTCGAAATCAAATTGATCACGTTCTAGTAACAGCAGGTTTCTTTTCGAGCGTTCGGGATGTGCGATCCTTTAGAGGTGCATACATCGGAAGTGATCACTTCCTTGTATGTGCAACGATAAGGTTCCACTTCCCAAATCCAGGCATTCCAAAATTCAATCAACGGAAACGTTTTAACATCTCATCATTAAAGAATGCTGAAACAGAAGAGAGATATCAAATCCATATTGCCGAAACATTGGAGAAATCAGAAACCATTAATGGAGACGTCGATAAGTCATGGTATTTGCTCAAAGATGCTGTTTTAAGCGCTGCTGAGGGAATACTTGGACGACCACAGAACCACTCCCAGAAGCCATGGATGGATCAAGCATGCCTTGACGCTATTCAATACAAAAGAGATTGCTATCTGAAGTGTCTACAAGGACGCAACACCAGGTCCACGAAGGAAAACTATAAACTGGCAAGACAAGCCGTTACAAAGCTATGTAGACGAGCGAAGAGAGAATGGTGGAAGAGACAGTGTGAGGAGATTGAAAGCTTCAATAAGGAACATCAATCGCGTAACTTCTTTCAACAGGTTAAAACCTTAAAGAAGGGCCCTCAAACTAGATCAACTGCTATTCAAAATGAAGATGGGGAGCTACAAGTAGACCTTAAAAATATTTTAGATACTTGGGCCGCTTATTTTGAGAATCTTCTCAACTTAAGTGACCAGCAACAAGTCGGACGACGAGCCAAGCTTATTCGTGCGTCAAAGGTACATGTAGACGAACCCACCAAAGAGGAATTCGATGCGGCGCTGTCAAAACTAAAATGCAATAAAGCACCTGGTATCGACGATATAACATCCGAAATGATTGTACATGGTGGCGAAACTCTATCCTTAAGATTGTTTGAACTTGTTCAAATGATCTGGCGGACTGAAACCATGCCACAGGACTGGAACACAGCTATGCTGATACCAATCCATAAAAAAGGTAATCGCCTACAATGTGCAAACTACAGAGGAATCGCTCTCCTCTGCACAGCATATAAGATCTTTTCCTACATTTTGCTATCCAAAATCAATCCTTTTGCTGAACAACTGTTTGGAGAATATCAGTGTGGCTTCCGGCGGGGCCGAGGTACCACCGATGCACTTTTCTCGATAAGTGTTGTGGGTGGTCGTCGTTCACAAAACACAAAAGAACCATAGTTTCACAAAATGAATATTAAAACATTTATTATATAAAAACTTTCTTTTGTTTAATTTATTTTCAAAAGTTTAATTGTTACAAAATTAAATAAATATTTATTTTGAGATGTTTATTATTTGATCATCAGATCAATTCTGAATGTTTTTCAATTAAAATTCTCCTTAAATATCTAATTAGTACATTAATAACTTATGTACTAAAAATGTATTTAAATGTATTTATAATTTCAGGTTAATTAGAAAGCTAAAGGTTTATTTATATATTCCGTTGCATAGCATAATGTTGTGCTACACAACACCCCTCCACCCATAAGATTAATATAAATAGATTATATAGAAATAGAAAAATTATATATATAACTAGAACTATTAAAGTTTAATTTCATTTTATAAAAATTATTTCAAATTTATTTTAATCAATATTGTTTTAAATGAATTTTTTTTTTTTTTTTAAACTAGAATAAACTTCTAATAATTCAAAATAGTAATATATTTCTTATATGAATTTTAACTAAATTATAAGACAATTATAAATTGTTTTTATTTTGAGAAAAAAAAATATAATACAAAGTTCTTATACATATATTTATTATATAAATTTGTACAAATTTGTTTTTTTTTTATTTCTTTACATATTTAAATATCGAATTCGTTTTTAAATTTTTTCAATCGATTATTATGAACTGTTTTTAATGTTTTTCCAATCTCAATTATTGAATTTTCTTCTGTTAAGATTTCATTAATTTTATAAGGTCCTAACCACAATGGAGAAAGTTTTCCTTTACGATTTTCATTTTTTAATAAAACTAATTCACCTCGAATAAATTTCGTAGGGTTGATAGAATTATCATATAAAATTTTAGATCGTTCTTTAGAATTAACTATATTAGATTTCGCTATGTCAAAAGAGTTCTGCATTTTAAAGTTTAATTGTTTAACGTAATCATCATAATTATATAGTGGTTGAATGGTTTTTAGAAATGATGATGGAACGATAGGCTTATGACCAAATAATAATTCATAAGGCATAAATTTAGTAACACTATGTGGTGTACTATTATAACAAAACATAGCATATGGAATCCAACTATCCCAATCGTTTTTATCTAAATTTGTGTAATTTCGTAGATAATTTGCAAGATTTAAATGACTTTTTTCCAGAGCTCCGTTCGTTTGTGGATGATATGGGGATGTTTTCATTTTATTGATTTTGAAAAGACGTGTAACATTTGTAAATAGTTTGCTTAAAAAATTACTACCTTGATCTGTCAGTATCGATGTCGGAGCACCGTAAACACAAATAAATTGTTCAACGAATGCACGAGCGACGGTTTCGGCTTCTTGATTAGGTAGTGGTATTGCGATACTATACTTTGTCAAATCGTCTTGCATCGTTAGTATATAAGAATTACCATTTACAGTAATGGGGCTTATTGGTCCTACAATGTCTAATGCAACTCGTTCAAATGGTTGTGATGAAGTGTCGGTAATGATCATTGGCATTTTAGTATTTTTAGAAACTTTATTTATCTGGCAACTTTTACATGAATTAATATAATCTTTGATTCGGTTAAACATATTTTTAAAATTGAAATAGCACTTCATGCGGTTGTAGGTACGATTTATTCCTTGATGTCCACCAAATGGTCCATCATGGAATTGAGAAATAGCTGAATTTATATCGGTTTCTGAAGTAATCTCTACAATATTTGAATTATTTTGCAAATCTTCGTTTATTTCGTCATTTGACACAGACATATCGATCATTTTATCTTCATTATTCTTAGCTTGAGCACGAGTTACAACATTTATGTTTTTATTATCTAACGGCTCCAAAACTATATCTATATCTTCCAAAAATAACTCATCATCTCCTGAATTTAATATCGAGGTATAACCAATTTGTTTATTTATTTTTATTAAAGGATTGGTTAAATATAAAGGTTCAGAGGATTTATTGGTTTGACAAAAATATTCACCATCACTAATACCAGGGAAGGCTAGTCCGACCAGTTTTTCTGTACGACCAGCAATAGATTTTTGTGGCAATTGAGTATTCTGTTTTAAAACAAACTTAAAGGTTTTTGTTTTACAAGATACTGTTAAAAAATTTTGTGCATAATCAATAATGCAACGATTTTGTTCAAGGAAATCTTTTCCCAATATGCCATCACAAGAAATTGGAAAATTATTATCTACTAACTGAAATGTCTGAGAAATCTTGTGGTCAACATCAAGTATAATTTCTCCATAACATTTAGCTAATGTCCAAAAAGGATTTGAGGAAATACCTGTGATTTTACATTTTTCATCAGGGTAGCATAAAACTTCACCATTAATCGATCCTTTTTTAATAATACTAATACTTGCACCTGTATCAAGTAAAAAATTTAATTCGCGATCGGGTTGCAAGTTTGTTTTGATTGGAACGATGTCGAGATTATTTAATGCTATTAAAGTGTAAAATCTTTTTGATCCTAATTTATTCAAAAAAAAACTAAAAATTGAAAAACTGATTTCCCGAGTTTTCAAAAAAATTATTATTATTAATAATATTAAAACCATGACAAAAGAAGGTAAAACAGAAAAAACTTGAAAACCAAATATAAAAAAACCCATAATAATTGGCAAAATATATAAAAAATTCGGTTTCAGCATATAAGAAGTCTTACCTAGAAATAAGTCATGTGTCAAAAATGAAAACCAAGTCATCAGGTATTTTGAAAAAGTATGAAAAATTGTCGAACTTGAAGAAATTAAAGAAATTTGGCTCGCACAGCTTTCATCGACGTAGACTGGTTGAGCCCCATTAGGTTTTTTGAATCACCCGTTTTAACTAACTCTATTTTATTTAAATACGGAGAATTGGTTTGTGCAATATTATTTTTTTGAATCTCAGCATTTTTTCTTTTAAAACAGTTGTTTATATGATGACCCGATTTTTTACAGTATGCACAATTTATATTGAAATTGCGAATTGATTTAGGTCTATCAGAATTTTCTGAAACAGAATGTGATGTTCTTTTTTCAAAAGACGCTTGCACAAGTTTTAATTTATAACAATTATTCGCTAAATGGCCAAGTTTTTCGCAAAGTTGGCATTTTACCAAAGCTAAATTATAATGTCGGTTGTAAAGTGATTCTTCTTCGCAAGCTTTAGATATAGATTCCTTAAGCGTTTTACAATTGATTGATTTGACTAACATTCGAATATTGGAGTTTAATCCTTCTTGAAAAGCGATTAATGCTGTTTGACCGTTCAACAGTTCAACAGTTTTCTTCGAATCTCTACCTGCTTCCACAATACACAATTCATTTAATTGTGCTAAAAGAATCTGTATTCTACTACCATATGATTTAACCGTTTCATTATGTTTTTGTTTAATTGTATTTAATTCATGTAAAATTTCAAGTTTGGATCTAATTTCTGTGAACCTGCTTATTAAATCGTTTTTTAGATCCGTCCAACTATCATATTCTAAATGTTTAACGGTTTCATCGTATGCAATACCAACCAATAACTTTTTCATTAATTGTAAAAATTTTTTATGTTGATTAATATGTAGTTCATCAAACACTAAATTACTACATTGAATAAATTGATGAAGTTGGGAAGGAGTTCCATCAAATGGAGAAATAAGTTTTAAAGTTTCCGATATGTTTAAATTTGTCATATTTGGAAAATGTTGTTCGTTTACTTCTGCCGTTTCTTTTCTTTCAACGTTTAAAGAAAAATCGAAGTTTGATGCTTTTTTAATAGTATTTCCACTTCTTAGTTTTAATAAATTGTCAGATTGGTTGTTTTTGTCATCAGACATTTGGAAAAACAATTAATTTTAAAAATGTTCATAAAATCGAAAGAAAAAACATTATAATTGAACAAAGTCAATAATCACTGACTTTAATTGTTTAAAACTGTGACCGTTATATTATATATAGGAGAAAAACAAATCTAAACAAAAATATATATCTAATTATGAGAAAAATATTTAATTGAATAAAAAATTTATGAAAAATTGTTTAATATAATTTCTACTTTTTTTTTTTAACATATATCAAAATTTATTTATTGGCTGTTGTTTCTTACTTGTTTTATTTTAATTTAATGATGACGTAATTATCCGTTTATTTATCCTTGGTTTTCGTTGGTACATAATTTGATTGTTGAGTGATTTTTATCAATGTAGATGATTATTTTAGTTTTGTTTGGATGAATTTTTTATTTAATTTACTGTTGATCTCATTATTTAATATTTACAGCACATTATCATAGTAATTAAAATCATAGTAATAGATTTTATTTTTATTAACAAATTTTGTAATTAACAAATTTTATTTTTCAATAGTTTTTTCACTTAGTTTAGATAATTATAATTAGGAATCACAATTTATATTTTAACACGACCGTTTGATCAAATATGTTTAATGTTTGTGATTGCAAAATAAAGAATTATATTTTATAATTTTTTGAAATTTATCTGGATTATTTTGTATTGAAAATCAGCGTTTTCATAATTTGATTTATTTGTTGTATTTAAGAATGTTTGTAGTAGAATAAATGGTTCTTAATTATTATTTTAACCACTAAATAATTTCATTTAGGTTTTAAGTTTAACTGTTCATATTATTTCGGTAAAATTTGGAAACGTTTTACCTCATACTGAGTTCAATTATGAAATATGTACGTTTATTAAGAATACGTACATTATTTAATTCTTTTAATTTAATTTACACAGAGATTGTTTTTAGTTTTTTTCACTATATAATTGCATTTTTAGTTTAAACATTTGTTTTAACTATTTTTATAGCGTTTTTCCGCTGTCACCAGTGTTGTGGGTGGTCGTCGTTCACAAAACACAAAAGAACCATAGTTTCACAAAATGAATATTAAAACATTTATTATATAAAAACTTTCTTTTGTTTAATTTATTTTCAAAAGTTTAATTGTTACAAAATTAAATAAATATTTATTTTGAGATGTTTATTATTTGATCATCAGATCAATTCTGAATGTTTTTCAATTAAAATTCTCCTTAAATATCTAATTAGTACATTAATAACTTATGTACTAAAAATGTATTTAAATGTATTTATAATTTCAGGTTAATTAGAAAGCTAAAGGTTTATTTATATATTCCGTTGCATAGCATAATGTTGTGCTACACAACATAAGGATGATTTTGGAAAAGTGTCGAGAGTTCAACATACCTGTGCACCAACTTTTCATTGATTTCAGGCAGGCCTACGACTCTCTCGAACGAGAGACTCTATGGTCTGCTCTGGTGTCGATGGGAATTCCTGGTAAACTGGTATCACTATGCAAAATGACAGTACAGAACTCTCAATGCTGTGTACGAGTAGAGAACGAAATATCAAAGTTTTTTAAAGTCGACTCCGGTTTAAGACAAGATGATGCTATCTCTCCTATACTTTTTAATCTAGCCTTGGAATATGTGTGCCGTCAAAAGAAACTACCGACTAATAACAATATCTTGTCAATAAACTCAGTACAGATGATTGCTTACGCTGATGATGTTGTCATCCTCGGCCGAAGTGAAGCTGTTATGAGTGAGACTTTCAAGTCGCTTGAGAGTGGTGCTAGGAAAATTGGTCTGCAAATTAACTACAATAAAACCAAACATATGAATGTTTCAAGAGAGGCTGAGAAGAAAGATTTGATGTGCGGCGATGAACGAATTGAGGGAGTTGAATCTTTTAAATATTTGGGATCAATGCTTGACTCAAACAACAGCATACTTACAGATATTAAAGCTCGAATCGCTGCAGGTAATCGAACTTTCTACTCAATTAAACCTCTCCTTGGATCACCGTATGTATCAACTAACACCAAGCTCAAGTTATACAAGACATTGATTAGACCGGTTGTGATGTATGGGTCACAAACGTGGACCCTTACACAAAATGACGAATCGCATTTATCTGTATTTGAGCGTAAGATCCTACGCTACATATTTGGTCCACTTAAGACAGACGATGGGGAGTATAGAACCCGGTATAACTTTGAGATCAGAGACCTTCTTGAGGGTCCTGATATAATAGGTTGTATCCGTTCTAATAGGATTGCTTGGTTTGGGCATGTTCTACGAGCCGATTCACAGTCTGGAATGATTAGAAAAATGTACGTTAGTACCCCAGGGAGTGGTAGACCGCGAGGTAGACCACGACTACAATGGGAGACTGACGTAATAAACGACCTTAAAAAAATCGGCTGCCATGGTAATTATGTCGCTGTTGCGAATGACCGTGGTGAATATTCAAAGCTGATTAACCTGGCAACGCTCCTACATGGAGCATGAACGCCCTTAAAAAAAAAAAAATGTCACACTTTTATATATTTTTTTATTAAAAAGCCACTAATTTTTTATCATTCCCAATACATTTGAAAATTTTCGACGGATTAGGTTCGGAGCTAATCAAGGTAAGAAAACATGAAGAAAACGTCATTATTCAAAATTATACAAAAAATGGTGAGGTGTAAAATTCCAAAATAATTTTTTAAGGAATACTGAAATGAAGCCCTTTCATATGATATCCTACTTGAATCTATAAAAAAAAATGTATTTTCTAAAAGGTCTCACATCCTACCCGTGTAAACCAAACGAAAACAACTTTAGTTTTACTTGTATCCGTCATTATGTGGACAGATTAGTTTTATATGCACCTCAAATTTCAGATCCATAGCATTTATAGTTTACGAGATAATCGATATACGTGAAATCTATATAATCGATATATGTGAAAAACTCGTTTTACTCTCACCAATAGTATAGAAAACGGAACCCTAAAAAGGTGACATTTTGGTTTTTACATTTTGATATTTTATCAATGAAAAATAAATTAGTCGATAATGAAAAAAGTTTGAGCAAATTTTCACAACATACTTTGAGAATATTTACATAACTTAAATATTTATTCATGTCGTTAGAAAATATTGCTTGTTCTTTATAATAGTAGATTCTTGTATGAGCTTAGAATGAAGGCGATTCTTCACGAGGATGAAGTTTCCCGAAACGAGCGTAGCGAGTGGAGGAAATTATCGGAGTGAAGAATTGCCATCATCCTGAGCGAATACAAGATGCTATTTTATCCACGACTGTAAAATATTTCGTTTAATTTCCAGTTTTAATGCAAAAATTTGTATCGCCATATTGAAATAAAAACAGCAAAGATAGCGAAAAACAAAACAAGTTTGTTGTTTAATTTGTTAGGGGAATATTTAATAAACTATAGAACTGTTAAAGAATTTTAATCATATTCACTAGTTGTGGAATGAATACAATTACAATGGAAGACATACGCATGGAAAGCATATATTCTTTAGTAGTCGTGGATAAAATATTTGACTTAAATAATCACTAGAAATAACACAAAAAATGTATATTACTCTCGTAAATATTGTCATTCATTTTATAAAAATTAGCACAAATATGAAAAAAACATTTAATATTTTTTGGCATTTACAATTGGAATTGTTTTTAATTTATAATTCAATAAAAAAGTTTAGTAATTGAAAACAAATCAAAATTGAGAAAAGAGTAATTTGTATATGACAGATGTTGTATCACTATTTTTTATCCATAGAGTGAAACTGTGCCATGAAAACAAGAAGGTACTTTATAAAGTAGATAATTTCGAAAAAACGATTGCAACATGTTGAAATGGTTTAAAGTAACTTCACACGTGGTTACTTAACAGCAAATAGTAAATATTCAAATAAAACCACCATCGTATCACGGTGCCACATCTTTCGGCATCTTCAAGTTCCAGTTTGAGCAACTGAAGCACTACAGGCGGTGCCGGAATGCGATTGTAAAAGCTATGGAGGTGAAGAGTGCGTTGGAACGTAAATAGGGCAGTGACCATAAAAAAGAATTATACAGAACCGAACTAAAGGGTCGCTTGACACGACAGCGAAGGGACTTGTTCATTCGGCATACTCCAATACTCTACCGTATTGTATGGAGAAAATGAAGATCGAGACTTTCATTGACGGTATCCAAGATCTGGAAACCAGAATAAAATTAATGACTGCACCTAAGACGACTCTCCATGAAACCGTCACGCAAAGCAATATGAGATGGTACAAAGGATCTGTATGCCATCTGTTGGGTGCAAGAAAAGAAATGTAGAGGGAACATCAGAGAAGTATTGATACACAGAGATAGTAACGACATCAGATGGTGGTTATGTGATGAAGAGGGTCACATAGGGAGTGCAGTAAAAATAAAGGAACAGAGAGATTATTGTCTTCTGTGAAGAGTTCAGGAGCAGCAGTAGCATCCAACTCCTGTGTTGGATATGTAGAAATTCGGGCCATATCCCACAGGACTGCTGAAACATCTTCAGCTCCTATGCAACGTTGAAGCAAAAACTATAAGGCCAAGAAGTGAGGTTACATCCCAATTTCGAGAATGGCAGTAAATGGTGAGAATTTGGGTATCGAATGACAAATTGAAGGTAAAAGTTGCTTCATAACTTATAAAAAACTAGAGCTAGAAATTGGCGAGTCGCAGTTTTGGTTAAGGAATGCAACAGAACTCGTGATGCTTTACTTTTGCAGAACATATTAACACATAGATGCAGACATGTACGTTGATATCCACTCTCATGTTTATAGATTTCGAAAAAGCATTAATAAAGAAAACCACGATAAAATGATTGATACCAAAAAATAAATGGCTGGATAGGAATGACATTAGAATCATCGAAAACTTGTATTAGCATCAGATAGCTACAGTGAACACGTCTGAGAGAAACTGGAGAAATAGATATAAAAACAGTAGCCAGACAAGGCGGCTTCTTGTCATCAATGTTTTTCAAAATGTACTCAGAGGTCTTATTTAAGGAATCGGTCGACAGGCTACAGTGAGAAGTAATAGTTACTGGTGAGATTATTACCATCAGGTTTGCCGACGACACGGTACTACTAACTGCTAGTAATACTGATCTGCTAAAATTGTTAGTTAAATTAATTACTGTAAAGGTATTATAGCCTTAATATTAACATAAACAAAAAGAGTAGGGTCTGCGCCGGAAGTCGGGTCTGCTCCCACACACGCACACATTTTACATCCTAGTTATCGTGGCTGAAAGTTGAACTTTACATCCGTAAAATAAAATCCCGTTGCTATATGAAATATTAATATATTTTTCTACTTTACCGCCCGTAAAATAATCACCCGTAAAATATTCGTAAAATTAGAACAAACAAATAAATTATTGTATGTAGTTTATAGAGAAAATCATGGCATGTTTAGCATAATTTTCAAAATGTCTAGCGAGTTTAAAACATTCAAAAATTGATTTATACTACAATAAAGTTGTGCAGTTGTGCGTAAAACGTTGTACATACACTCAGGCTGAAAAGAAGATTACGCCCTTGGTTCAATAAAAGCCCTCGCTTCGCGTCGGGCTTCAATATGAACCGCTGGCGTAATCTTCTACTTTCAGCCCTCGATATGTAAATAACTATTAAAACAAGTTTTAATTAAACATTATAACATACAAAAAAAATTAATGCAAAAAACTGTAACAAAAGCTGCTTTTGAAATTTTCAATTTTGTCATCAGTTGGTTTACAAATGTTAATCATTGAATAATTTTATTTTTACAAAATTTAGGAAATCAAATCAACTTACATTAAACAATATTAAGAAAACATTACAATGCAAAGTTAAACAAAAAATTAACGAATATTATAATAAATGATTTTAATTGTAGGATCTAAATTTATTGCGTATTGGAACAAATGATCCCGCAAGAAAACCTAACTTGTTCGCTGAACGCTTTGCTCTGAACTCCACTCTTTTGGAAACTCCTAAGGAAATACCCAAATCCAGTCTTCAGGACTTAAAATGAATGAACTTCACATCAAACCCAAAATAGTCGCTAAACTTTTAAAGGGATTAGAGATCAACAAAGCCTCTGGAATGGACAGTATTCCACCCATTATTTTAAAAACCTTTTCCAAAGAACTTGCACCAACTTTATTGTGCCACTGTATTATGGCTTGGACTTTTTTATAATCACGATTATTATCAAAGTTAATAAAAAGTTACGAAGGAAAAACGAATATTCCGGAATAAATGAATCATCCCCTGACGGATCCTGACTTTGGAAGTCTCTTATTATTAGTTCTTTTTAAAATAGGATTTTACTCTAACAATTACTGTCTTAATATTATATAGGAAAAATGTGGTGAACACATGTATATGTATATAAAACAGCAAAAAAAAAGAATTTATTTCTCTTACTTGTGTATAACTTCCTGGACTTTGGAATCCTCAGCTTTTGTTGATTGAAATTCTCACTCAGTATTCCCAAACATCAAATAATGCCAGTTCCAGCTTCCTTGACCAAAACCAATAATCTCAGCCTTTTCAAATCCAGCTTCTTAATCAAAACCAATATATAGCGAGCAAGCAAATCAAAAAAAATGTCATGAGACTTCCAATAGTTTACACTGCAGGTAAACATACATATACAAATGTATACAGCATAATTAACTTTCCTATGCTGATCACCATCAAAAAAAGAAACCATCAAAATTCTTTCCAGTATCACTCGATAATTTGGTTTTTATTTATTATCACTAATTATTAACTTACAATTTCTTGCTTAATTTATCTTCCTTTTCAGGTTTTTTGAACAACAGATTGATTTATTAAATTGAAAAAAAATTAATTCAAAATTGAACAATGATGTTTCATCATTCATAAGTAAAAACGGAATCAATTGACTTTTTTCAAGAATATGTCGCCATTGACATTTTATGATAATCAGTGTACCAAAAAAACAGGCTCTAGCAACTTGAAGAAAAAACATTTTTCGTTATTGTGAGTATGTTTAATATACTTTTCGTTATTTAGTTGTTTGGAGAATATTTTTGAATTTGAAAAGTATAAGTTGTTGTTTTAGAAAATGAATTATGAGCTTTTATTTAGAAGAGGGAGTGGAATATCAGAAATGTTAAGATGTTTATTAATACATTCTGAAATGTAATAAATGTGTTTCAATTACTTAATGAGAAGAATTGGACAACCGTTACGCCTTCGACTAAAATATTCTACCAATCCTACAAATCTGGTATATTTCCCTCGTGCTGGAAGTTGACAAATGTCCAGCCCGTCCCCAAAAAGAGACCAAAATCCGATATCTCAAATTATAGGCCAATAGCTTTACTATCGGTCCTATCCAAAGTCTACGAGCATTATATTAATTTTTTTTTTTTTTTTTTATTAATTAGTTAGACATGTTTAGCACACTAAATATGAAATATTCATTATTTAGACTCTTTGATTATCCGAAGATACCATGTCAACTATAAAGGAAGGAGATGAGGAAAATGGAAGGAATGGGGATATAAGGATAACTATACTAATTTTTTTAAATGATGATGGACATTTTCTTTAAATGCCTGAGGGGAAAATTCATCGGGAAACACACATTTCAATATTTCTGAAAGTAAATCATTTAATATCCGACAGCCAATACGGTTTTCGAAACAAAAGATCAACTACCGATCTATTAAACTATGTAGCGCATTGTTGGAACAGCATACTTGATAAAGGTGTTGAAACATACGTTATCGCTTTAGACATCTCCAAGACATTCGATCGAGTCTGGCATGCCAACTTAATCAACAAGCTCGTTGCGTATGGTTTTCATCCCAAGGTTGTGAAGCTGATTCAAAATTTTCTATCCAACCGATACATTTCGGTCTCCTTAGACGGATTTTCTTATGAGTCTAAACTAATTAACGCTGGTGTACCTCAAGGCTCAGTATTGTCCCCAACCCTATTTTTGATTTATATCAACGAATTGTTGAAAATCACCAGCAACCCAATAAATAGTTTTGCAGATGATAGTACTCTGCACAAGTCGTTCGAGCTCCTTCCTTCAAAAGGTAAAATGCACGAACGAATTAATCCCGCCCAGAGAGACGCTGCCATAAACGTGAATAAAGACAAGTCGCCGATTGGGGTGACCAAAACCTGGTCAATTTCAACTCTACTGCTGTTGACTCTTTCAACTCTACAGCTGTTGATTGTTTCCAGATCAAAGACCGAGTTACCCAAAGATATTTTATTCAGTATGTGTGATGAACCAATAGGTGAATGTAAAAACATTCGTTTATTGGGTGTCACAGTTTCAAATCACCTACTCTGGAACGATCAGGTAATGGTGATGGCGAAAAGCGCGTCTAAAAAACTCGGTCTCTTAAATAGATGCAAAAAAATTTTCACACCATACCAATTGCTCCCCACCCATGACATGGAAGAAAATGGTGCTAGCTGAAGCAAAAGAAATTGGCAAGACATGGGGTGAACTGAAAGTGATTGCCCCCAACAGAGTTAGATGGTTCAGTCTAGTAGACGCCCTATGCTCCTAAATGGAGATAAAGGGAAAAAAAACCAATTGCTCCATGTTTATAAGTCATATATTCGTCCCTGTATGGAGCACTGTTGTCAAGTTTGGGGTGCTGCTTCTGTTTCCATCTTGGCCCTCTTGGACCCTGTTCAAAAGCGGGCTATACGAATTGTGGGTGATCGAGCTTTGACATCAAAACTTAATTCCCTAAAACATCATCGCACTGTTGCTGACCTCGTTGTTTTTTACAAATATCGTCATCAGCAGTGCTCAGATGAAATCAGCGGCATCATACCTCAAACTTATTCTTACCCCCGTTCCACTCGGCTATCAGCTAGCGCAACCAGTGAAACGGTCGAGATCCCGCGGTCATACTGGCAGATCGCAGAAAGACTTCTTTGTCCGTCAAATACATACAAATGGAATAGTTTGCCAGAATCCTTAGTCTCATCTCAGGTGGCTTCAGCCCGCAGAGGTTTAAAGGAAGCGTTCAACACCTTAGAACGCCAGTTGTGGGATTTAGGTCTGGACCTAGGTCTTAAAAGGTACTTATGTGTTATTGTGGCACATATTCTAAACCCTATTACACAGCGCTTTTTATTTTAAAAAAAAAGTGGTTTCATTATACACACACTGTACAAAATGTTTGCGGATAATCGTCGATTTTTCTTAGTCAAAAACAATTTGAACCTTATGCCCTATGGTGATAAAGATGAAATTTCTAAATCAATTATAAAAAATAATTATTATAATTGATTTAGAAATTCCGTCTTTATTGCATTATTACCATACCAGCATAAGGTTGATTTAGAAATTTTGTCTTTATTACCACAGCATAAAGGTTAAAAAAAACGTGACGCGGTTTCTCGAACACCCCATCAATGTGTACAACGAGCGTAAAGTATAACTTCAATAAATATGATATTCCGCAAGAAGACGCTAACCAGAATCCAATCCTAGATAGTTTAATCGATCGTACTTACATGTCATCGTTGTTAAACAAAGGTCTCTCACATCGATTTTGTTAAACGCGATTACGGTTATATCACTTCTATTTAACTTTAACGGTCCTAAATTTGAATATTTACTCAATTAAATAACTGCAGAAAAAATAGCCAAAGTGGCAGCAACAGTTAGACGTTAATTCAGCTTCCAAAATATATACTGTTTTATCAAAACAACAAGAGATAATTAAATTTGACGGTACTTGTTTATTTACGAAAAACGCACATGTTCGGAATGTCAAATGTAAATCATTTTCAATATTAGATTTAAGTTCGTTGGTTAAATTGTACGCGCTAATTTGAGTTTTGATAAAACTATTTGTATTGCATTGTAGTGTGACATACTTATACGTGTTGATTCAGACTTAAAACTGTCAAAAACTAAAAAGATAAAACTCGGTCGGTATATCAAATCGAATAGTAATCAAAAATAAATTTGACTAAACTAAACATAATTTTATTCATTTTTTATTTGACTAAACTAAATATAATTCAATATATGATTTATATTATCTAAACTAAAAACTGGACAACCATAATGGTATTTAAAAAGTGTGATTTGTGTCTTTCAATGACGAACGATAAGTCCCATAAATCATGTAAATTTGTATATTTTGATTTATTAAAAGATGTCTTCAAAAGTAAGAAACAGAAATAATTAATGATGCAAATTATTTATTTGGTTTTTTTATTACTTTTCTAGAGGATTACGAAGAATTGGAAAATAAAATCCTGATAAAAGAGAATGAGAATAAGGAATTGTCAAAAGAAAATCAACGTTTAAGTAAATTATGTTTAGATTTACAAGAAAAACAGCTAAATCTTGTTGAAAAGTTGAAAAATGTTGAAAAAGAACTAGAGTAGAATATTACAAGTTAAAATTTTATGAAATAATAAATTAACTTTGATTTTCAGATGTTCCCGAACTTTATATGTACCAGGAACTCCAACGTCACAAAATCTTTCTTCGAATTCTTTAAATAAAGCAATTTGTCATGAAACCGAAACGATAACTGATCGAAGTCAGAATGAAGACGAAGACGAAGATATTTTTAATTTAAATATAATCCAACCAACTCCAATCGAAACTTTTAAAAAAGAGAAAAGTAATACAGAACACTCAACACATTCCAATGAAACAAGTTTTGAAAGTTCCGATGAAGAAATTTCTAAAATCGAAATTCCTAAACGAAAACACATTCCATGTAGAGAAAGTGAACCGAAATGGACAACTAAAGGTACAATTAAAAAAAGTAATTCTACTTTCGGATCGTTTTACCAACCAATAGAAAGATCGGTTCGTGAATTAGATCAAATTGATGAAGTTAATGAAAATCGACCACCTAAAATAGAGGTTAGTCCAAGATCCAGAAATAAAAAGTTGAGACAAACGTATTTAAGTTTTAAACAAATTAAACAAGAGAAGAATCAAGAAAATATTCCAGTTAGTTTTTATTTTTCGTATACATATATCGATTTAAAAGAAATACATCATTTATTTTTTTTTATGTTTAGGACGACGAAACCTTTTGTGAAGATTTAATTCAACCAACACCAGAAATATTTACTCATCGAAATCGTAGCTCTACTCGGAACGGGTTTTCGGATTCCAAGTTATTCGAATTTAATAACAAATCAGCTTCTAGTTTGAAAAATAATACAAAGGAATCCAACGATAGTGTTTTCGCTATTCCAGAAGAAAACGAAGTAATATTTGTAGCGGATAGTCCAGCTTTAGATTTTGGTTCAGATGATTCGTTGGATCTATTATCAAATGTTCCGATCAAAAGTGAAAAAGGTTTTGAATATGATTTAGATAATAATAGTATTAAACTGTATGTTTATTATTGGAATAGTTTGTTGTTTACAATAAAATTATATTTGTTTGCATTTTATAGAAAAGACGAATCTAGAAATGAGTTAAGATCACCGGCTAGAAAAAAGTTTAGTGCAAGTAAACGGAATTCACCCCTACAACTAAAATCAGATAATACGAAAAAGTTAGGATTTGACTGTCCAGATTGTGAAAAGGTAAAGAATGAGACATTATAGATAAATATTTATTGGTAATTATTTTTTTATATTTTCAGTATTACGCTTTACTTGGTGATAAAATTAGCAAACAGCAGTTGCAACAAAAATTAAATCAGTGCTCAAAACACAGAAAAAATGTTAGATTACATGAAACACCTGAAGGATTTTGGAATCCGTGTTTTACTCCCACACAAAATTAAACCGAATTTAAATTGTTGGAAAAAACCAGTTGACTTTGTTGTATAATAAAAGAATTTTTGTTTTTGTATTTTTACAAATGGTTTAAAATGTGTATTGAGTAAACAATTTTTAAAATCATTGAAATAGTTATCAGTGTATGCATTCACATCTTTGAAGTCGTATGTGATTGCTTAGAAATTAATTTGATTTTTTAATTAAATGTATAAAAATAAAAATGTATCCGTGGAGCTCATTGAGTTTTCACCTTAGGAATGATTCATAAATTATATAACTTTGAAATGAATTTTTAAGCTTATTATTTTTAAAACAATCATTTCCCAACCTCAGCAACTTTTTAGCACGGCATTTTTATTCAATATTGGGATTTTGTCAGGCTATGTGGTTTAGGTTGATTCGATCGTCGTTCTCTCCTATTAGCTTAGAACCAACGGGAAAAACACACAATACAATTTCTGATGGTGAATCTGTGGACGGAGAAAAAACTTCCACAAAGTCAAAATCTGAAAGCGCCTTAACCTCTCTCTACTCCAGAGGCAATGGATAATCATCGAGTCGTATCACAGATGGCTATTGGAAACTTGAACAAGTCTTTGAAAATTTTCTCTTTGGAAAAACTTAAATCAGAGATCAAAAACTCCTGGGTTTGTCTATCTCATACGATTTCTGCAGTTTCTCAACTTTGGATTTGATACATGTGATCCACTACGCCAAGCAAAAAAACCTGTATAACATAGTTGACTCGGTCGTCAATTCAAGTCACGTGGGTTGGTCACGCATCCTAAACAACAACATGAGTAGAGTTGATCCAGAAACGTTGACAAGTATCCCGCATGTGAGAGCACGCCGCACGATGAAGATAACTTATTCAATTGTCCTAATAATTCAACCAAACTTACGAAGGAAGATTTATGGTACCGTACTAAGGTAGTAGCAGAGTTCCTGAACCTGGAGTTGGAGCCGAATGATGAGCACTGCAACCGTCGCTACAACCACAACAATGTGGGTTGAGAATTCATGATTAGTAGAGATCAAAACTTACGAGCACCGTGTCGCTTTCAGAAAACATTAGGACCTGGCAAGTACACGAAAATATGTATATAAGCGATCATAGATGCATTAATTTTCTGGTACAGGCAATACCAATTACGTTTGCATTCAATTGCCGCGACAATCGATTCTTATCTTGAAAGCATCAAAACTACCCAGGAACGTTCGGACAACGATCGTTGACTCCCGCCACACTGCATCGTTCAAAGTTCATCGTTTTCTTTATGGTGGCAATCAAGTTGAGCAAAGGTTACTCTGCACTCCTTTTAATAACTAGGATAGAATATAATCCGGTTCCAAGCAAAATATGGCACGGTTCGGTCTGCAAAAAGATACGACATCGGAGCGATCCAACGGCTGCAAAGAATGGTATTTCTTAATCATGGAAAACACAACATTCAAGAAACGCAATAACGGATGTTTCATCATCCACCGAAATACCGCATAATTAATGATTTGAACACTACCACACAGAAAAAGACGGATTTCTGGAACAACAATCAGTTACCATTACATCTGAACTCTGGTAAAACCGATATTATGCTGATAAACATATAAATAGTATGAGCCACCTGCTGCCTCACGGGAAGTAGAATGCCAACATCAATCATCATCACTCAACGTGGCACTATCCCCTAAACGTTGATCAACGAGGGATCGATTTATCGGAACATATTATTCATTCATAATTCGGCATACTCCAGCATCAACAAAGTGTAAGTCCGACCGTAGCGTTTACACTTATTTCGCGAAAGCAAATTGGGATGGCTTTTGCCCACAAATTTAGTGAAAACTGACCAAAACAACGGTGCAAATTTTTAGTCAAAGAGCGTGTGTTCCACATCTTGATGCAAGCTTCTCGAAAATTTGTACCATCTGGCCACATCTCAGAAATTAGAATCTTTTCAACAGTATAATGACCAACAAGAGTTGAACCAACGAATTAAAGTTCACGACAGTTCACTCTACGCCTCAAAAGAAAGAGTATCGAAGAACATAAAAAAATACACAAGATTCGACCTGAAAACTTCAAGCAGTTAACGGCAGATGACGTAGCTCGAGAAATTATGTTTGCAAAATCCTTTAAACCTCTTGGACCAAACGGCCTGTTACCAATTTAGATAAAAAAAACTCAAGCTTCCACAGCATCTCGTACCTTACATTTCTGTTTATTCACACCATCAACAGCCTACAAAAGACGAGCTTATGGAAAGTCGGTCGAGTCATAAGAATATTTAGACCTCGAAAAATGGTTGACCAATCTCGAAACTGTCACAAAACCCTGAACAAAACCAGCAGCTCACTACCATGAATTCAGAAAAGGACATTGCATCACAACAGTTCCCCACTTAAATGGACTGAATCAACAAAAGGCTAATCCACTGAACAGTTCTGATCGCCGTAGATCTGTCACCCGAATTCAGTATCGTCAACTATAGCTAGCTGGTCAGTTTTACTCAATTCAACTCCATTTCATTTGACGAAAATCAAAAAAAAAATAAGAAAATAAAGTCCTCGACAACCAACCACCACTATTGGACCCCAACCACTATCAGTGAACCAGTCAGAAATTTTTTTACTATGAACGAAGCCGAGTGGTCTACATCCTTATATTAAGACTTAAGAATAACGTACCACTGGCATGGATCCCAGAGCAAAGTGGAAATCTCGGGAGCGAAACGATTATCGAATTCAACTCGAGTACATCAGGGAGGCTAGGATGGCCAAACTAGCACTTGGCATATCGAATGGAAGAAGAAAACTTAAAGACTTTATGGTCTGATTGTATGGATGGGCGTTTAATCCAGATGGGAGGCGTAAGTCCACTCCCATGGAGGAACACAGAAGATCGTATCCATGACCCATGATGTTTAATCAAGAGATGAGCCGTAACACCACCGAATTTAATATTTATCTTAAAGTTGGGTTGTTCAGACCACTACCAGGCCATTATTAAATTATTAAACTGAATGTGTAGCTTGGATTAGGAAATAACTCCACTCTTCGATTTGAAGGAGACCATAAAACCCCAAAGAAAGGTTTGGAACAGACAACAAGTTCCGATATAAAAAACACCAAATTATAAAGTTCCAAAAACAAATTTTACGTAATAAAATATTTAATTACTAAGCTCACCTGTAGATTGCCCATTCAATCCAGAAGTTATTACTGTAGTTTATTATTTGATACACGTAATAATCTTTAGCACAACATTGATTATTTTTTGTTTCTACTTTTTAGGCACCATATTTTAATTTTAGAGGCCACAATTAATCTTAATTCTATGCCTATTGGAATATTTGAATATTATTAGAGTTAGTAATAAGTTTTAAAAACAAACTTTACTGAAGAGGGTTCCAAAAATGACCGAAATATATAAATTAAAATAACAAAATTCTTGATCTAAAGCTTGGAATTTCATTTGTCACGACCAATAGGAATCGCAGACGGTGCACAGATCAGTTACAGTGTACACCTGGAAACGTGTATACATTGAACAGCAAAAACTAATTATTTAATTATATTTTTAAGAATTAATTAATTACAATTAAATTAAACACAAATTATTTTAGATATTTTATAACAGACTCAGTTTTATTTTGATAAAGATTTAATTACTTTAAATCACTTCAAATCAGAGTTTGCCATTTAATTTTATTTCAGCGCTCTTTTCACTCTTTAAAATTTTTGTTCTTTGATACCGTTCTTACTCCTAAGAGTAAAATTATTAGTTTTTTAAATTCACTCCTTCGGATTTTTTGTTCAATTCCATTTCATCTTTCTTGCATAATTAAACCAAATTACTTGCATAATTGAACAATTAACATTCATACAAATAATTTATTTTTATGTTTAAAACGAATGCAATCATCAAATTCAAATGGAAATTTAAGTGTGTCTTTAAAAAAAATTGATTTCGATTTAGGAGTAAGAACGGTATGTTTTAATGTTCACTCTTGTTTTTGGCTATGTAATATTTTTTAAAGTTACTTTCTGTCTCTCTCTTTAATATGGATGCTACTTGATACTAGGTAGATGTTAGCATAAATAATTTGGTGGCTCATTCATGGCTTTGAGGGCCAAAGTCATTCGAAAATGATGTTTTCGTTGCTTTTTTTGCCTTGTTATCGGACTAAATATCTACTAAACCCATGAGTAACCCGCAGCAAAAACTATTGGATTAATTACACAACATATGAAAGAAAAATTAGAAAAACTTAGAAAAATTTAAAACAGCTTGGGCTGCTCTTGGCTTTAGGAGCTACACGGTCCCAAAGTTGATATTTTTTCAAAAAAGGTCAAAGTTCAAGGTCAATAACTCTAGAAGCCATCAGTCAAAAAGTTTGAGACATAGCTGTAATTATACTTCATACTGTGTAGTTCAAGGTCCAGGCTTAAACCTCGTGGGGGAAGTGTTTGTTTTTTTAATACATGTTTTTTTTCAAACGTCCAATATGCGTTTTACACACATTTTATGCACATTTTACATATTTTGCAGGCTATTTTTGATTTTATAATGATTACAAATTATTTATTAAGGCCATAATCGTTTGAGTAAAAAATTATAGAACCACAATACTCCCCCTTAAGAACACCTGGATTTTTTATTTATTGGTGACTAAAAGGAACAAGTATAAGATTGGACAGACAATGACGGTTTAATTTATTTAATGAAGGTTTAATTTATTGACGAGTAGGTCTGGTCTGGTCGAAAATTTAGGTCTGGTCGAACAATACAAGAATCTGATCACATATGTGCATTTCAAAGCTATACCCTAAAGCTAAACCTCAGAAAGGCGACCGAATTTACATCAGATGAATCAAATGATACAAGTGCACCATATGAACCTTCTCCATCAGCTTTTGCTGACTCATGAACAAAAGTTAGCAGAAAAAGAATGTTTGATGGAGACTTTTGCACCAGGAGTAAGCCCCATCAATTATTTTAAAATTTTATTTATTTTAAAATGTAAGTATTTTAAAACTTAAGGTTTTTTTCATACTGACTCCAATATATATATGTTTTCATGATTATGATTAATTTAATAGACATTAGAGAAATTTGGTAGTTGATAATATAACACTTTAGAATGGTTAAACATTTTCACTGTTTTTACTAGTTACTTATTAAATTTTCCTCAGGAAGAAGTTCAAAATGAAGTTTACTTAATCCTCGAAAAGATATGTAAATTAGCTGTGAAAATATGAAATATAGAGTTTGGAAGTTCATAGTTTCGACTTTCTTTAATTTTATGCACCAATGTTTTATTTAAATTAGTATCTAATAAACACTAAATTGATGAATTATTATGTACCACTATATATTTTATTTGTATAGCAAGTATATTTTAACGAAATAAAAATTAACTTTTACAAGTAATAATCTACTAGGGGCGCTGTTTATTTGTGGAAACTAATGATAAAATCACAATCCCACAACAGAATCAGGGCATTGAGAGACCACAGGCGGGTTCATTTCAATCGCTTATTAAACAAAAAATGAAATGACAGCAAAATAAGACAACAAATAAAATTAATTTAAAAACCTTAATATATTAGTTTTTCTTCAAAGGGGGGTATTGTGGGATAGCGATTTTAAAATTATTTACTAAATCGATTATGGCCCTAATAAAAAATTAATTTATAATAATTATAAAATCAAAAATAGCCTGAAAAATATGTAAAATGTGCATAAGGATACATTTTGTAAAACGCATATTAGACGTTTGAAAAAAAAACATGTATTAAAAAAACAAACACTTCCCCCACGGGATTTAAGCCTGGACCTTAAACTACACAGTATAAAGTATAATTACAACTATGTCTCAAACTTTTTGACTGATGACTTCTAGAGTTAATGACCTTGAACTTTGATCTTTTTTGAAAAATTATCAACTTACCGTGTAGCTCCTAAAGCCAAGAGTAGCCCAAGCTGTTTTAAATTTTTCTAACTACTTTCATATTTTGTGTGATTAATCCAGTAGTTGTAGTAATCCAGGGTCACTCATGTGTGTAGTAGATATTAAGACCGATAACAAGGCAAAAAAAGCAACGAAAAGATCATTTTCGAATGACCTTGGCCTTCAAAGCCATTAGTGAGTCACCAAATTAAATATGCTAACATCTACCTAGTATCAAGTAGAATCCATATTAAAAAAAATGTCATCGGTGACCCATGGTTTTATGAAGAAAAATGATCATATAATTTATACGATTAACCCGTGATCTTCAACTTTGACCTCTATTCAAGGTCAACCGCACCCGCGCCACATTTAAGAGGTGGTAAACTGCACTTTTTCTTATCACAGTACTCCTAATACATCCTGAAAATCTTAGGGAAATGAAGGTATCAACTAGCCTCATACAAAGTGTCCAACTTTAAAAAAAAATAACTTAATAAAATATAGATGCAAACAAATATTTGAATTTTTTTTTTTTGTTATCAGTAGGCATGGGAAAACACATTTAAGAACTGTAGAAAATTTCAACTTTATAGCACTAACAGTTTGTGAGTAAATTGATTATGTTGAAATTCGGACGGACACCGAAGTCTCACCAATAGGGTACCGTTTTTACTTTTTTAAAGTAACGGAACCCTAAAAAAGATTTGTGACCATTAACATCCTAAGAACGAATGTTGTTGTGGGACCTTGGTCTTAAAAGGTTTTTATGTGTTGTTGTGATACATATTGTAATGCCTACTATACAACACATTTTATTAAAAAAATAATAGGCAACGTTTTTTTTTAAATATAAATTAACATAACTAAAATTGGGTTGCCAATAACCCAGTCAGCGGGTCACGCAACTCAATTATTAAAGCGTAGATAATCAACAAATAGTCCATTAATAAGATTGAGGTTTGTGCCGTATCGACAGGAGTTCAGTCCATTAAGATACCACCTTGTCTAGTGATGTCCCACTGCTATTGCCAGTGGTATGAGATATCTCACGTTACCTCATATATCAACAGCAGTGATTGGAGTACGCAGGATTGTCGCACTAGTAAAGTTCCTCCATGCGTACTAATTGACATTACTGTCTCATACTACCTTTACTTAGCTCTATGCAAGGTTCTTGACTCTGAACTAAGTGTGGTTTAGTGAACATCCTAGCCATCACTACCACAGTTATCCCTTATATGATGTGAAGTTATCCGTTATATGATGTGATGGAGTGGGTTGATTAAGTGGAACGTCCATCTACACTGCCGTATGTTTTGGTAGTGACTGTGGAGCCACTGTATCCCGCTCCTGAATATAATACAGTCTATATTTTTAAAAATCTCACTATAATCTTTAATATAATTGTTTACCTTTAACACTTCTTCCTGTTTAAATGTTATTCACAATTTCATCACGTCTCGAAAATGCAATCACTGAATTCCACAAAATTAATTCCACTTCAACACCTCTTTTTCATTTAATCACAAAACAACTTGAAACGATTTATTTTCAGTTTTTTTTATAGATAAATCTCTATTAAACATAATCAGGTCAAATTTTCTTTTATTTATTTTTATTAGATCAAAAAGTGCAAAGTGCTTTAAACATCTTAAAACATTTTATAACTTTTTTTATATCTAATTTCTATTTTATTTTTACTACATAAAAAATTTAATTTTTATTTTCTTATGTTATCCAACTGTTGAATTATGAATGATAAAAAAATAAATAAATAAATAATGAGAGTAAAGGAAATAAAGTAAGAAAAATTTATTCCTTAATTTGTTTTCCATTTGGAAATACAGAAACATAAGTTGTAAAAGTGCAAATAAAACATGCTCGTCGAAGGTTTTGTTAAAAATTCACAATTAAAATGCAATGCAATATTAGCTGCATTTCATGAAACCGTGTGATCCGGATCTGCATAAATTTTACATGCAAACTTAGATCTAAAAACAAAGTTGGATCTGATTTTGTATGTAAAACTTAAGCGGATCCGGATCACACGGTTGCATGAAATGCAGCTATTTTGTAGAAGATTTTAAAGCGACATTTCACACATTGCATTGATGCGCAAACAAAATAAAAACAGTTTTTTTAATCTCAATAAAATTTTTTTTTAAATTTAATATCAATAAAAAGTAAACATAATAAAAAAAAACAATTATCAAATTTCTATAAATTCATAACGATACGATAATATATAATTCATATAAGAAAATCGAACAGATTATTTAAGATTCTAAAATATATATATATAATTTTTAGCCAATCATCTCTGCAAATGCACATAATAATTTACCTGTGTTCCCATGTGATTTTGAGAATCTCAGAGGGCCCGGCAAAAAAGGTACATGGGTAGATTTTTCGAACAACAATAAAGTATAAGCATTGGTATTATTTTTCAACTCGTATTTTATACCTTAAAATAATAAAAAGTTAGAAATAAAAAAAAATTAAAAATTATGTGAATATACCTTTAGTTATATAAGCAGTGTCATTGGTATCGAATATTGTATTTTCATCGTTTACTGTTATTTCCACAGAATTTTGAATAACATGAAAAGTCTATGGAAAAACAAAAAAAAACTGTAGTTTTTTGAAAAATTCCACTATGGCTGGGTGTAAAGCAACTCACCAAATTAAACATTTTGTTTGTTATTGGAAATTGTGCGGTTTTCGGGGGCATTTTAAACAAACCACAAGTGTTATCACCACCTATATATAAGGTTTCAATGACATCAGCAGATGAAAATCCAGCTATTGGTGCAATATCTAAAATCAAATTAATTAGTTGGATCGTCGTAAATTATAAGAAGTTAAGAATAAATTCGAAACCACTGAACATTAATTTCGAAATAGTTGTTCATCACTGTAAAAATCACATATGGTTTAGTTGCATTCGTTCGTTTATTCATTCAGACATTTTCAAGAATTTAAAAGCCAAAGAAAATCAGACAATATGATTAATAAATTGGAAAAGCACACAGGTCTTAATACAGAACAGGTCTAAAAATTTGAAAAGAAAAATAATTTAATAAAGGAACGAATACAACTGGAATGGTTTTTAGCTAAACCAAAAATAATCTATTAACAAAAAATGACAAATTCTCGTACCTACTCTACCATGTTTATCAAGATAAATCAATTCGTTTACAGGGAATGAACCATTAAAGTTTAAGTTTGTACCATCTACTGCTATTGAGATTCCTGAATCTGAAGCAGATTCGGAGATATCAGCTTCATCAATTGCCACCTCATTTTCACTTGATTGTTGTATTTCTCTATGAGGTTGAAGTTGTTTATTTTTCGACCTACGTGTATCATCATTTTGCCGCACGTTTCTTTTTCGGGATTCACTCACATTATCAATTATCGGGTTTTCATTCAAATATGACGACGGTGATTTTCTTCCTTTAATGGGACTTGTTTCTAAAAAAACACTTAAACATAAAAAAAAATCCAAATAAAAAAAACAGTTTAACTTTTTTACCAGAAACTTCCACATTTTCAGCTCTACAGTCATCGGTCACAGATTTTAAATTATTTGCAGAATGTTTGTCTAAATTTAATTCATCTTCACTCGAATGTTCTTTTTCTTTTTGATATTTAGGTTTTAAATTTTTTAGTCTGCATTTATTACGGCTTTGCCGTTTTTTTATTTTATCATATTTATTGATTTCATCAGTCACAGATTTATCATTCCAATATGTTGGTTGTGATGTTCTATCTCTCATGGCATATTGATTCTTTATGTCTGCAAACAAATATATTTCACTATAACAATAAGATTGAAAAAAACTATTTTATTTTTACCAGGTTCTTTAACTTCATGGTCGACAGTCACGGGCTTGTTTTTCTGCCGTTTACGGGTTTTAGATTTTGGCTTAGAGACAACTTCTGTTTTGCCTGGAGATTCTGTTTGTTTGTGTAAACTTGTGTTTAATAATTCGTAATTGGTGTCATCAGCCGTATAGAGTAACCGTTTTGTGGTATCATGTTGTGAACGTGGTAATTGTGTTGTTAAATCCAATGACAACAATTCTGCGTATTCATCAGAATATAGCGTTTTCTTCTAAAAGATTCAAATAAAAGTAACATTACAATATGCAGATGGTGGTAAACTGCACAAGTCATTCGTCTCGTGTCTAAAGCCGAATAAATCCTAATTCGTCCCTGTATAGTATAAATCACCCTATGCGAATTGTTAGTGATCTAAATTTGTCTGTAAAACGAGCTAGTCTTGATATGTTCTTCCTTATTGATACGATCATCAGTTAAATAGTGGCAAAATTAAATGTAAAATATGGAGGGGCTAAAATCTCACAGCTCTGAGATATCAAGACTTCGGTCTGGGTTAAGGATTTTGATATGGTTTTCGGCAAAAAACTTTTATGAGGACATGGTTTTCAGTTTTGGGCAGCGATGTATATCAAACATAACTCTTTGTTAGAGTACAAGTATTTCTTTATCTCTGTTAAGAAATTTATTACAAAACTAACACGAAACATCAATACGTTGCCGGAAAATTATAACAGATCATAAATTAAAATAATTTAGTGAAATGATGATACAATCAGCAAACTACTCAAAAACCTCTCCGTTTAGCGTTTCGAGAAAATATTACAAAATCACAAATTCATATTTCTTTCAAAATTCCAAAAATATTGTAAAAATTAAATAAAATCAAACTTTTTTCAAAATTCCAAAAAAATTCCAAATATATAAACTTTTCCTAAATTCCAATAATATTCCAAAAATTCTTAAAAATTCAAACTTTTCCAAAATTCTAAAAATATTGCAAAAATCATTACAACATCAAAAATTGAAACTTTTTTCAAAATTCCAAAAATTATAATAAAATTAAAAATTTAAAATTTTTCAAAATTCTAAAAATATTCCAAAAATTCTTACAAAATCAAAAATTAAAACTTTTTCCAAATTCTAAAAATATTGCAAAAATTATTACAAAATCAAAAATACAAACTTTTTTCAAAATTTCAAAAATATTTCAAAAACTATAACAAATTCAAAAATTTCCATGTCCAATTTCATTTTCAATTAAATTTACGTTATAAAAACAGCTACATTTTTTTCCAAAATAAATGAAATCATTTTTTGACACACTTGACATTATTTTTTCGACAAACTTATAATGCCATAATTCTCAATAATAATAATAAAATTTCATGTCATGCAAATTATTAATTTTATTTTTTTTCCAAAAAATTGGCTAAAGAAGTAAATAAAAATCTTTCTTTTGACACAATTGACAACATTTTTTTGACAAACTTATAATGCAAAAATCTAGTTTTTGATCTTAAATACCAATCCCTACCATCAAGATTTCTCCAAATTCAATGTTCCTACTCGTAATCACTTAAAATGAACGTTTTTTAAGCCAAAAATATGAAAATTTGCTGTTTTTGACACACTTAATGATTTTTTGACACACTTCCGGAACAGTTATCGAACACAGCGTGCTTTCAGACCTGTCCCTTGAGTATACCTATTTTTAGAAGAAAAAAAATTTTGAAATCCCTCTTGCGGTTTTCCCTGCAGCGTAGGTAATGACGGCGGCCGGACGGACGGCCGGCAGACAGACATACATTTTTTTTTGCTTTTTTAGAATCAGTAGGTCCTAAAACGTCGAGAAATGCCAAAAAAGTGGGGGTAAGAATTTCACTTTTGGCTCATGAATGTAATACTTAGGTCTTTCAGACCGAAGTAATATAATTATAACTATAATATAGGGATAATAAGTTTTTGTAAACATCCTAAAATCCTAAAACAGCCTAAATGGAAAACTACGATAAATCACTGGTAAAATATACATCAGTATTAAGTCCATTCTAGTTCAATTAAGGCCGGTTGGTCACAAACCCAAGAAATATATGTGGTACTGCTCTAAGCCAGATGCAGATTTGATGCATCTAGAAAAGGAGCATTGCGAATGGGATTGAACATATCGCTACATGAATGACTGGCTGGCAGAATAATTTTGCCGCACCATAGCGTCTGCAGAAATGGACAATTCAAGAATTATCGGAAACCGTAATTAAAGCTTATGTACTAAGTTTCAATAAAATCAATAAGCAGGAATTGGTTATTCAAGTTGCAAATAAATACACAGTTACAATCCAGATCTTGTTTTCAAGTTTCATTTAAATTGATTAAGCGACGACAGTTGTTTGCGTACATAAACACTGCTTCCAAAATTATGTTAATCGACAACAACAAAAATTTGCACACTTATAAAAGTTTTGTTGTCTACTTTTGCTGTGCCCTACTTTTTTAAAAAACAGCAAAATTCATAACTTGTTCTGAATTATATTGTGCTAAAAGGTGTTGACTAGGCAAATCTCGTTATCCCCAATAGAAAAAAATTGGCAGTCAAGCAAAAATTTGTTTGTAAAGATTAGCGCCGTAGTTTTTAAAAAACGAAAACACATTTGATAGAGTCAATAAACATTGGTTTAAAAACAATCTTGAATTGGGGTGTTGCTAACAGTGTTGAATTCAACACCAGTAAAACTCAAGTTTGCCATTTTTCTAGGTTATCAAACACCTAATCTGTTTTCACTAAAGTTTGATTCGAATGATCTTGAAGAGAAAGAATCTGTTAGACTTCTAGGAGTTGAGATTGAAAATAATATGAAATGGAATTCTCATATTTTCAGCCTAGCTAAGAACGCTGTTCAAAAATTAGGATTTATGGGTCGTTGTCGTAAAGTTTTTAATAGCAAGCAGCTTCTTCCAATATATGTCACTTATTCGTCCCTGCAGGGAGTATTCTCAAATTTGGGGTGGAGCCTACGTAGGTAGTTTGAAATGTCTAGATTATATACAGCGGAGAGCTGTTAAATTGATCGGCAATTGAAATCTTACTAACGAGCTTGATTCTTTGCAACATAGAAGAAATGTTGCTGATTTGACGGTATTTTACAAATACATTATGGATGCACGGGTGGGCGTCTGCAGAGATCAAATCTATTTTGTCTGAACCTACAAACTTTGCGCGTTACACCAGAGAATCAATAGCAGTCCATCCTTATACGGTTCGTGAAACAAGATGTAGAACTGTCGTTTTTCAACGTGATTTTTTTAACAGAGTCTCATGCCTATATTTGAATTTTAAAAAAATAGTTGAATCTAGTATTGTGTTGAAATGTCCCATAACAAAGTCTATGTCCTATCAAAACAAATTTAGTAAACTCAAATCATTTTGAAACCACGAAAAAATTAAAAGTTAGTATGCTGCGTCCAAATACCAATTCTTGTGTGGTTGAGTGACCTACTGGCAACAGAAACTGGATTGGCACTCGAAAGATCCGAGTTCGGTTACCAGTCCAATCACAGTATTTTACATTAAAGCATTCATCAACCGGAGTCAGACGCTGAAAATAAAAGTGGTGAAGAACGGAGGCGCACAATTATATAATTGGTGAGATTGTTCTTTATTAAAAAATTATTTGGTATTTTATATTTACTGTTACCAGGCGGTAGGCAGGTAAAATTTTACCTTTCATTGCTTTGGTGTAATAAATTTATTTATTATTTTAAAGCATAAATTTGTTTTGTATTGCCTGGTAACAAGAATGTAAAATTTCGTTTTAGTTGTTAGTAGGAATTTCGAATGTAACCCTTTATTTGTAGTCTTCAATTTTGTTAATGCCTTTTGTGTCCCCATTTTTTTTTCTTTTCCCTTATCGTGCAACTGTTGCATGAAACCGGCTATCGTGTTTTTGTGACAGAGATACCCAGTTTCTTTTATATTATGCAGTGTTGAAATTTATGCCTGGCCGAATTTCAGTATATATACCTGCAATGTCAAAGGGTAAGTCTTTGTCTCAACAAAATGGCAGCAGAGTGAACCAACAGCTTAGCATTGACTTCACCAACATAAGAGGTACATACAGAGGTACTACATCGAAAAAAATAAACCTGACATATTGTTTCTTACCGAAACAATTGTCAGTGGCAAAGCATCGAAATTGGATCTCGATAAATACCGGATACCTAGTTACGAATTGGAACATTCCTTTTATAACAAGCATGGTGCCTATGTATTTGTTCGAAATTCAATTTCATGTATGAGAAATGAGAATTAAGACTTACGAGTTGAACTCTAAGCACCATAATTCTCTAGCACTGAAGATCACAGGTATTGATGAAACTATGTTTATAATAGGATTATACAGATCCCCAAATTCCGCCCCAGGATGTCCCTTTTCGATCAAATATCGGCTAATCTAGACAAGATTACCTCGGACTACCCCAAAGCAAGACTGGCCATTCTTGGAGACTTTAATATTCATAATAAAGAATGGCTTAAGTATTCATCGCGCACTGACGACGTAGGAAGACAAGCCGAACTGATACTCGCAGATTATCACGGTTTGACGCAAATGATAGTGTCCCACTGGAATCTCAGACAATTCACTCATAACAATAATTTGCTGGTTCTGTTTTTGACAAACAAACCAGCTACTACGAAGACAAAAGTTGAACAACCCCTCGGAACATCGGACCATTTACTAATATCAGCAATAGTGTAATTTACATCACCGACACATTAAAGCAAATCCTCGTCGCGTTTGGAACTATAAACGCGCTGACTGGGAGGGAGTGAGAAACTTTTATGAGATGAAACACCTTGGAAAACTATTTGTTGTGTTGATCAAGATCCTAGCACATCGGCAATAAGAATTTCTGAAATCATAAAAGACGGAATGCGGCGGTTTATTCCAAATCGATTAATCACTCCTAAAACTGAGCCTTGGTTCACGCGGGATGTTGATGAGGCAGACGTATAACGCAAATAAAACACCTGAAACCCATAGCGCCTATAAGAAAGCCAGAAATATTAGTAAATTCAAAATAGACTTGGACAAAGACGCATTTATCCATAAGAAAGCAAAGAAATTCGCCGAGCACCCATCTGGCTCACGTAGTTTTCTTGCAGTTAAATCAGTCCAGAGCAACTTCACTCGATCCTCTATTCCAACCTTAGTTCTGAATGACATTCCCGTGAGCGACTCGAAAGAGAAGGCGGATCTTTTGGGTCGTATATTCACAGAAAACTCAAACATAGTTGAACCTTTCCATTCTCCTACACTCGTTTCCCGTTTTTTTTTTTAATAAATAGTGTTGAGTAGTAGGAATTACAAAATGTGTCACAACAACACATAGATACCTTTTAAGACTCAGGTCCCACAACAACATGCGTCTTGAGGTATAGGTGGACGATTTTTTTAAATCTTTGTGGATTGAAGGCACTCGAGACTATTGATTCGGGCAAAGCATTCCATTTGTACGATGTACATACAAAGAAATCCCTTTGCATTCTATTACTATGACAGTGAGTAATCTTTACAGTCCGACCACCCGCACAAACCGATTGACGAGTCAAACGGGGAAAAACATACGTCTGAGGCATTATGGACCTGATTTCATCCGAGCACTGCTGGTGACGATATTTATAAAAAACAACGAGATCAGCAACAGTGCGACGATGTTGTAGGGAATCAATATCAAATGTTAAATCTCGATCACCAACAATTCGTATAGCACGCTTTTGAACAGAGTCCAAAAGAGCTAGGATAGTAACAGATGGGGATTTGGGACAGATTTGCGAGCTTAAAATAGATTTGTGAGTTCAAATCAACTTTTCTTTTTCCGTTTTTCCAAAATGGTGTGGTTAGCTTTTACCCGAACATTTTAAGCAGTCTCACATATTTTCTTTATTGGATATAACGAGAGGATTGGACTATACAAAAGCAGTCCACACAAGCACATGCACGGCTTTTGAATTTTAATATTTTTAACTATAATACCCAAAACGGCTGAAGCAAACCAAGAAACATACAAAGAACACCCAATAATCGGCCATCATCAGAAAAACTTGGCATAGAACCGTTTACTTATTGATGTGTGCCGTAGCTGTAATTTTCTCCACACGAAATCTAGTATTTGTGTAAAAGACTAAGGAATTTCAAAATCGAATGTTAGGAATTAAAGTTTAAATTAAGCAGGAGACTCAAACCACTTGGTACATGCAGGAAACGAAGATCTCTCAATATTCTCTATTATCTTTTCCATGGGTACTATAATTTAAATTACACCTTGTCATTTAAGGTCAATGTCAAGAAATACTAAAGAATCGAAACCCGCTTTAGCATTATCAGATATCCACAGACTTTATTTTGTAATTGGTTGTATCTTTGAAACATACTAAAATATACAAAACGACGTCTTACCTTATTTTTTTTGTTTTTAGGTTTAATATTTTCTGGCGGCTTGAAAACAGGCCAAATATTCTATAAAATAAAAAAAAGCATAATGAAAGCAGTTACATTATTTGACCCATATTTTTCGAGTAAGAGAAGTAACTTTCTTTCCCAAGATTCGAGGCATTTTACATTCTACCACCAATCTAAGAAATTACATAAAAAATAACGAAAAATTGCAACATACCTCATCATCAATTTTTTCAAAACTCATACGTTCTTCAACCAAATCAATAACACCAGAAGGCTTAATATTACAAATTGGACTTATATTGACATCCTGGATAGGTAGAGTGGGTTGATTGTTTAACAGGTTATCAACACTGTCTTCATCATCAGAAAATCCAAAATAATCTAATTCATTTGATATTTTACTATGCTTTGTATTTTCTACACGTTGGTTGGATTGTTTTGCTTCCCTTGTTATTTTTTCACTATTTTTTGAAGGTGTAACAGAAGATCGATTTCTAATTGTTGAAATTTCACTGGCAAAATCAATTGCTGTACTATTGAATGGTGCTTTCTACATAACAACAGAGAAAAAGGATCTTTCAATTTACCCAACGAAATATTTCATTTCATAAAACACTGAAACCTGTAGTCTTACCGATGGACAACTTTCTACTGGATATATATTTTGAGATTCATCTTTATTTTGTTTGGATTTATATTTTTTATTCCTTAACACTCTTGATTCGCGTGGTTGGTACATTCTGGGAACAAATAGAGAATAAATCAAATAATTTTTAATCTGGAACGGCCATTCCATACATTCCGTTGAGCAGAAACTTAAAGGATATTATGATAATTTTGAGACATTCAATAGATGTAAAATACGCAATATTGGTATAATCAACATAGCACTTCTTCCCTGTTTCATTGCCGCAATATATTTAGGGTGAATATACAAAAATACTATTATAATCATTTAGTCTAAAACACATACCTTGTTTTTTAAAGCTATCCTAACTTAACAAAAGAAAACGGGATAAATATATTATTAAATCCGTTTGACTGAAATGGAGTTTGTATTTTAAGACCTAGGTGTAAATAGCTATATAGGCAAATTTCTTCAAGGTCCGAAAATAATTTGACAGCTGAAATCTGCCGATATATATGTAGTTCGAAAAATCAAAATACTTGTTATTTCTTGCATGTCAAGATAGTTTTTAAATAAATAAATATAAATTAAATAAATATCAATTCAAAAATAAAATTCAATTCAAAATTAATGATTTCTAGTTTTCATTGCTGTATGTAATGTGTCATGTGCATACAGCTTTATAACGATTTATGAAGCTTATGCTTTTTAGAGCTTTTTATTTAAGCTTCAAATCGTTATATATAGCTGTATGGCATTAACACATTGCCATACAGCAACGAGAATAAGAATTCAAAAATTATGTATTAAAATTTATTGCAATAGTAATAATAATTTAACTATAGTAAAAAAACAATTTAAACACATTTTGGGTTGGAAGAAATAACAATTATTCATGTTATTCATTGTTATTATCAACACAAAACAATTTTGGGTTGCAAGAAATAACAATTATTTCGAGTTTTCTAATACAAATCGACAGCTGTAAAGAATGTTTCGGTAAAAAGGTCTGTTAGACGGATTGGCTACAATAAATTCACTCGATTCGAAAGGGTTTATATGTAATTTAATAGTTTAATATAAAATATGTAGAATATATTATATTGTTTAATGTAATATGTATATGTAAAAGGTAATCAATTAATCAAAGCTTCGACGACTACGAAAGGTCTCAACAAGTCTCCATCTAGCTATGGCAGTGCTGTTAAGAGAGGGCTTTTGTTATATAAAATAAAAACAGGCAAACTTATATTTTGTTATAAAACAAATATACACTTTATTCTATCAAAAATGGCAGCGATACAATTCAATATAATATACATTTCATTTTATAAGAAAAAGGTTTTTGCTGACAACACATAAAATTGTTACCACATTAAAATGAACGCGTTCGGTAATTTATTTTAACACTTCTCCTTAACAATTTTCTCTGAGATTGACTTCATTACAAAATGTTTTAATTTTATTTCCATTTACAAATTTCGTTAAAGTGTCTGCAATTTGTTGATCGCTTGCAATATGATGGATGACTAATATATTTTCTTTAACCATGTCTTTAATAAAATTCATTTTAACGTCTACGTGTTTCAATCTCTTAAAGTCTGCTTTTTCAGTCACTTTGATACAAGACTGATTGCCTTCGAAGCAATTTATCTGTAGTTTTTTATAACCAAAATCTTCCATCAGACCGAGTATCCATTTTCCTTCTGCTGCCGCCGAAGCTAATGCAATGTATTCTGCTTCAGTAGAACTTAGAGCTACGCTAGCTTGTTTTCTGGTATTCAACGATACTAAGTTACCAAATATTTTAAAAAGATAACCAGTTGTTGATTTCCTGTCACATTGATCATTCGCCCAGCTCGCATCAACAAAACACATTATGATATTATTTGCGTCATTAGTTTTAGTATAGTTTAGTGAATAATCAATTGTTCCTTTTACGTATCGTAACACTCTCTTCAAACCATTCCATAAATTATTTGTAATTATTTTATCTTGATAACGACTGTAATAATTAATAACCGCATTTAAATCAGGACGAGTTGCCATTACCGCATACATTAAACAGCCAATCAGTTCACGGTATGGTACTTTTCTTTCCATTTCTGCATCTTCAAATACTTGTAATTCAAACTTGGGATCACAAGGTGATTTCGTAGGATTACAATTTTCCATATTAAATTTCTTTAATATTTTATTCAAATATGTTGATTGATCCAGTTGTAGCGAACCGTCTTCATTACGTTTAATTCTAATGCCTAAAAAATGATGTAAATTCCCCAAATGTTTCATTTCGAATTCCGCATTTAGTTTTTCTTTCAACAAATTTATTTCATTTTTATTATTACTAGCTATGATGAGGTCATCGACGTATAGCAGTACATAAGTTTTATTCTCGTTTTCAGATTTATAATATAAACATACGTCATATTGTGAATTACAAAAATTGTTTTTCTTCATAAAACTGTCAAATTTCTTATTCCAATTAGATGGAGATTGTTTTAAACCATATAATGTTTTATTCAATTTGCATACTTTATTTTCTTGTTCGTAACCTTCGGGTAAATTCATGTATATAATTTCATTTAAATCACCATGTAAAAATGCCGATTTTACATCCATTTGTTCACAAAATAAGTTTTCGTTCACTATATTTGCTAACAAAATTCTAAAAGTTGTTAATCTTGCTACTGGAGCATATAGTTCTAATATATTAAAATTTCTTTTCTGCATAAATCCTTTCGCAACAAGTCTTGCTTTGAATTCTTCATTATTTCCGAATTCATCTTGTTTAATTTTAAATACCCACTTACAGTTAATTATTTTAATTCTTTTATCTGAAGGCTTGTTTACAATATCCCAGGTTTCATTTTTATATAATGATTTCATTTCATCTTCTACGGCTTTTAACCACAAATTTGCATTTTCTGTTTTCTTTGCTTCTGTAAAACTGTTAGGAATATTTTCATTTAATTCTATATTTAAAGCCAGATGAACCATTTCTTCTTCTGATTCTGATTCTAAAACATAATTTTCCCTTAAGAAAATTGGTAACTGTTTACTTCTATCACTTCTCCTCAAATCAATATTTTCTAAATCATTTCTAAGTTCTGTATTTTCACTATTTTCATTGATCTGCTGTTCCGGTTCAGTATTAGTAAATTCATTTTCCATTATTTCAATTTGTATTTGTTTTTCTTTAGATTTATTAATATCATTAACATTTTTATTCTCATCAAATATGACATCTGAACTAATTTCAATTTTCTGTTTTTTGACATTCCATAAACGGTAGCCATTATCAGCATATCCAACCATTATGCAAGTTTCATTTTTTTCATCTAGTTTTTTTCGTAGTTGTTTTGGTATAAGTTTGTATGGAATACAACCAAAAACTTTTAATTTATTCAAATTAACTTCTTTACGGTAAAATAGATTAGCAGGAATTTCATTTATTAAACTTTCAGTAGGACTTCTATTTATAATAAAAACTGCTGATAATGCAGCTTCTCCCCACATATTTTTTTCTAAATTTGAGTCAAGTAACATTGCCCGAGTTTTCTCAATTAATGTTCTATTATAACGTTCTGCTACTCCGTTCAATTGGGGTGTGTATGGAGTTGTATATTGTATTTTAATACCTTTCTTATTACAAAAACTTTGAAATTCTGACAAACAATATTCACCTCCGTTATCACATCTTAATGTTGATATTTGTTGGTTAAAATGATTTGTCATCAAAGCTTCATATTGTTTAAAATATTTATAAAATTCTGATTTGCTTTCCAGTAAATAAACAATACAAAAATGAGTATAGTCATCGATGAATGTCAATATATATTTTTTACTATTATATGTTTCCGGAGTAATTGGACCACAAATATCCGAATGTATTAATTTTAAGGGACGATGACTTCTTTGTTTTATTTTTTGTGAGTGTGAGGATTTACACTGTTTACTTTTAATGCATATTTCGCATATATTATTTTCTTTAGTGGTATCTGTTAGTTTAGTTTTAATAAATTTATTACTCACCAGTTTCTGTAAATTAGTTAGTCCAATATGACCAAACCTTCTGTGCCACAAATTCGTTTCATTTTCTTTAATAATTGAATTCACTTCTTTTACAATTATCTCAAACTTAATTTCATATAAATTTTTAATCTTATTTGCAATGCCAATTATTTCATTATTTTTTAAAATAAAAGCATTATTTTCATTAAACACAACTTCCAAACCAGCTTGTGTCAATTTTTGAACCGATAACAGATTATGTCGTAAGTCTGTTATATACAATACGTTCAAAATTTCTCCATTACTTTTTCTATTGTTATGCATTACAATATCAATTTTACCAATTTCTTCCGCCGTACAGTGTTCATTATTTTTAGCAATTTTAATATTGATAGGTTCTTTTAGTTTCGTCTATTACTAAAATAATAATTATCATTTATTAGATGATCAGTTGCACCTGAATCTAAGTAAAAACTAATTATATGTTTATCTTCAGTTTTTGATTCAAAACCTTCTGATATCATAAAAGCAATTTGATCCGATTCATTTTCATTAAAATTTGCTTGACGATTGAAATTTTTGTTCTTCATTCTGCATTCTGAAATCTTATATCCTATTTTTCCGCAATGATGACATCTAAATCGAAACTTTTCTTTTTGATCACACATATTATTTTTAAAAGAATTCTGTTGATATTTATATTGATGATTTTGTTTTACAGTAAATGCTGTTGAGTCTGATTGCTTATCAATATTTATTTTTCTTTTTACTTCTTGATCCAGTAATTTCGATTTCACATATTCTAAGGTAAGTTTACTTGGTTCAATGGTTTCCAATGCTGTAGCTATAGTGTCAAACGACTTTGGTAATGTTAAAAGTAAATGACACACGATGTCGGTTTCTTCCATTTTAGCGCCAACGCTTCTAATTTCTCGAATAATTTCGTCGAACTTAGTAAAATGGCTGCTTAATTGATCTTGATCACATAATTTCATTGTTAATAATTTTCTACGCAGATAAAGTTGGTTAGCAATACTTTTTCGTTCAAATTGTGCTTCCAAAGCTGTCCACATTGCATGAGATGTTTCTTTGTCTTTTACACATTCTAGAAAAGAGTCAGAAATACATGATATTAAGAAAGCCTTACATTTTTTTTTCCGTTTTAATTTCAGCATCACTCGTTGGTACTTTTTCAATGCATTCTAGTAAATTATTTTGATCCAATACAGCTTTTACTCTGAACTTCCAGTTGTTAAAATTCTTTCCATTAAATTGATGAATTCCGTATTTCGTTTCAGATGAGTTAACTTCCACCATTTTGATGAAATTTTCTTTTACTAATTTCTATTTCTATAATTTCTGTAATTTCTGTTTCTATTTCTTTTTTTTTATTTCTATTTCTATTTATTCAATTTCTAATGCCTGGGCCCATAACCTTTTGTTATATAAAATAAAAACAGGCAAACTTATATTTTGTTATAAAACAAATATACACTTTATTCTATCAAAAATGGCAGCGATACAATTCAATATAATATACATTTCATTTTATAAGAAAAAGGTTTTTGCTGACAACACATAAAATTGTTACCACATTAAAATGAACGCGTTCGGTAATTTATTTTAACAAGGGCTAGTCGGAATTGTTGAATCAAAGGTGGGACCAAAGTAATTTGATCAAACAATGTATGTTTGAAGATATATTCAAACAAACAGGAACTTTGCCTATGTTTGAAGGGATGCAGATGAAAGAAATCGTTGGTGGAGGCAATTCCTGGTTGCATCCCATGGCAAGAAGTAAGGCTTTCAGTATTGAAGGTCTATGATCTTCCTAAGATGCATCTGGTCAAAATTTGAATTCCAGACAATAGATAATCTGAGACTACCCTGTTAAGTGGTCTAGGACGTGAAAATTGCGTGGACACTTATAAATGGGAATCCGGACATAAGAAGGAAGAAATTGGCTAAGGATTAAACCACGGTCGACGAAAACATTCTTTTCGATGCAGATAGTGCGAAAGCTATATCTAATTCTAATCGGAAAGCAAAACTTGTCTCATGTGCGGTAGATGTAAAGTTGATTGCACTGAACAAGATTTAGTTTCAAAAATTAACCTAAATAGTATAATTGGGTCATATAATCTCATCTTCTAGCTGAGTTATTTTCAAATTATCTAATCATAGCCATTCTCAGTTACGGAGGGCTAAGAAAGTACCAACACCAACATTAGAGATCAGTCTCGGAATTAGGGAGGAGGAATTTAGAAATATTAAATTCCGGAGGAGAGCTCGCTTTTGTTAACGCCCAATGGCAAGAAACCACAGAAATCACTCTATGCTCCAGGTCTCTCCTAGAAGACATTAGGAGCTGTAAAGTGTCTACGGAAATATCTATGAGCCGTTACATATGATGTTCTAGTAAAGAAAATCACAGTGGAGGGTTGCGACTACCGGAATTTATGACAGACATTGACATTTGTCATTGACCAGCTTAATGATTTGTTAGTCTGGACTTTTGAAAGTTCATACCACGAAACGAGACAAGGACCTGAAAACAAGGATTTAGCGCATTAATTATGTCGGGAAAAGGAACATTTTCCTAAACCTAAATCTAGCATCCGGATCTGATTTGGTTTTTCGTATTTGACCTCTAGTTGGACAATCCGATTAATTTGGGCCTGATCCGACTAGCCCAATCAGAACCTGATAGGCTAAAAGCGTTACACTCATTATCAATCGAACTAGAGCAAACCTGGTCAGGACCCTATTCGAGCCCTGGCAAATTTCTGCTTGGGATGTTTTAGCAATTTTAATAATAAAATGGAACAGTCAGATCTAAATATGTATAAGGCAAAAACAAACATTTTCAATAATAATAAAATTGTGTGAAGTTAAATTTAAAATTCGTTTAAATTTTTTTGGCGTTCCATTGGGGATCTACTCAAAAGCTGCTTGGAGCAGTAGTTAATTTGCTCGAAAGGAACGCATGTGATCTTTCAATATCCACAGGCTAAAATTTGGGAATAATAGCATTAACCTCGATGTTGGAAATCTGATCTGACAAGTAAAGTTACAATAAAATAAAAAAGGAAATAGAACCAACAGAGCCGTATAGAAGCATTAAAGGCAGAAAGCATTAAGGACAGAAAGATCAACCATATATAGATTGCCAACAATTTCCTTCAATATGAAGTTTAATGAGGACGAATCAGCTATTGGCCGAATAATAATAGGTTAAAAGCCGAAGCTACAACCCAACTAAAAAATTCGTGTGAGTTATGGAAGCAAAGATAGAAAACGAAATTCATAAAGAAATTAATATAGAGAGAACCTAAGTAAAATCAGATGCAGGTTTCAAAATACCAGAAAGTGCTTTAACTGTTACACAAACAGAAAATTTTAGAGAAATGATCAATCATTGAGCAATGTTAAAAAGTAGGTATATAACATAACATCAATAGTTCAAAATATCAAAAGTTTGGACAGAAACGGTACAAAATTTTTATGAGACCGTAACTGTATATTCTGTAATACAACTGAAGTAAACGAAAGCTCTGATATCGTATGGGAACGGGAAAACAAAAATAAATTTACGAGAAAAGATATGAAAGCACCTGTTTCATCGTAGCCATTAGATAGTCCGTTACGTCAACAATTGTGGAGTTAGTTAGACATTTGAGATTTTATGGCTGCAGAAAATTTAAATCATCGACGAGGAAATATTTTCGTTAGGCAGATTGTCAACGGCAACCAATACCCAGGCTGATTAATGGCACGGGACGCATGATAGCATTGATCTGGCAAATATGCTAGTTTTTAGCGTGACCCGCCTCACAAATTTTACATAACATACCCTACGTCGATCAAGGGGTGACTAACGTTATGAGACAGACAGATGGTACTTCTACATTGGATTTATAAAGTAGCTACATTCGGACAGCAAGTGCAGAAGCATAAATGGTGAAAATGGACTATACCAATTCGACGTTATTCTCCTTAGATTATGTAACACACCAGCAAACGACATTAACGTTAGCTATTTTTCAAGAGATCGAGTTTGGAAATACTCCATAAATAGCATTGGCTGCGCAAGAATGTGTCGGTTACAATATAAAATCTAGGTAGCAATAAAACTTTAATGGATGACAATTAACGTGGCAATAACGCTGTGCAAACGAAGATTATGAAAATTATTGCGAGTTGCATGGGACGAACCTTAATAATTAAGTTAAATTACATTGCTTATAGGATCATGAAAAAGCAGCTAGGTAAGGCTAAGTCTGCCTTCTCTAAAGGAGCCTTCTATTCGTTTTGGGATGGACAGGTTTAGCTGGAGGGTAATGTTACATTACATTATTTATAAAATCTTTTAAATTGTCACTTGTCAGCATTAAAAAAAACTTGAATCGTAGCGTGAAATACAAAAGATGATTGACATTGACCTGGATCGAAATATGTATCAAAACGGTGTTCAAAACATTAAAATCAAAAATAATATAAATGCGTCAATGAATTCATTGTATTTGAAAAATTATAACAATTGCACTTCTGGATCAGAATATGTTTCAAATCCTTCACAATCCGGTATACCCATATTCATATGATCAATATTCGATATCATTAATTGTAAACCATTTCCACCACTAATTTTAAATCCATTCAAAACGTTTAGTAGGTTCTCTGATCGATAGGCAAATTCGGTGAAAAATGCACCATTTACAGCAAATTTAAATGTAAATTCCGTAAATGCGATTGCCAATTTGAATTGTTGATCCATTACAAATGGGAAGTCACCATGACGTTCTTCACCGGCATAGCTTTAATTAAAAAATAAAGATATGAATAACAAAGTTATATAATAAATTGTTTAAAATTTTTCTAACCTGCCCTCTTCGTTCGATGAATTTCTAACAACAACTCCTTGATTAAATCTTGGATTGAAATGTAATCCTTGTTTTTTTATATTGTCACCTTCTGTACAACGAATTGTAAACGTTCCTTGAGGATTACCGAATGGAATTGCTGTTATAATAGCAACATGTCCTGGTGTAAATTGTTTTGGTAAGTCGTTACTAAATAACAACTTGTTATCACAATCTTTTTGTATAATTGGTCTTGGAAATGGATAAGCTTGACGATGATCGATTTGAGAAACAAATTCTACATCTTTTTGAACACAGATTGTACGAATCTCACTTAAAGCTGTACGATAATGATATGTACAGTATGGTTGATCATTAACACTTACATGAAAAGAATTTTCACCAAAAAGAATGTAGAATTTAAAATTGTCTCCCGGTGTTAAAGGATTTGGATTTACGCCTTCAACTAAATTATCGAAACGTTCTTCGGCACCCCAACCACCTCCATCTATTTTTGTGTTACGTACAATCATGTTTTCTTCAAAACGAGCACTTAAATGTAATGGTACAGCTGCATCTTCAAATTTTCCATTTGACAAATCTACATCCAAACGAGTTGCATCGTCAGGCAATTTTCCAGCCACCACCAGAATATGTCCAACTTCAAATCCAAATGCAAGGTTGCCTTTGAATGGAGTAATCATTTTTATATGATGTAAATCAATATTCAAGCACTCCAACGAAACACAAACTCAAACACGTACTGAATCTTGGCGAGTAACTTGAAATTCTACTTAAATATATAAAACTGTTATACCGAAAACTAATCTAAGAGTTAATAAGAATCTAATCGAAATTATTTTTGTTCTTGATTAGAATTGTAGCTTTGACAAATTTAAAAAATATTCAAACATATTTTTTTATTGTATATCTTATCTTATCAGCAATAGATTTATTCAAGATAAGCTTACATAAATATAATTATCTTTCTTGGATTTGTCAAAGTTCTTATTGCATTTTATGTTCTGTGTATAAATAAATGTGCAAGCAAGAACCTACTTGTAGTTAGGAGTGCTCTCAATTTCTTTGGCTATTCTATCCAAAAATGTAAATTTTTTCCTCAGCTCAGCGCGTTTCTGTCATTTTCGTTTAAAACAATGTAAAACATTTTTTTAAGATCCATGCTTGCGTTTTTTCTTTGAACAAACTCATCAGATATGAAATATGAATGGATAGTGTTCAAATCCCTTGGAAAAACATCCGAAAAATACCATCACTTAACAAAGGTTTGCTGTCTGAAGGGATCGATTCCCAAGATACTTGAGTGGCAAAATACTTGCCCAGATACTGCAAGTGAGTTTATAGTAGTGAATCTATGGTTTCAGTGGAAGATGTAGTATGGGATGAATTCAATTTGCAGATTGAACTCTGAAGGTTGCTATAGAAGTCCAACAGTTTTTGAGGCGAGTTGCTGCACAAAACTATCACTCATATTGCAAAACATCGTTCATTTATTTCTATTTGGATTGCCAGAGTTCTATATTAGAATTGGTCAGGACTGTTTAGAGTTTTAACACAGCATTTAAGTCTTAAGCATTTGTTTTGTTCACATTTGTTGTTTGATACAGATTATTCTTATGTTTCTCTAAAGCTGAAATGGATGTTTTTGTTGTTACTATCTTAGACTTGGCGAAGAAACAGTTGTTAAACTTCTTTTGAATTTAAATCTCAAACAAAATTAATCACCGAACCTCTAGCTTAAAGCTAAAAAATTTAGGAGCTAATTTACTGGAAATTTTTTAAGGATTTCTCAAAAAGGCAAGCGATGCCTGGTTTATTCATCACCATCGATTACCCTTTTATTGGATTTTGCTTTTGAGCAATCGAATGACGGGATTCATATAAGAATAATTTGAAAGAAAATTACGCGTTTGAGATAGTTTTAAGTAGTTTTATTTTTGGTTTCGTTGATGTTATTGAAGCATCGCCTAGTATGTCAAAATATAAATTCAAAATTTACAGTTAAACTATATTTATTCTATTAAACTTATAACTACGATAATTGCGCTTTATAAATATACATGGTTACCACATCACCCCCCTACCAGATATTATTGCTGACGTAATATCAAAATCACACGAAAGAATGATAAAATAAAAAACATATAACATAAACAGCTAAACAAGCAACATCTAAAAAATTTGTTTTGTTATCAATTACAAAAGGTGACACGTTTTCTGTTTGATTTATCTCTTCGGTCTCGACGAACGATTGTTTGATTCTATCAATCGATAAGTTTCGGTTCTGTTCTGACACTCAATTATAAATGTTTTTTGGCAGACGTTCGATTGCTCGAAAGAATATTTCATAAGATGAAGTCAAGATGAAGCCTTTTTGATTATTTCTTGTTGCAAAGGCTGTGTATCTCTAAACTTTTCTCGCAATCAATCTATTAACTGATTAGATGTGATGTCTGGATCGGGAACGTTTTCGAACATCTCCCAAGGTAAACAGAGGTTGTTTATATACAACCAATTCTACAGATATACAGCCAAGGTTTTCCTTCAATGGACATCTTAAACCAAGAGTAACGATTGGTATAACAAGGGGCATGTGAATACTACGAAATGATACGATACGGGTGGCACAGCCTAATAATTTAATTAATTTAAAATATAATGTGTCTAATTCTAGAAAAATAACTTGGCATGCCGAATTGAGTAATGGATCGATACCAAATTAAGACATTTACGGCACAATATATCTTTAGCTTTAATCAACGACGATCAAAGAAAACATTCTGCAAGCTCTCTAGACTCACGAACACTCTCTAGACCCCTGAATATAAACAAAATAAACATTTTGTCGTTTGTCAAAATTATGGAGTAGTGAACCTCAATATATTTCCTCATTTGTTTGAGAAATATAATTTATAGTAGAGTCTATGGATAAACATCTATTAATAGATCATTCGAAAATGCCGAAAGTGAAGGCAAATTCTTCAAAAATAGAGAAGAGCCAATATATGAGGAATATATATTGAGGTCCACCGCACAAAGGAATTAAATTCTGTTGGACACGATGACGGTGACTTGCGTTTAGAATATATTTGAAGTGCTTATTTGCTTATGCTTATTTGCATTCATTTTTCTATATCTAATTAAAAAGAATTGATTCAGAAGGAAGAGGACGGTTAATAAAGCAGCTACAAAGCAAGATTCTAGAATTTTGGGAACGAATACAATAAGCGGAAGATATGCAATCTAAGTATAAATACGCTTAACTACATAAGAAATCGATTTGTCTGAAACGTAGAAACAATAATCATCACACATCTGACGCTCTGTTCATCTCTCAAGAGAAACAGTATCCGTAGGTCTTTTGTCCCTTAATATTTTTGTACAACTTTTAAGTGTTCGATTTATTGCTCATATAAAAAGATTTACTAATATGTAAAAATACAATTTAGTAATCGTGTCATTAGGGTAACCTTGCACTGGCATCTTGAAGGATCCCCATTTATTTTAAAAGTTTTGAGTTTAACACTCACATAATGAAATACCGACCGTGTGCAACACAGTACTTATAACATCCTTTGTCACTCTACAGAACATAGATGGCACAAACAAAAATCGAATCAATTTAGGATCTTATCATACTTTTACAAGAATGTAGTCTCGTTATCCATGTATCAGATAGGCATGCCAGGCAGAACAGACATATTATTTTATGATGACGTCTGGAAAAATAAAACAAATGGTTGTAAATGACTTAGAAATAACAAATCAGCAGTTGGGATACAGAACGATTGCGAACCTTACAAAAATTTATAGATAAAGCTTAATCGAAATCGGCAATCAGAACTTAAAATTATTGAAGTTCTAAATTATAAACAAATAGGCCGGAGTAGAGACCAGCCGTATAAATCGTCAAAATCGATCAATAGCTGTAGACTGCAAAGTGGCCGGTATCTCACCTCTCCTCCCAACTCAAAAAATATGCACGAGCATATCCATCTATTGAAACTCAAACACGATTGAATCTATAACAAAAGTTACACGAGTTCCACAATTTAATGAAATCTTTAAGCATTTTAAATATTATTCAATCTCTTCCTAGCATGTATTTAAATTTTATTGCTATAAATTCCGCCATAGAAAAACAAAAAAAACGGATTTAACTCACTCAACTGGAAAAATTATGTAGAAAATTTTTTATATACATAATTTTATTTCAGTTTTTTTTAACATTAAAAAAAAATACGATTTGAATAAAATAAATTTACAAACGGAAACAGATCGAGGAAAAAAAAAGGAATTAAAGTACTGGAAAATGTTTTTTCCACATTTCAAACATTTATTTTAGATTCATTTTTTTAGAATATTTGACTTTAACACTTTTTCGCGTTCTTGTTTTGTTTTATCACAGGTTTGACCTTTTTTTTCCGTAAAATTATATCACGTTATCTTTAGAGTTATGACGATGACTTGTTTGTCTGATCTAAAGATAGCTTTAGTTAATGAAAAGTTTGAATTGTTTTCCTTAATTCTCTTTTCATTGTTTTCCTTAATAACAATTTATTGTTTTCCTTAATTCTCATGCAAACGTAGGGTACTGTGCATGCATAGCATGCTATGAAAGCATGTGCGAAATAATAGTGCTGATAAACACAAGTTAAAATTCATGATCAGCCTGAAACTTAACACTACTGGTGTTGAAAAATACATTCGATATGACAAACCGTAGAAAAAACAGTAGTATCCAAGTTAAATAAATTTTCTATTTTGTTTTATGGATCGCCGAGATTTCAAGTGATACCTACCACTTACAAGGCGAGACATCAGGTAGTGTTACGTTATCAGGGTAGCTCTTAAATAATCCATAAGGGATTCCAAACCACACACCGCTCCACTCTCCTCCTCCTGATTACAAAATTACCAAAAATATAGAAAAAATATAAAAATATTACCAAAAAACTTCAACATTCTAAACAATAAAAGCAAATTAACATACAACGATTGTCAAAAATTTTCATTGGTCAAACAGGCTGATCTTTCAAACAAAACTCATTTAAAAAGAAAATTAATCCATAAATATATATGTGAATAAAACCAATTTATAAATACAACAATGAATTAGATACGTTGGTTACAAAACCTGAACATAAGATACATAAAAATACATATTTTTTAATAAATTGTATCAGTGCAGGGCAGGGTTTTTATGTTACTTTTTATCTTAAAACTAGTTAGTTTGTATTACTACATAGAATTACTGTTGTCATTCTTTCTCTAATATATATCCAGCATTTTATTCGATTTTTCACCATCAAAATAAACGTACCAACCAAGCCACAGAAATTTTCGAATAACAACATCATTACTTATTAAACCCAAAATCTGACTAAAACATTCTAAATTATTATTTCCAGCATTCACTAAAATTAATATATCTCTTTTTCAATCGCATCCATATCTTTTCTAGAAAATTATTAGTTGTTCCTTATTGGATCTTAAGAATTTTTTTTAGTTTTTCCAGTGCTCGTACAAAGATTATTTTACATATGAGGAGAATGCAAAAAAAACAAAATAAAACCAAAACCTTAGAAATTCAACGAACGTGAAATGAAATAAATAATTTTAGAATTCTAAAATGAAAAATAATAGAAACATAAAAATAATAAATGCATTAGAATCAGATTTAAATGGGAATGTAACAAATGTTAGATTTTTGTGCTTAGATTCTGCATTACAATATTTTTAACGATAAACGATTACACTAAAGACAGTACGATTATAAGTTACACCCCCGTACATACTCTAATATAAACACAGACATATAATTCACTTCTTTCATAACTCCCACCAGTTCAAATTTTATTTATGTATTAAGTTAAAAGCGCTTGTTAGAAGATGCTAAAGATTAAATTCAAAAAAGCATAGAGTTAAAAGTTTCTAATTAAGCTTTGGGTGCTTTGAAGTATTTATTTATTTTTTCTCTTCATTTACTTAATACAGGAAATGAATAATGCGATCTATTTTGAACGTTTCGGAAATAACAGTTGATTAAATATATTAAAAAAATAAAAGATTTAATCAATATTCTATTATATTGTATTTTAACAATCGTTAAAATATAAATAAATTAGATAAAAAATAAAAATATATGTTTACCTGTTCGTGAATGTAGAAAGGGCTATCGGATCGGAACCTAAAACGTGGGCAATGAGACGCAGAATAAAACATGGCGGGGCCTGTAAAGGTTCATCGTTCTCCAAGAAATAAGACTAGCCAGTAATAAATAGGAAAACAAGATCTGGAAACTCTCTATCAGTACTATAGTGGTTATCTTTCTCGAACAGAATTGGTCCTTTGTTTCCTTCCTTTGAGTTCACATCCATTTACCTAAACAACAGAATATAAACAGAAAACTGTTTAATCTAGAAGCATGCTCAAGATCTCCGAAATCTATCTGTTTTTGAGCGAAATATTTAACACGACGCGAGTTACATGCCATTCCACACCCTCAAAAGTAACTATTCCAAAGAATCCACATGATGAGATTCTTTTCTAAAATATTAATAAGTAAACAAAAAGTTCATAAGTAAAATTCCCAAGCAAAATTCCCAGAATATTAGTAATCGAAACTGTTTATAAAATAGTTTGATATTTATAAATCATTTCGAAAACAAAGCCCAAACATGATACAACTTGAACACTTGTATCAAAAACACCTGTTATTCGTTTATCAAATAAACTGATAGACAAAATAATAAAATCATTTCCATGAGAACTAAAATATTAAAATTTAAATTAAACATTGTAAACTATTATTTTGTTAAACAAAATATTAGTATTAAAACTCCAACAGAGAAACATAAATTACTTCGGTCTGAAAGACCTAAGTATTACATTCATGAGCTCAAAGTGAAATTCTTACCCCCACTTTTTTTGGCATTTCTCGATGTTTTAGGACCTACTGATTCTAAAAAAGCAAAAAAAAAATGTATGTCTGTCTGTAGGCCGTCCGACCGTCCGGCCGTCACAACCTACGAAATCTAGAAAACCGCTGGACGGATTTGAAAATTTTTTTTTTCTAAAATTAGGTTTATTAATGGGAAGAGCCCAAGAACGATTTGTTCGATAACTGTGTGTCAAAAATCGTCAAGTGTGTCAAAACAAGGAAATTTGCATATTTTTAGCTTAAAAAACGTTCATTTTAAGTGATTACGAGTAGGAACATTGAGTTTGGAGAAATTTTGATGTCGGGATTGGTATGTGAGACCAAAATCTAGATTTTTGTATTATTAAGTTTGTCAAAAAAATGTTGTCAAGCGTGTCAAAAGAAAGATTTTTATTTATTTTTTTACCAAATTTTTTGGAAAAAAATAAAATTGTTTGTTTGAAATGAAATTTTATTATTATTATAAAGAATTATGACATTATAAGTTTGTCAATTAAATAAAAAAGTGTCAAAAAATGATTTCATTTATTTTTTTAGCCAATTTTTTGGAAAAAAAAATGTAGCTGTTTTTATGACGTAAATGTAATTGAAAATGAAATTGGACATGGAAATTTTAGAATTTGTAATAGTTTTTGAAATATTTTTGGAATTTTGAAAAATTTTGATTTTCTATTCAGTTTTACAATATTTTTAGAATTTCGGAAAAAGTTTTGATTTTTGATTTTGTAAGAATTTTTGGAATATTTTTAGAATTTTGAAAAATTCTTAATTTTTGATTTTATTATGATTTTTGGAATTTTGAAAAAATTTTCAATTTTTGATTTTGTAATAATTTTTGCAATATTTTAGAATTTTGGAAAAGTTTGAATTTTTAAGGATTTTTGGATTATTATTGGAATTTAGAAAAAGTTTAAATATTTGATTTCATTCTAAATTTTGGAATATTTTTGAAATTTTGAGAAAAGTTTCAATTTTTGATTTTGTTTTAATTTTTGCAATATTTTTAGAATTTTGAAAAAAATAGAATTTTTGAATTTTATATATATATATATATATATATATATATATATATATATATATATATATATATATATATATATATATATATATATATATATATATATATATATATATATATATATATATATATATATATATATATATATATATATATATATATATATATATATATATATATATATATATATATATATATATATATATATATATATATATAAATATATATATATATATATTTAGAATTTTGAAAAAAGTTTCATTTTTTCATTTTTAAGAATTTTTGGAATATTTTTAGAATTTTGAAAAATTGTATATTTTTAATATTATTATAATTTTTGGAATTTTGAAAAAATTTTCAATTTTTGATTTTGTAATAATTTTTGCAATATTTTTAGAATTTTGGAAAAGTTTGAATTTTTAAGGATTTTTGAAATATTATTGGAATTTAGAAGAAATTTAAATATATGATTTTATTCTAATTTTTGGAATATTTTTGGAATCTTGAAAAAGTTCGATTTTATTTAATTTAATAATATTTTTGGAATTTCGATGATAATTTTCCGGCAACGTATTGATGTTTCGTGTTAGTTTTGTAATAAATTTTTAAACAAAGATAAAAAATACTTGTACTTTAACAAAGAGTTATGTTTGATATACATTGCTGCCCAAAACTAAAAACCATGTCCTCATAAAAGTTTTTTGCCGAAAACCATATCAAAATCCTTAACGCAGACCGAAATCTTGATATCTCAGAGCTGTGAGATTTCAGCCCCTCCATATTTTTAGATTTACATTTGACTTGAAACCAACAAGTTATAATTTGTGTTAAACATAAGTTTAACCAATATCATTAGTAAATATCAGAAGATATTACTTATGGTGAATTTTTCTCAATATCTTAAGATATTGTTATAAAGGTAATATTATTAATTAAATTAAAAATTAAGATTATTCTAATTAAACTAGAAATAAAAAGTTTATAATTAATAAAGTTATTTTTTAAAAATTAAAAAACAAAAAATAAATAAAAAAAATTTAAAAAACACACTCTTTGAAAAACGAACTAAAAAGTAGAAAATAAATTTTGCATTAACACCAACGTTATGTCTTTTATAATTATATTTCCTTTGAAATTGTAAGAAGAAAAAATATTTAAATGGTATTTAACACATCTTAGCATAGATGCAAATATTAAATTTTTGACTCATTTAAAATGCTAATTTTCGATTGACAAACAGTTTTCCGTTCCCATTTGTTACATAAAATAAAAGTGGGTGGCGCATTCAGAAAGGAAAGGGAACAAATGTTGGTAGTCTCTCTTGTTAGAGATTAATATAGAATACATTTATTCCTTTTCTATATTAATGTATGCGTCACCCACTTTTATTTTATGTAACAAATGGGAACGGAAAACTGTTTGTCAATCGAAAATTAGCATTTTAAATGAGTCAAAAATTTAATATTTGCATCTATGCTAAGATGTGTTAAATACCATTTAAATATTTTTTCTTCTTACAATTTCAAAGGAAATATAATTATAAAAGACATAACGTTGGTGTTAATGCAAAATTTATTTTCTACTTTTTAGTTCGTTTTTCAAAGAGTGTGTTTTTTAAATTTTTTTTATTTATTTTTTGTTTTTTAATTTTTAAAAAATAACTTTATTAATTATAAACTTTTTATTTCTAGTTTAATTAGAATAATCTTAATTTTTAATTTAATTAATAATATTACCTTTATAACAATATCTTAAGATATTGAGAAAAATTCACCATAAGTAATATCTTCTGATATTTACTAATGATATTGGTTAAACTTATGTTTAACACAAATTATAACTTGTTGGTTTCAAGTCAAATGTAAATCTAAAAATATGGAGGGGCTGAAATCTCACAGCTCTGAGATATCAAGACTTCGGTCTGCGTTAAGGATTTTGATATGGTTTTCGGCAAAAAACTTTTATGAGGACTTGGTTTTTAGTTTTGGGCAGCGATGTATATCAAACATAACTCTTTGTTAAAGTACAAGTATTTTTTATCTTTGTTTAAAAATTTATTACAAAACCAACACGAAACATCAATACGTTGCCGGAAAATTATCATCAAAATTCCAAAAATATTGTTAAATTAAATAAAATCAAACTTTTTCAAAATTCCAAAAATATTGTTAAATTAAATAAAATCAAACTTTTTCAAAATTCCAAAAATTAGAATAAAATCATATATTTAAATTTCTTCTAAATTCCAATTATATTTCAAGAAATCTTAAAAATTCAAACTTTTCCAAAATTTTAAAAATATTGCAAAAATTATTACAAAATCAAAAATTAAAAATTTTTTCAAAATTCCAAAAATTATAATAAAATCAAAAATTCAAAATTCTAAAAATATTCCAAAAATTCTTACAAAATCAAAAATTAAAACTTTTCCGAAATTCTAAAAATATTGCAAAACAAAAATACAAACTTTTTCAAAATTCCAAAAATATTTCAAAAACTATAACAAATTCAAAAATTTCCATGTCCAATTTCATTTTAAATTACATTTACGTCATAAAAACAGCTACATTTTTTTTCCAAAAAATTGGCTAAAAAAATAAATGAAATCATTTTTTGACACACTTGACATTATTTTTTGATTAATGCAATAATTCTCTATAATAATAATAAAATATCATGTCATACAAACTATTAATTTTATTTTTTTCTAAAAAAATTGGGTAAAAAATAAATAAAAACCTTTATTTTGACACACTTGACAACATTTTTTGACAAACTTATAATGCCATAATTCTCAATAATAATAATAAAATTTCATTTCAAACAAACAATTTTATTTTTTTCCAAAAAATTGGGTAAAAAACTAAATAAAAATCTTTTGACACACTTGACAACATTTTTTTGACAAACTTATAATGCAATTCTCAATAATAATAATAAAATTTCATTTCAAACAAACATAGAAATTGGTTCTGAAATTTCACCAAATGGCTACAATGGAGAATAGCTTTTCCTCATGTGCTTGTTGCTGAAAATGGGAAAGATCACAGTATTAAAAATATTGCGACGCTGATGCATAGGCTGACTTCACCACAGCTCTGGAAACATAGTGTTCTGGATAAATAATGAGCTAATATCCATCAAATACTTTAATTAAAAACTAACCAATATTATGGACTTCGTAGTTCTAATAATAAAAGTATTAAAGCAGGCAGTAGTATCCCAACAAACATAAATTCTGTTGTACGAGAAAAAGTAAAAAAAAAATTTTATCGGAAGTGACAAACCAGAAGTTAGGATGCAGAACTGTTGTGAACCGTACTAAATGTGTATGTACCAAATTTCATTCAATTCGATTATCAGGTACAGAAGTTATTGAGCTTCCAAAATAACAGGTGCTTGGAGGACCCTCTACCACTTTGTTCACTATCGCTAAAAAAAACTAATCAGTTCCCTGCCATACATATTTGCATCTTTTTGCAAAGTGTAATCAAAATTACTTAACGAACGAATGATGTATGCTTCCAACAAACATTGAAACAATAAACAGGTGTTCAGGAGGACCCCACCACTTATCCCAATATTGTCCAAAAACTAGTCAATTCTTTGTCATTAAAGTCTTCATCTTTTTTCAAAGTGCCATTAAAATTGATTAATGAATGAAATTTGTATGCTCCCAACAAACTTTAAAAACAAAGTGTGAAAAGTCAGCATTTGTATGGTAGACCCCCCGCCACTTTGATCAATGTGTCCCAAAAGATGATAATTATCTTCTCACACTAATCGAACCCTTTTCCATAAGTTTCATCATAATCACTTCATTATTGTAGGCTGTATTGTGCATAAAGACACTGAAAAAAATTCAAAAATTTACAAAAAAAAAATTTACCGGAAGTGAAAAACCGGAAGTTGGGATGTAGAACTGTTGTAAACTGTACTAAATGCTCATGTATCAAGTTTCATCCAATTCGATTATCAGGTACAGATGTTATAGAGCTTTCAAAAAAACAGGTGCTCCAGGGACCCCCCACCACTTTGTTCACTATCGCTCAAAAACTAATCAGTTCCTTGCCATACATGTTTGCATCTTTTTCCAAAGTGTCATCAAAATTCGTTCACGAACGAATGCTGTGTGCTCCCAACAAACATTGAAAAAAGTGTGACACATTAAACAGGTGTTCGGGAGGACCCCCACCACTTATGCCAATATTATCCAAAAACTAATCAGTTCTTTGTTACTTAAGTCTCCATCTTTTTCCAAAGTATCATTAAAATAAATTAATGAATGAAGTCTGTAAGCTCCCAACAAACTTAAAAAGTCGGACAAGTGCGAATAAAATTCGCTCGCCAAGGGTTCCGTGAATGTAAAAGAACACATTATCAAAAATAAATGACATAAAGTTATGTTGTAAAGTCTTTATATCGCCAGACTATGGACGCATAACAGAATAAATGTTTAATCGTAAACGTCAATAGTAAATGTCAATCATATCTACATTGATCAAAAATGTTACTTGAGGTTAAATCTTATCATAGCTGTTTATGCTAGCTAAAGTATTTTAATAGTCTAAATTGGGAATATTTGTTCTATAAATCAGCGTCGAAATATAGGGTGGTATACATACACTTAAAATAGCACTTTTTTTCATCAATAACTAAAAAACTATGCATCGCAGAATTCTAAAAACAATTGCAATGTTTCTTAAATTAAGTGTTCTTTCAAATGACACCCCACTCGTTTGGTTCCAAAAAAGTGTTTTTTGCTCTCCCCACACCCATCCCCTAAACACACAGAAATATAATTATTTGAGAGTTCGCTATAATTTTCGTTCAAAATATAGCAAACTTCCTATCTCTATGAATTTTTTCAATTTTTTCTGTCCATCAGTGTCGAAACGTAGGGGGGTGGGGGAACGGTCTGGAATTTGCACATTTTTTAGAATAAGTCAAAAACTGCGTACCGCAAAATTCTAAAAACAATTGCAATGGTTTTGAAATTCGGTGCTCTTTCAAATGATACCCCACTCGCTTGGGTTAAAAAAAGTTTTTTTTTACCCCCCTTACACCCATCCCCTAAACACACAGAAATATAATTATTTGTGAGTTCGCTATAATTTTCGTTCAAAATATAGCAAACGTCCTGTCTCTATGAGCTTTTAAAAATTTTTCTGTCAATCAGTGTCGAAACGTAGGGGGGGGGGAACGGTCTGGAATTCGCACATTTTTTAGAATAACTCAAAAACTGCGTACCGCAAAATTCTAAAAACAATTGCAATGGTTTTGAAATTTGGTGCTCTTTCAAATGATACCCCACTCGCTTGGGTCAAAAAAAGTTTTTTTTTACCCCCCTTACACCCATCCCCTAATCACACAAAAATATAATTATTTGAGAGTCCGCTATAATTTTCGTTTAAAATATAGCAAACTTCCTGTCTCTATGAATTTTATCAATTTTTTCTGTCAATCAGTGTCGAAACGTAGGGGGGGGGGGCGGTCTGGAATGTGCACATTTTTTAGAATAACTCCAAAACGGTGTACCGGAAATTTCTAAAAAAATTTGCAATGTTTTGGAAATTTGGTCCTCTTTCAAATGATACCCCACTCGCTTGGGTCAAAAAAAGTATTTTTTTACCCCCCTTACACCCATCCCCTAATCAAACAGAAATATAATTATTTGAGAGTCCGCTATAATTTTCGTTCAAAATATAGCAAACTTCCTGTCTCTATGAATTTTTTCAATTTTTTTTGTCAATCAGTGTCGAAACGTAGGGGGGGGAACGGTCTGGAATTTGCTCATTTTTTAGAATAACTCGAAAACGGTGTACCGGAAATTTCTAAAAAAAATTGCAATGTTTTGGAAATTTGATGTTCTTTCAATTGATACCCCACTCGCTTGGGTCAAAAAAAATTTTTTTTTACCCCCCTTACACCCATCCCTTAAACACACAGAAATATAATTATTTGAGAGTTCGCTATAATTTTCGTTCAAAATATAGCAAACTTCCTATCTTTATGAATTTTTTCAATTTTTCTGTCAATCAGTGTCGAAACGTAGGGGGAACGGTCTGAAATGTGCACATTTTTCAGAATAACTCCGAAACTGTGTACCATAAAATACTAAAAAAAGTTTGCAATGTTTTGGAAATTTGGTCCTCTTTCAAATGATACCCCAGTCGCTTGGGTCAAAAAAAGTTTTTTTTCACCCCCCTTACACCCATCCCCTAAACACACAGAAATATAATTATTTGAGAGTTCGCTATAATTTTCGTTCAAAATATAGCAAACTTCCTGTCTCTATAAATTTGTTCAATTTTTTCTGTCAATCAGTGTTGAAACGTAGGGGGGGGGGACGGTCTGGAATTTGCACATTTTTTAGAATAACTCCAAAACGGTGTACCGGAAATTTCTAAAAAAAATTGCAATGTTTTGAAAATTTGGTGCTCTTTCAAAAAATTTTTTTTACTTCGCTTACACACATCCCCTAAACACACAGAAATATAATTATTTGAGAGTTCGCTATATTTTTCGTTCAGAGTTTATCAAACTTCCTGTCTCTGTGAATTTTTTCAAATTTTTCTGTTAATTAGGCTCGAAATGCAAGGGGGGAGACCAACTTTTTGTGTCACTTTATTGATAATAATTCAAAAACTATGCATTGCAAAATTCTAAAAAAATGGCAATATTTCTAAAATCAAGTGCTCTTTCAAATGACACCCCACATGACCTGGTTTTAAATGATGTTTTTACCCCTTAACATTCCCACCCCTTTAATAAATATAGTTATTAGTGTCTGCCACTTTTCTATATTTTTCATTAAAAACCTACTCAATTTTCTATCATTCCAAATATATTTCAAGATTTTCGATGAAGTAGGGTCGGAGTTAATCGGGGCAATAAAACATTTCGAAAACGTCATTTTTCAAAATTATACAAAAAATGGTGAGGTGAAAAATTCCAAAATATATTTTTAAATAATGCTGAAATGAAGCCCTTTCATATGATACCCTACTCGTCTCGCTAAAAAAGTGTATGTTTTCAAAGGCTTTACATCGTACCTCCTTAAAACAAACGAACACAATTTTATTTATGTTTTAACCCGCCATCTTGTGTGGATAGGTTAGTTTTATAAGCACCTCAAATTTTAAGTTCATCGGATTAATGGTTCACGAGATAATCGAAATAATGTGAAAAACACGTTGTACTCTCACCAATAGTGTTCCGTATAAAAAACGGAACCCTAAAAACAAAGTGTGAAAAGTCAGCATTTGTATGGTAGACCCCCCACCACTTTGATTAATGTGTACCAAAACATGATAATTATCTTTTCACACTGATTGGAACCCTATTCCATAAGTTTCATCATAATCACTTCTTAATTGTAGGCTGTAGTGTGCATAAAGACACTGAAAAAACTTCAAAAATTTACAAAAAAAAATTTTTTACCGGAAGTGAAAAACCGGAAGTTTGGATGCAGAACTATTGTAAACCGTACTACATACTCATGTACCAAGTTTCATCCAATTCGTTTATCAGGTACAGATGTTATAGAGCTTTCAAGAAAACTGTTATAGAGCTTTCAAGGTAGTCCAGGAACACCCCACCACTTTGTTCACTATCGCTCAAAAACTAATCAGTTCTTTGTCATACATGTTTGCATCTTTTTCCAAAGTGTCATCAAAATTCATTCACGAATGAATGTTTTATGCTCCCAACAAACATAAAAACTTTGTGGAAAAAACCACCTGTTGTATGGTGGACCCCCCAACCCTTTTTCCAATGTGCTCCAAAAGCTGATAAAATCTTTCTCATGTTATTTAAAAGCTTCGTTTCATGAAAATCGATCGGTAATTGTAGGCTATAGTAGGGATAAACACCTGAAAAAAAACTTTTTAACCGGAAGTGGCAAACCGGAAGTTGGTATGCAGAAATATTGGAAACAGTACTAAAAACCTTATATACTAAGTTTCACTAAGATCATAGCCCGGGATCAGAAGTTATTTAAGATTTAAACTTAGAGGTGTTCGGGAGACCCCCGCCATTTTGTCCAAATTTGAAATGAATCCAGATCTTCCATTTTCAAGTGAACCTGTATCATTTGCCAAAGTTTCATCAAGATCCTATGCAGAAAACTCACCCACCCACCCATCCAATAAAATTGTTCGTTGTATTAATAAACTACTTTTCGTTGTAGTGGAGTCATATTAGTAAAAAAAAGTGATATATTTGATGTAAGAGCAAAGTTGAATTTTTTTGTTGTTTTATGGTAAGGAAAAGGGTTCAATTAGTGTGAGAAGATAATTATAATCTTTTAGATCACATTGATTAAAGTGGCGGGGGTCTACCATACAACTGCTGACTTTTCACACTTTGTTTTAAAGTTTGTTGGGAGCTTACAGACTTCATCTATTAATCAATTTTAATGAAACTTTGAAATAAGATGAAAATTTAAATGACAAAGAACTGATTAGTTTTTGGACAATATAGGACAATATAGCCTCCCGAACACCTGTTTTTTGGAAGCTCAATAACATCTGTACCTGATAATCGAATTGGATGAAACTTGGTACATAAACATTTAGTACGGTTTACAACAGTTCTGCATCCTAATTTCCGGTTTTTCACTTCCGGTTAAATTTTTTTTTATTTTTTCTCGTACAACAGAATTTATGTTTGTTGGGATACTACTGCTTTCTTTAATATTTTTATGATTCGAACTACGCGAAATCTATAACATTGGTTAGCTTTTAATTAAAGTATTTTATGGATATTAGCTCATTATATATCCAGAACACTATGTTTCCAGAGCTGTGGGGAAGTCAGCCTATGCATCAGCGTCGCAATATTTTTGAATAGGGCAAGGTTCATTGTTTTTTGCATAAATGGCATCCAATAATCAGGCTTATAATATAGAATTACTGGTTTAAGCAGACTAATAAAATTTTTGTCTGGATGACATCTTACGGGCCTTTACGTTACCTTTATCCGGAGATAGAGCCACTTGTCCCAGAGTCCCATTCTCTTGAAAAGAAATTTTGGTATAACTGGTGTGAACTCTGCTCGAACTTCATTGTAAAAAGGTTTTGACGTTACCTTGCTGTGGTGTAACGTTGACGGTCGGAAAAAGTTGTGTCAGGCTTTGACCAAGTAAAATTACCCACTTACTAGTTAATGGTTTGCCGGTTTATTGCAGTAAAAAGGATACAATGTTCCTGTAATAATCTTTGGACAACAACGGCCAGTGGTTGTCCTGCCAAGTATTGTTCAGAACGAATTTCTAACTTTTCCAGGAGTGCTTATCACTCTAGAAGCAGAAACCACTGGGATCTGTTAGAGGGACTCAATATAATGCATGGTTTTCGATATGGAATGTTTGTGATTGTCGGTTTACCTAGCAGTATCATTCACCCAATGTTTTTCATTGGGTGAATGATACATCCAATCGTAAATAATCCGAACAGGTTGAATTAGTCTAGGCCGAATAACGCAGTTTGCTTCAAAACCTCTTCTTGCCGAAAGGGATTTCGAAGAGACTCAAAAACTGCTAATTTATTCGTTATAGGCCAGGTAATGCAACTTTTGGAGTCAGTTGCATCGACCCCGGTCGACACACCCTAGGCGAATCACTAATATAGAGATAGTTTTATCTTTTTATCTTTAGACAGTAAAGTTGAAATTATTTAAAGAGCCAGCCTAATAATTTAAACGAAGACAATTTTTATAATTGAATGAAGGAGGTTTCGCGGATGTTGTCAGCACAGAAGAACAAAAGTTCTAAGCATCACGATTCAGAAATATAATACAAACAACTAAGACAGAGATTTTTGTTGAGCTGGAGAATAGTGCTACGATTTTTGAGGAGAAAGAAAAAAAACGGTTATGCAACATTTTTTTGCATTGACACGAACAAGTTAAAGCTTTCTGTTAACCCGTTCCGAATTCTTAGCTCGTCATGGTAAATAATAATAACACTGTGCGACAAATGGTAGGGGTCAGTGATCCGCTGGGGTTCTGACTACTGGGAAAAGTTATATCGGTCAAAAAAAGTTATACATGTCCCGGCGTTTCGCTGGGTCACGTCTAGGAATCGAGATATATCGATTTGAAGTTAGTATGTATCATATAGGGGAAATTGTCACGTTTGGGGGTCTTTTTTTTGACATACCTCGAGAACGACTAGTCCGATTTTACTGAAACAAATTTACAAAAATTAAGAATTACAATTCCTTTAATCTACTGACATACTATTTCTTTACACAATCAACAGTTTCGCAGTTATAAATCAATTTATGAAGAAAAAAATAATTTTTTGCGTAAAAAATAAAGAAATTGTATTTTAAAAAATCATGAAAAATTCAGAACGGGAAAAAGTGTAAAGTCTTATTATTTTGACGTAAAATTACATAATCTTTGCACACAATGAGACATGGATCATGAAAATCTATGAACGCGTTTAGCTTTTATTCACAATTATCTCATTTTGACAAGAATTGATTGAATAGAACATTGAATTGATTTTTCATAGAAATTTTTTTTTAATATTTTGACTGGAATAAACTCCAAAATTTATTGTTTTAAATGTTTTTGGACATGTGTCTATGTGTATTGATATTATTTATTTTTACTTTTTTATTTTTTATTTTCTATCTTTTATTTATTTTTTATTTTTTTTTTATTTCTATTTATTTATTTTAAATTATTATTTCATTTTATTATTTTTATTATAATTTTATTTTATATTTTTATTATATTATTATTATTATTTATTATTAATATTTATTACTATTATTATTATTATTTATTATTATTTATTATTATTATTTATTATTTATTTATTCTTTATTTATTATTTATTTATTATTTATTTATTATTTATTTATTATTTATTTATTTATTATTTATTTATTATTTATTTATTATTTATTTATTATTTATTTATTATTTATTTATTATTTATTTATTATTTATTTATTATTTATTTATTATTTATTTATTATTTATTTATTATTTATTTATTATTTATTTATTATTTATTTATTATTTATTTATTATTTATTTATTATTTATTTATTATTTATTTATTATTTATTTATTATTTATTTATTATTTATTTATTATTTATTTATTATTTATTTATTATTTATTTATTATTTATTTATTATTTATTTATTATTTATTTATTATTTATTTATTATTTATTTATTATTTATTTATTAGTTATTTATTATTTATTTACTATTTATTTATTATTTATTTATTATTTATTTATTCTTTATTTCTTATTTAATTATTATTTATTTATTATTTATTTATTATTTATTTATTATTTATTTATTATTTATTTATTATTTATTTATTATTTATTTATTATTTATTTATTATTTATTTATTATTTATTTATTATTTATTTATTATTTATTTATTATTTATTTATTATTTATTTATTATTTATTTATTATTTATTTATTATTTATTTATTATTTATTTATTATTTATTTATTATTTATTTATTATTTATTTATTATTTATTTATTATTTATTTATTATTTATTTATTATTTATTTGTTATTTATTATTTATTTATTGTTTATTTATTATTTATTTATTTTTTATTATATTTTTTTATTTTATTTTTCTATATTTTTATTATATTTTAATTTTATTATTTGTATTATTTTTTCATTTTATTTTATTATTTTTATTTTATTTATTTTATTTTTTTTATTGCTATTTATTTTATTTTTTAATTTTTCATTTTTTCGTTACTTTTTCAGTATAGTATATCAGTAGATTAAAGGAATTGTAATTCTTAATTTCTAAATTTGTTTCAGCAAAATCGGACTAGTCGTTCTCGAGGTATGTCAAAAAAGACCCCCAAACGTGACAATTTCTAATTTATGATACTTGCTAACTTCAAGTCGATATATCTCGATTCCTAGACGTGACCCAGTGAAACGCCGGGACACGTATAACTTTTTTTTGACCGATATTACTTTTCCCGGTAGTCAGAACCCCAGCGGATTTGGGCTGTCGCACAGTGTAATCTAATAAACGGTTTATTTTCCAAACATTCTAGTTTTATTTCTTCGCATATCTAAAATGTCATCACACCCCTGATTGATTTATTTCAGGAACGACATATAAGAATTTTTATATCGCCACTTTCATACTACTCAGATTTGCTGTTGTTTTGGTTTTATGAAATTTACCATTAATTTTTATAATCATAAAAATATAAATTATATGGTTTTGTTTAGTTATTTATATATGGTAATAGGAATGTTCGTAGTGTAAGTTAAATAATGAACTCAAATAATAATAAAAAAAAATTATGTACTAAAACAACAAGAAAATAAAGAAATAAAATTGCATTTTTCTGTTTTACGACAACCTCAAACCAAAAACATCTATTCCATGCAGTGATATGATGCTACCATGTTTTATGCAAATTAATACCACAGCACTATAATAAAAAAACACATAAGAAGTAAAACAATAGTAAAAATAATAATAATAGCTAAGGAGAAGAAGTAAGGAATTAGAAATGAACTTTTAGATGAAAAATATTTCGTAGCTTTTATGCTTTTGTAGGAACAAAATTTAGTTTTTCTTTAATTTCACTTTAAACTATATTAACGTAAATTTTGGTTTGTTATCATTAAAAAGTTCTGCCATAATAAATATTTCATGTAGGTACTCGATAGCTATAACATAAAAAAATAGATTTCCTCTGTTTGTTAATGCAAAGATTGGCAACAAAATGTATATTTGCCAAATCAATTTTTTACATCAGTTTATTTTGAGGTCAATAAGTGTCATATGGAAATTATAAGAATGATGTTTGTTGAAAAACTGTTTTGGCATTTTGTCAATTAAAAGCTTTGAACGGAAATTGAAATTTTTCTATGTCACAAATTTTTGTATTTTTTTATGAAATTTATTATTCTGTGACGAGGCGTTAAAGCGATATCAATGATTTTCCGATTGAAATTTTAAGAAATAAAATCGCAATTTGGACGAGAAGGTGATCCGGTGAGTCTCTGATGAAGAGAAGACTTCGCGGTAAAGTTTGTTGGTCTAAAACTGATCGAATGGTCAAAAATTATGTCAAAGGGTGTCAAAGATGCCTTCAATTGTTTTGACACTATTGATCAGAGTCCATAATTCGAAAAATATTACCAAGTTCTGTTTGTACGGATATTGCATTGGATTTTCTAGGACCACTTCCATCTAAAGATTATTTACTAGTTATGATAGATTATTTCAACAGATATCTTGAAATAGAGATCCTGAAGAAAATTACAGCTAGCGAAATTGTTGATCAATTAATGGATGACACTGTAAAGGACATAATATCACACTTAATTTCTTTTCCTTATTGTCATCAAGAGAATGGTGAGATTAAGCAACAAAATCGTACTATGTTATAAAGAATCAAAACATGTGAAATATAAAATAAAGATTGAAAGACGGAAGACATGTCTGGAGAATCAATCGAATTCAATCAACAAATCGTTCACATAAATTGAACAAACAAGTGTTTGTTAAATTTTACCTACAACTTTTATTACTGAATATGTATAAAAAATCGTATTGTGACACATACAGCGTTTCCTCCATTCACCTAAGACTGCTGTGATTTAAATATCTATCGCGATCGAAAAAAGAAATAATTGTATAACGATTTCAAGAAATCAATCAAGAATCTTTAAATTAAGAAAAGAAAAGATTATTAAACTATTTTTAAATCAAAGCAAATTATTTTATATAAATAGTATGGTAACACGTCATAATAATTTAATTAAGTTTTGATTGCATGCAAATTACTACGTTTATTAAGAAATTGAATTAAACCGTTGGAATGTAACATGCTGTTTCAATATAGTTTTTAATTCTGTTTTAAGTTCTATTATTTCTTCGTGTTGAGTTTTTGGAAAAAAATTATATTAATAAATTTCAATTAATTCATTAATTGGTCTCAAATACCTAAGTATTACATTCTCGAGCCAAAAAAATAATGTATGTCTGTCTGCCAGCCGGTGGAGCCTAGACGAAATCTAGAAAAGCGTTGGAGGGATTCCACAAGTTTTTGTTTCTAAAAATAGATATACTCAATTGTAAGAGCCGAAAGGACGATGTGTTCGATAGCTGCAACGAAAGTGTGTCAAAAAACTCGTCAAGTATCAAAACAAGGAAATTTGCAAATGTTTTGCTTAAAACACGTTCATTTTAAGTGATTTCGAGTAGGATAGGAATTGAATTTGGAGAAATCTTGATGTTGTTGTTGTTGTTGTTGTTGTAGCGACGAAATATGGTGTTATTCTTCCGGCTCGAAGTCCAGATTCAGGAACTCTGCTACTGCTCTTGGGCGGTACCACAGATCTTAATTAGTCAGGTCGGTTGGTTTCTCTGGACAATTGAAAAGGTGGTTAGCATCATGTGGCGTGCCCTCATATGCGGGACACTTGTCAACAATTTCCTTGTCAATTCTACTCATGTAGTGCTTCTCAATATGGACGGGTTTACGCCCCCAGAAGTACTCGGAACCCAGTTCCGACCAAGGACTATCACAAAAATTTCGAGGAAAGGTGCTACTCAAGCGCTCCATTTTTTGGATAAAGAAGCAGATGTCCCAGGCCTCACTGCTTCAAATCCTCCTCATCATGGCTGTTATTGAAAGAAATCCTGAGCCAACTAAAATATGGCATTGTGCAATATGCAAAAATATTTTAAGGGCAAACACTACATGCGTCCGGTGTAATAGCTGTAAAGAATGGTGTCATCTCAAGAACTGCTCAGGCCTTACAACTACAGATGTAAATTTACCGGTAAAATATATTTGTGGTAATTTTACCGTAAAATTACCGGTAAGATTGGTAAAATTGGTAATATTGGTAAAATATAAAACTATTTCAAGACATTTAAACTTAGTTACAAATTCATTTAATTCAAAATTGATGACTATCACAATCATTTCTGGTTTATGAAAACATAAAATGCAAATCAAATATATTATTATCGAGTGTAAATATCCTCACTCGCAAAGCATTATAGACAGGAAGATACATATGTAACAATGGCAAATTTTTTTATGCCCCATCCATACATGAACAGAGTTCAGCTGTTGTTCTTTTAGCAGGACATCTAAAAAACAGGCTGCCCGCTATTTCCACAGCTGTAAAAGTGCAACAAATCCTGAACAGACTGGCTTCAAATGCTTTTTTCACTGTTATGTAAAACTATGCGTTTTTGAAAACGCTGCCACATTTGAAAATGTTTAGGTATTATACAAATCGAATAGAAATAGGAATGGATTTCAATGGCTCAAATGCAAAGAGCAAATTGACAGATAACCAAGCATTATCAATGAAACTTAGTTTATTTGGACTGTATGCAATGGATCCAAATCAAGCTTCTTTTATCGCATGTGGTTAGAAAATGAACCCGGTTCAACGCTTCTCCTGCAATTGAGAATTGTCAACGGCGTTACACATGACACTTTTCGCGTACAACACTTGGCACGGCCGACACTGGGATAAATGTATTAATTACGTTTGCAATACGTCACATCAAAATCTAATGCACATTGTTTCTTTATCGTTCATGGAAAAATATAAATCGCAAATTTTTGAAGATATTTGCCTTTTATTTAATGTAAAATTGGAACGTGAACAAAATTACTACATGGGTGACCTTTGAGGGTGATCAATAGGGATAATCAGTAAAATGTCAAGAACAGGGAAGAGAAACCGTCTTCATAGCAGCAATTTGATTCTGAAATGACATAGATTTAGCTTTTGCCTCATCCAAAACAGCTTCGTTATTGCTACCAGGTGAAAAAACTACTCATTCCAACCCACCGATCGACACCAGTAGACAAATATTTGCCTAACTTAATCGACTTTGTGGCACCACGTAAAGACATTAAAATTACCTACATTTATGGGTGTTCAGCTGCAAATCGATCGATCAGCTGAGAAATTCTCACAACAATATGCAGACAACTTTCAATTACATGGGGTGTCAACAAAAAAGCACAAACTTTAATTTTTATTATACAAAGATTATTCAAATTTTATTGCAATTTTACCAATTTTACCAAGCCTAAGTAATATTACGTAATATTACCAATTTTACCGGTAATTTTACTATGGGTAATATTACTTTTACATCTGTACTTACAACACATTTCGAGAAGTCTTGATGGTCGGGATTGGTGTGTGAGACCAAAAACTAGATTATTGCATTATAAGTTTGTCAAAAAAATATTGACAAAAGAATGATTTTCACTTTTTTTTACCCAATTTTTTGGAAGAAAATGAAAATAATTATTTGTATGACATGACATGTAATCGAACATGAACTTGGGACATGGAAATTTTTGATTTTGAAATTTGAATTTGAATTTTGAAAAAAGTTTGTATTTTTGATTTTGTTATAATTTTTGCAATATTTTTAGAATTTTGAAAAAGTTTAAATCTTTGATTTTATTATAATTTTTGGAGTTTTGTAAAAAGTTTGTATATTTGATTTTGTTATAATTTATGCGATATTTTTGAATTTTGTAAAAAGTTTTTTCAATTTCAAATTTTTGAAAATTTCTGGAAAAAGTTTCAATTTTTGATTTTGTAATAATTTTGTAAATATTTTTAGAATTTTGAAAAAAAGTTTAAATTTTTTTTTATCATAATTGTTAGAATATTTTTGGAATTTTGAAAGAAATATGAATTTTTGATTTCGTAATATTTTCTCGAAATTTTAAATGGAGAGGTTATTGCTGATTGTATCATCTTTTCACTAAATCATGTTAATTTATGATCTGTTATAATTTTCCGGCAACGTATTGATGTTTCGTGTTAGTTTTGTAATAAATTTCTTAAACAGAGATAAAATACTTGTACTTTTACAAAGAGTTTTATGTTTAATATACATCGCTGCCCAAAACGAAAAATAATGTCTTCAAAAAAATTTTTGGCGAAAACTATTTCAAAATCCTTACCCAGACCGAAGCTTTGATATCTCAGAGCTTGAGATTTCAGCAATGTTAAATATTTGTATTCATCGTAATTTAATACTTTTATTTTCATAATGAATTGGAAAATTAACCACTGCCTTCGTGTCTGAGCATATAATAAGGGTTTATTCAAATTTAAATAAATTAAATTTTTTTGGGAAAAATTTTTGAAGGTAGATATGTAACGAAGTTAAATTTGTATCCTATGATCAGTATCAAAATGATTCTAATAAAACAGTAAACTTATTTTTAACCAAAGGTATTTTTATTTTTTGTGCAATGTTCGTTAAATCTTTCTTTAAATATTCTACCAGTTTGCCCAATATAAAATTGACTACATATATATCAAATAATTTTATAATCGGCAAAACATTATTCCTTTTCTATACTTGATTTTGTTTTTGTTCAATACTTGAAGTGTGTATTGTTTTTGGTTCTCAAGGAGACATTTTATTTGAAATTTCTAAGTTTATTATATATGTATATAAAAACCAGATTACTTTTTCTTCTAACCTATTGCATTTTTAACAATTAAAACCAAAATATAAATTACAATCCGAACAACATTTGAGCTTTATTCAAAATATAGTATTCATTCCATCTTATTTGCTATAGATAATAATCTAATAGTTTCACATCAAAGGAACACGTCCACTTGTACATATTTAGAAAATAACTTTCATTACGTTTCATAGAGAAATGAATAAAAATATTTTGTAAATAGAAACAGGAAAGCCACAAAAATTGAAGCAAAAAAAAATGACTAACGATTCTAATTTATTATTTGCAGGAAATGGTTGAACTTTAAGTACAAATAAAATTGGGTTGATTTTCGGTTTCGATGTTCATGATGGAGTTAAAGAAAGAAAAGTATAACGATTAAGAGTTTTTATATAGAAACTATTACATAATAACTTAATATTTTAATAAAAACATATCCTAGGAACCGGAATTGAACCAGCGATTCAGTAATCATAATACAGTCCATCTCTCTACCAACAGAAGTATCGCTATCTGCTTTAGAATCTCATTCATCTGAGATCTGAAAATATTATAATACCATTCAAAATATGAGAAAGAAACATGCTTACAACTTACTATAGGATCAAAAAAATTATTAGTTTTCCTCTTTTACATACGGAATGAAAGTAAAAATAAATATGTAATCGTATCCAAAGGAGTGAAATAATGAAAATAAAAATTTCGTTCCTAAGAGAAAGAACAAAACCAAAAAATTAATTTAATTTTTGTATAATATTTTAACGAGTGCAAAGCGCGCTCAGCTAAAATAAAATTATAAGCTTTGGCTTTTTATGAAGATAACTTTCTTCAAAACAAGGTATGACTACTTGTATTGAATTAGTTGTTATCCATGGCAAGAGAGAGAAAGTTTTATCTTACATAATTCCTCTTAATGTCCTAGTAAATTTAACAACAATAATATCCAACACAGAACAATTTATTCCAGTTGGAAAAAAACCCAAAAAATAAAATAAATACAAAGATATGGTAATTATGTTCCGGTTTAGATACCAAAATAGATGTAGTTTAACCAAATTGCAAGCGGTTTATTATTTCTGTTAGAAAAAATTTGCCACAAATGAATTTTTACTATTTTATGTTAAATTATGTACATAAATTGATATGTGTTGTGATTTTATTTAAAGTTTGATAACAAAAATACCCTAAACATTCAAGAACACAGAACTTTGACATCATTTTAATATTATAGTTCTGAAGAGTTAGTTTGATTCGTTAAAACAAAGGCTTGGGTGGTTAAGGTTAAGAAATGGTAAAATATCTAGTGAAAATACCCCGCTTGTTTTTCAAGCAAACAGAAGTTAGTGTTTTGGTAAAGTTATGACCAGCTAAAACTGATTAATAGGTGAGGCTTGAACAGCACTTTTATCATAAAATAGACAAGTGATTTTCTCTTACCTTTGCAATTCTAGCATTTAATGTATTCCCTTCATTTTGTAATATCGAAATTTCGTAAATTTACATTCGAATTTAAGAAAAACAGAAAACGATTTTATAAAAAATTTTCTTAATTTTTTTTAAACACAGTATTGACCAGATGGAAGTAATAGTCATGAATAAAAAAAGTTAGAAAAAAGAAAACCATAACTTGTGTTTGTAACCAAAGAACCAAAAACAATGATGCTACATTATTACATTATATTCCACTACCCGTTTTCCATCCCACTATCCACCACGCATTTATTCACAAAATTTCTGATTCTAATAAAAAAACAATCTTTAAGAAATATCCGACAGCTCCCTGTCGTTGAAAAAAAAAATTCATAAACAAAAAAATTGAACGACTTAATTAAAAAACGAAAAAATATATGAAAATAAAGACGCATGCAATAGTTTTGTTTGTGTATTGTAAGGAAATTCAGAGAACATATCTTTTCACAATTCTCTTCATTGTTTTACATGTAATCAGTTATTCTCATTACGAGATCGCTTATCGTTTTTACAATTGCTTGTCGTAATTAATTAAACTTCCCCAAACCTCTTAAAGGCCTGATTTTGAAAGTCACATTCGAGTGATATATATACCCGGATAAGAAAAAGCTAAGAGGCCAAACCTGGGCCAAGCCCGCGCCACAGCTTTTGAGTATTGCGCCAGACATAACATTTCCAAACGACCCAAGCTTGGATCAAGTTTGGACTGATGTCCTGGGGCCAAGTCTGGCAGACCAGGCTAATAACGCATAATATAATAAACTGAATCTTGGTTTAGTCTAGGCATTTACCACTGGCCCAGACTGAAACCAAAATAAACTAGCCAAGGCTTGGCTAGCCTATACGAGCCAGAAATTGGTTCGTTATTTAATATTGGCAGCTTCTACCCGAGGGTAGTTATCCAAAAATAAAACAAGAGAAATATGACATTAGTGTGGAAGAGGGATCAGTTTTTACTGATTTGTTTAAGTTCTTGATCTGTAGGTTTAATCGCGTACTCCACGTGCACTCTCCAGTTTAGCTGTGAAATATTCCATGATGATGGCATGCTATTGCATACTCGAAGAAACCAGGTTTCCTTTAAATCATTATGGGAATTTATTCATTGAGGAAGACATTGCGGCACATGGGCAAACCGTACGCCACTAGCTGAACTATTGATAAAGTAATTTTATTTTCGTTAAAAAATAATGTTTGTGTTTATTTCCTCAATCCTATTATAAAACATTGATTGGTCTATGACCTACGTTATATTTTACTATGGCATATAAGATTTATTGTTAAGTTTCCCATTAGTAATCCATTCATCCACATATAATGTCATATTTCTCATATTCTTTCAAAAAACAAAACAAATTGCATCTTGCAACACTTGAGGAGACTAGTTGAGTTTAACTAGTGGCGTATGGTTTGATTATGTGCTGCAATGTCTTCCTCAATGATTAAATTCCCACAGTGGGTTAAATGAAGGCTGGTTTCTTCGAGCATCCAACAGCATGCCATCATCATGGAATATTCTACGACCTCACACCCGTCGCTACAACAACAGCCTGATTCAAATCTATTTGATTTATGCTTGAAAAAATTGAGTCTGACACCAAAACCAGTCGCCAGTACTACGCCTCAGAAGCACTTGGAAGCTAATTTCGAGCAAGAACCACAATAACAATTTCGACGAAAGGTTTGCATCATAAAAGACGTTTGTTTGTAGCTTCAATTTTTGGGTTCTTAAGTAATCAGCTGCCAAACAAATGAGAGAATTTACAATACTCATTTAGAATGTTAAATATGCAAATAAATAAGGAACGTAAAGTATAGCGAGATTTCTGTATTGCTCGTAGACGTTAATTAGTCTGTATGTATCAATTTTAATTTTAAATAAAACAACTTCTTATAGTCGAAGCTAAATTTTTTTACTAATGGTAGCACACTTGACTTTAAATTCGGAGGACCTGGGTTCGACTCCCCATATCTAGGTTAAAGTATTTTTTAAAGCAAAAATTTAACAACCATCAACACATCGGTTTTCCAATTAACTAATAATCAACGAATATAGTTGATAAATTGGAAAAACTGTAGCGGCAAAACTCTGCAGAAATAATGCAAATTCAAATTAAACAACTTAACGATAACACTCGGCGAAACAAAATCAGAACAGGTCTAACGGAACCTGACTATGCTTTAATAAATATAATTATGGTAATTAAAATAAAATATAAAACATTACACTCACTTTAGTTTTTGCGTTCGGTCGAACAACATTTGTTAAACCAAATTTAAATCTGTTACACAAATTCTTGTTCAAATAAAATTAAATTAAAGCATTAAAAGTGCTTGTTTTTATTTTACCAAAAAAAAAAAACATATTGAGAGAGGTTAACCATTTAACCCCTTCACGTGGTGACCCCGACGTGATAGTAATAGTGAATGGAGAAGTGTGTAAAGCCATTAAATGGATCAATTCAATGCCACAATCATTTATAGGCAATCGTTCAATGGTAAAAAAATGGCGAAGCCCAGCTTTTGATAAAACAAACAAGATCGCAAATCCTCCAACACCTTGCTTAAAGATACGACAGTTGCATAATAAGTTTGAAGCGAATAATAAAAACTAAAAAACGATTATACAAGATTCGATATTAGAAAAAGTTGGAACATGTTGTAAAGTTTATGACATACAATTGGACACGAATTCCTGTTGTGTTTGTGTACGATGTGAAACGCCACGTGATGTATCGTATCGTTCATGATGAGATAAATGGTTGGTGGTTTGATAGTCGATAGGTATGAACAAAATCGTTCATTTAGAACGTTTTCTGCTTTAGAATTACTGAATTGCAGATTTGATCATATTCACATCATATCCACATATCAAACGATACAACTGCATATTGACTGCTTCACACGTTGGCCAGAAACATACCCATTAAATGATGTGACAGCAATTACCATTGGATCAACACTGTTACAGGAATATATTTCTAGATTTGGTATTCCTTCTGTTATAACGACAGATCGCGGCGGATAATTTGAATCCAATTTATTCACCGAGCTTACGAAGCTTCTAGGATCTCTTCGAATTCGCTCACGGATTATAATCTTAAAGCAAACGGTCTTGTCGAACGCTTCCACCGTCAACTTAAAGCATCGTTGGAAGCACGATGCAATACCGTTCATTGGAGCACAGAACTCCCAATATTTAGCAATCTCTCTTTCAAGGAAGACCTCAACTGCACGCATGCAGAACTAGTGAATGGTCAAACTTTAAAAGTCTCCTGGAAATCCTTGGTCGATTTTCCTACAACCAACACTTTTAACACATCTGAGCTTATTAATCAATTGCGAACAAGCATGCAGACCTTAATCTCCACATCTTCCAGGCAACCCGACATCTTCATCGCTAAAGATCTCAAGAACTGCACACACAATAAAAGGATTCTTTACTACACGTTTCGGAGGGCCGTTTTCAGTTGCATGCAAGCTGCGTAAATTCTTCGTTGTGGATATTCACGGAAAGAACACGACGATTGGCATCGACAGGTTAAACCCAGCTTAGAGCTCCCTGTCGCCAGACAAAACTACGCAAAAGCAACACAAACAAGTTCGTTTTAATTTGTATCCATCTAAAAAATTTTAATTTTTGTTCTGGTGGGGAGTATATGTAGCGCAAAACTCTGAAATAATGCAAATTCAAATTAAACAAAAACGATTACACTCGGAGAAACAAATATAAAAAGGGTTCAACGGAAGCTGAATTCACTTTAATAAATATAATCATAATCAAACATAAAGTTTGGACATCACCGATCGAAAAGACAAAAAAATTTATACCTACAGTCCAATTAAAAAAAAAATTTTTTTATAATCATAATAATTATTATTAAATAAATTAAAATTAAATTTTAAACATTGCAATCACTTTAGTTTTTGCGTTCGGTCGAACAACATTTGTTAAACCAAAATTAAATCTGTTACACAAATTCTTGTTCAAATAAAAATTAAATTAGAAGTGCTTGTTTTTATTTTAAGAAAAAAACATATTGAGAAAGGTTATCAACCCCTTCAAAACTATGGGCTGATCACCCATATAAAATAATTTAATAAAAATTAGAGTCCTTAAGTGAAACTCGACCATAAAATTGAGTGAATTGCTGTAATTAATACAAGTGAATTAATACTTGTTTACAGTCTACTTTCCTATATGGAAAATATACGGCTATCAATTACATATATCCATTATTTTGGTGAAAGTAACTTTAAAAAAATATAAATTACAAAACACAGGAGTAAAAATAAAAAACTATCGTTCTTGCTCCTAAATCGAAATAAATATTGTTACAATTCTACAGAATATAGAATAGAATATAGAATTTCAATAACAAAACTAAAATCATTTATGTCGCTGACTTCAAACATGTGATACTAATTCCAAGAATGCAGGTCGATACAACAACAATAAAATACATTCAAAGTAATAACGAGATTGATAATTCTGAGAAATTCTTGAGCTTTCTCTGTAAAGAAATTTTGGATTGATCTGGAATAATCTAGAGTCTAGAAATAAAATTGTATTTAAGGAATTATTTTTGCAGAACGAAATACTGTTTAAATTGAAACGCCACTGAGGTAAAAACCAGTATTAAATAAGATAATAGTGTAATTTAAATAAATGAATCAAATTGTGCATGATTTTGGGCTGTTTAATCCATTTCAATTAACTAATTGTGCTAATTGGTGTAGTCTGCGCTTGAATTTTTTTATTGACTTTGCTAGCTAGATTATAATATTTACAAAAATTTAGAACTGTAGCTGTCAAACCCTTATTATACTTCGCCACAGTTGAAAATTGGTAAACTAATGAACCTACCTGAAGATTTTCAAAATTCACATGCCTCAAATTTCATTTAGTTTTACGTCTGAGATAGTTCTGTAGAGCAGGGTCGTTGTTAGGGATAGCGCAAGCAGTTGTCATAACCTCGCACTCTTAGGGGCCCCCAGTTCGCAATTATATTGTAATGATTCTACATAATCGCAATGAAATACAAAACAAAATTGTATTCAATTTCCGATATACAATAGTTCAAAAAAAAAATTAACGTCACACTGCTTCTAAGAAAAAGAGTTAAAACAATAAATAAAATATATTCAAAATGATTACGTAAATTTCATCACAATGCCTGGCGTTTTCTTTATAAAGAATGGATTTACCTAGAATATTTGAGAAATTAAGAAGAATTATATATAGGAAAAATATTTTTATCGAACGAAAATTAGTTTTTAATTAGACAGCGATAATGTAAAGTTATAATTTAAATTAGACCGCGATAATTTAAGTGATTATGTTAAATGAATTGTACACAAAATACTGTATCTTAAACATAAAGGGTGGGGATGAAAAGTACAAACAAAAATTTAATCAGAGGTAAAAGTGGTATGTAAAATTTTTGAAAACAATTTACAAAATTTCAACAAAATTAAATTATTTGTTGAATTTTCAAATGAATCTTTTATTTTTACGTAAATCCAGATCATATAACAAAGTTTCATCAATTTTCATCCTATAAACTTGCGGATAACGCAATGTATGTATTCTAAGTTAAATCTGACTACTAATTTCACTAATTTTTTAATACTATCCACGCTTTTGATTTTCGGTTTTTTTTAACTATTATAGAATATAGGGACTTGGAATATAAGTATTGCCGGGGGCCACAATAAGTCCTGACATTCGATTTTATGAATTCCATTTTAATCAAACTTTGGTTCATGGCGTTTATCAACAATTAAATAAATTCTCCAGAACAAAAGTTTTATTTTTGCCATGTCTTCGTTCATGGAGTAGTTTTAATGAAGTTTTATAACAAGTTCTAAATTTAAATAGAATAGAACGGATTAGTTTTTGAACGAAATTAAACGAAGTCACCCAAACACATGTTGATTTTACACTTTAATACCTTAATGTCTGCTGCCCGATTTTATTACCACTTACCGAAATGCCGAATGCTTTTAATTCCGAAAATTAGGCAAATTTTAATTTAAATGTTTATAATTTTATTTATCACACTTTATTAACTTCGGTCTGAAAGGCCAAAGTATTCAAAACTCAATCAAATTTGAAACAACATTTCTCAACGTTTTTGATTTTAAAAAGTCTACATATGTCGGCCGGCAGTTATGTGCGACGAAAATGTGAAAACTGCTGCTGCGATTATAAATAATTTTTTTTAAATTCTTTGGCTGGAAGCGGTGATTTGAAAAGCTTTTGTGCAAAATTTACCGAAGAGTGGAGGAAGGTTACGAGCAGCTTCATGGATTTCCAAATCTATACGAAGGTCTATACGAAAAACCAAATACTTTTAAGTTATAAACTCTCTACCCACAAAAACATCAAAGTATCATTAAAAAACCAAAGGAAATGCACTAGTTTTGCAATAAGTAACGCCCTGAACAGTTTTTAAACCAAAACTTTTGACCAAAACGAAAATATAAAAAAAATTAAAAATCAGTTACCTCTAAAATTTTTCCTTTTCAATTTCCTCATTGTTAATCTTACAACACAAAAAAAATTCTAAATTGAAAAACTAAAACAGAATAAAAAACATAAGAATAAGAATAAGAAATGAAAAATCAAATTAAAACTGCCGCCAGTGTATTTTATGAGGAAAAATTAAAGGAAAATCTAAAAATAAAATAATTTAAGAGTAAGGAAAATTTAATTGAAAAATTTGTTGTTTATATTTCGCTAAGAAAACAACGACCAAGTTTCATAGATAATATTAAATTTTTAATAAAAATTGGTTGGTTGTTGTTTTGATAACAAATATTTTAGAGAACGTAATCATAATGATTCAATGTTAATTTTGTAATTGGATCAGTATGGTGTTGCTCATTTTTTTGCTATACAAAAATATTTTTGTTGCATAATTAATTTTTTATCCTAAAATTTCATCATAAAAAAATTTTTTGCTTTACTTTTTACACAGACAAATAAGTGAATATAAGACAAAAATAAAGAATATTCATCAAACTTTCGGAACCTTAAAGCATTTTCTGGGAAATCCAATCCAAACTTTACAAAAACATAAATCAATATTGGAATATAAGTTCTGCAAAAATGGTCCTTAATTATTTGAACATTGAACAACAATATTTTAAATTTATTTTATTCAACTTAATTCCAGCCAAACCAATCGATTTTGTTTTATTTATTTTTCCTTGTTGTTTACGATGAACAACCATAATATATTCCATGTTGACCTCCTTTTATTCTAGAGTCAGGAGTCATGTAACATTTTTTTTAAAGAATTTTGCTTTTTTTTTCAAGAAAATTAAGAAAACATTTTCTTTTTATTTACCTTGTCAAAGTTGTTTAATTTGACTTCTAGCTCTGTTCTTTTTTTGAAAGTTGTGCTTTAGAAGTACATAATGGAGAAATATGAACGATCAAAATTCCACTTGAGATAGAGACACTTAAACTTAAGAAATCTAATTTAGTTTTTATATTTACGGAGAAAATTTTTGGATTTATGATGGTTTTGTTATTTAAAACGACTAGCCATATATAGCAAACTCGGTCGTTAATGTTGTTCAACTAACTTACTTTTGAATTCCGCAAAATTAGGTTTGTTTGTACATATTTAACATATTATTTGTGTAATCACAATAATAGTAGATACTAGAGATGTGACGATATTTAGGTAGCAGCTACTTTTTCACTGTTACTCAAAAGTAGCAATCACTACCTGTTACTAAATATTAAAAGTAACAGTTCCTATTATTTTGTTCGATGTGAATTTTGAAAATAAAATTTTAAAATAAAAATACGAAGAAGAGGAGCAGAAAAATAAAAACATCGCTGTGATTTCTATGATATCACTAAGAACATTGATATTGAAGTAGCTGTGATTTCTTGTTTCTTGTTCGAATTTTTTTATTTAAAAAGAACAAAATACTAGAGTAGCAGTGTGTCAAAATAATAGGAACTGTTACTTTTGATATTTAGGAACGGGCAGTATTATAATTAATTTAGGATCGTTTATTCTGTGATGTGATTTATTATTTAAAACTGATGTGATTTATTATTATTTACACAAACAAAGTCGCTAGTACCTCTCTTAAGCTGGAAAGACCACCTGAGCAGAATCGACTCGGATCTTTTGCATTAGTACTTATTTTGTACTAATTTGTACCATCAGTAAAAATTTTATACCACGTGCCGTTTAGGAGAAAACTACCCCTAATTAATTTAAGCCTTACAAGCAAAGTAGGCTTTTGCATGAGCAGACCCGATCGTCACTTCTAAATTAGAACCATTATAGTTTGTACCAAAAAAATATGAACTTTCAGATTTTGTACCCCTTGCCGTTTATGAGAAAACTACCACTAATTAACTTTAGCCTCACAAGCAAAATAGGATGAGCAGACCCAATTTGCATGAGCAGACCCGATCGTCACTTCTAATTTTGAACCATCATAGTTTGTACCGATAAAATATGAACTTTCAGATTTTGTACCCCTTGACGTTTAGGAAAAACCTACCACTAATTAACTCTAGCCTTACAAGCAAAGTAGGCTTTTGCATAAGCAGACCCGATAGTTACTTCTAAATTATAACCATCATAGTTTGTACCGATGAAATATGAACTTTCAGATTTTGTACCCCTTGCCGTTTAGGAGAAAACTACCCCTAATTAACTCTAGCCTCACAAGCAAATTAGGCTTTTGCATGAGCAGACCCGATCGTTACTTCTAAATTAGAATCATTATAGTTTTAACCGATAAAATGCTATAAGTGAGAAACGTGTGAAGTTTCAATTTTTTGTCTGTTCTAATACGGAAAACAGAAATTTTGTTGCAATATACCAACAATTACAATTTACTCTGTCAAAATATGATATACCAATTTCGATTGAATTATTTCTATACCGATTTCGATTGAATTTAATACCAAGTTCGATTGAATAATTTCTATACCGATTTCGATTGAATTTAATACCAATTTCGATTGAATTTTGATTGAAATAATTTGGTATAAAATTCAATCGAAATTGGTATTAAATTCAATTAAAATTGGGATAGAAATTATTCAATCGAAATTGGTATTAATTCAATCGAAATTGGTGTTAAGTTCAATCGAAATTGGTATTAAATTCATATAGAAATAAATCAATCGAAATTGGGATAGAAATTATTCAATCGAAATTAGTATATCATATTTTGACAGGGTATAGTATTGATTGAGCTGCAAGCCTTTTTGCAGCTTTAATTTAATGATTATCAAAAAGGATAAATTGTGATCACAATTATAACAAAAAAATGATTTTCTTTTTAATAAATTTTATTGAAAATAAAATACTTTTAATTTTTAGTTTTTATTGTTTCCTGCTAGAGGATTATAATTGCAATGAAATTATATTTTGTTTTACAATGAAAGCAAGTTTATAATATTAAAAATTACGGTATTTGATGGATGTAAAAAATTATACAATGTAAGATCGATGATGATTTTAGTATGATGGAATTGTAGATGAGTACAGTGCAATATCGATGATGACTCAACAAGTATATTGCAACAAAAATTCTGTTTTCCGTATCAACCGAAATTGGTATAGAAATATATCAATCGAAATCGGTATAGAAATATATCAATCGAAATTGGTATTAAATTCACTCGAAATTGGTATAGAAATTATTCAATCGAAATTGGTATTAAATTCAATCGAAATTGGTATTAAATCCAATCGAAATTGGTATTCAATCGAAATTGGAATAGAAATAATTCAATCGAAATTGGTATATCATATTTTGACAGGGTATAGTATATTGCAACAAAAATTCTGTTTTCCGTGATAGAAAAGACAAAAAATTGAAACTTCACACGTTTCCAACCGACCACCATAACTAATATTAATGGTGACTGATCTTCTGTCAAATCGTTTTTTTGTTTGTTTGTTTTCCTTTATTTCTCTGAGAGAGAAACCGGTTTGTCTTCCCAAAGACGTGCGAAAATTTTTCATTTGATTCAAAATTGTACAATTATTGCAAATTTCTTTTAAATCTATAAGAAAAAAATCTACCACAAAAAAATAATAGTTTCTCCCTCACTGCTACTATATAAAAAGAAATAAGAAAAATGACAGATTAGGATTTGATTCTAACCAAACATATAAATTTTAATCTTTTATCTATTAAAAATAAACTACGCAATAATGAAAAGTTAGTCGCCAGCTAGTTTTCATAATATACTTTCAGGATGTATACATAACTTAAATATTTGAACATTGGCATTATAAAATAATAAAATATTCACTATTATAAAATCACTGGAAATAACACAATAAATGTAAAATACTCTCGTAATTATTTTCATTCATTTTATAAAAATTAGCACAACTAAAAATAATAGATTGTACTTTTTGTTTCGTTTTAAATTATTTAATTGTTTTTAATTTATAATTTAATACAATAGTTGGTTGTTGTAAATAAACAGAAATGCAAATGGCGAAATGAGAAATTGAATATGACATTTTTGTGAACACGATTTCTTATGCCTCTCTTCATACAATTTTAAAGTTATGTTCTCTCTATATTTATATATACTCTAAGCACGTTTCTCACTTATAATAAAATATGATAAAATCCGAAAACAGAATGTCAAAAAAACATTTAAAGTTAGTACTAAGTAAAGTTAGTTAGTTTAGATAAAAGTTACTTCAATCGATATTGGTATAAAAATATTTGGTTTACAAATAATTCACTTGAAATTGGTATTTAATTCAATCGATATTGTTATATAAATAATTCAATCGAAATTGGTATTAAATTCAATCGAAATTGGTATAGAAATAAATCAATAGAAATTTGGATAGAAATTATTCAATCGGAATTGGTATAGAATTCAATCGAAATTGGTATTAAATTCAATCGAAATTAGTATTAAATTAAATTGAAATTGGTATTAAATTTAATCGAAATTGGCATATAAATAATTAAATCGAAATTGCTATTAAATTCAATCGAAATTGGTGTTAAATTCAATCGAAATTGGTATAGAAATATATCAATCTAAATTGTTATTAAATTCAATCGAAATTGGTATTAAATTCAATCGAAATTGGTATAGCCATTATTCAATCGAAATTGGTATTAAACTCAATCGAAATTGGTGTAGTAATAATGCAATCGAAATTGGTATAGAAATAATCCAATCGAAATTGGTATATCATTTTCCGTATTAGAACAGACAAAAAATTGAAACTTCACACGTTTATCACTCATGATATAAGATGATAAAATCTGAAAACAGAATGTCAAAAAAACATTTAGATGAGTTAACAGAATCTCAAAAAATGAAATCCGAAAACAATGTCAAAAAAATATTTAGATGAATTAACAGAATGTCAAAAATTGGTAATTCAAATTGGTATATAAATTATATAAATAATTCAATCGAAATTGGTATAGCATATTTTGATAGGGTATAGTTTTCCGTATTCGAACAGACAAAACGACAAAACAAATTTATGTATTTTCTAAATAACTAGTTTCCTCCAAATAAAAATCAGGTGCCTTAATGATTTTAACAGGTCGTTCAATAAGTCCGTAGGATAAGTAAGAAAAAAACAACATTTTGACAAAACTCGATTTTTTTATTCAACATAGTTGCCTTCGAGGGCGATACAACGAGTATAGCGATTTTCCAACTTTTCTATACCACTTTTATAGTACGATTTCTCTTTCTCGTCAAAATAGGCCTCAGTTTCAGGGATTACTTCATCATTGGACTTAAATTTCTTTCCAGCAAGCATTCTCTTGAGATCTGAAAACAGGAAAAAGTCGCTGGGGGCTAAATCTGGAGAATATGGTGGGTGGGTAAGCAATTCAAAGCCCAATTCATTCAATTTTGCCATCGTTTTCATCGATCTGTGACACGGTGCATTATCATGGTGAAACAACACTTTTTTCTTTTGCAAATGTGGCCGTTTCTTTGCGATTTCAGCCTTCAATCGATCCAAAAGTTCACAGTAATACTCGCTGTTGATGGTGGTTCCTTTTTGGAGATAGTCGATGAATATTATTCCGTTCGTATCCCAAAATACAGACGCCATCACCTTACCGGCCGACTGTTGCGTCTTTGCTCGCTTTGGATTCGGTTCGTCGACTGCTGTCCACTCAGCTGACTGTCTTTTGGATTCTGGTGTGTAATTGTGAAGCCATGTCTCATCCATTGTCACATATCTACGATAGAATTCCCTTTTATTGCGGTTTAACAGTGCCAAAGACTCCTCCGAAGCATCGATTCGTTGTTGTTTTTGGTCGACTGTGAGCTCACGCGGCACCCAATTTGCACAGAGCTTTCGCATACCCAAATGTTCATGTAAAATGGTAAAAACGTAAAATGTTCATGTAAAATGGTAAAATGGTAAAATGGTTTTTTTTAAAATCAATATTTTTAAAGCGAACAGACGTGTATAAATTTTTCTCCTGTTTTTTATATTAATTACCGTGAAGTGAAATCAAATTTTTAATATATTTTATCATATCTAATTTTGAAAAGTTTCAAGTTTTATATTATTTTAAACAGTGCAAATAGTTTGTGATTTGAAGAATTTTGTAAGAAAAAAATAAAACATTTACTAATGGTTGAATTTAAAAATACAGTAACGGCTTGCACAAACATTTCAATTTTTTTCCGTTTTTTCAACAATTAATATTTAATGTTAAACGATCAATACATAAGCTAAACAGTTAAAGGTCATAAAAGCATATAATAAATAATATTGACACAAAACAATATTCAATTTCAACTTTTTATTAAGAACTTTTTTTTGATTGTGTGGATATTGGATAAGTTTTCGTTTTTGTTTTGACAATTTTTAGAACAAAATAAATTTTATTACTCTTTGATTACAATATAATAAGATGTCAAAGTGTTTTTGGTGTGATCATGCGGCTCAAGATGAGGATGAGATGCTGTCATGTTTGTTCTGCTGTAATGTTTTTCATGCCATACGTTGTGGAGGGTTAACCAAGGATGCATGTGCTGCAGTCAAGGTAATTAAAAATTTGAAGTTTATCTGTGATGACTGTCTTGATAATGATGTTTCGAAAAATTCAAAGCGAAGACACGTAGATCAAGTTTCAGCATCAACTATAACATCTCCGTCAATTGATAACAGTAACGCCAATGGATCAGTTTTGGGAAACTTGATTGAAAAAATTGAATTGTTAACGGCTGATGTAGCTGCTATAAAGAGTGTTGTTAGCAAGGGGGAGCATGTTTTAAGTGGAACAATTAAACCATCTGATCTGAGTCCTAGGCGAAAAAGGCATGCCAGTAATCGCTCATTTTCCAATGTTGTCAAGGAAAGTAATGAAGAATTAATGGCTTTGACACCAGCCATGCCTTCAAATAGTAACGTGGTCATTGGGACATCAAGACTGCAAAATAAGGAATTGCCGGTAAAGGTTTTGGAGCCAGTTACCTGGTTTCATCTTTCACAATTTGAACCCACCACTGAGGTAGTCGATATGATTCCATGGCTTAGTGAATTATTACATGTAACAAACGTGAAATGTGTTAAACTCATTCCTAAAAATCGTGATCTTAATGAGTTAACATTTATTTCATTTAAGATAGGAGTACATATTAGTGAAATCACGATGGACATATTAAATCCGACAATTTGGCCACAACATCTAATAGTCAAACCCTTTGAGGAGAGAGCACCAAGAAAAGAAAATTTTCGACCACCTCCTGTCCAGTTGAAAACAAATTAAAAAATACAGATCTTCTATTATGTCCACAAATTCTAGTTCCGTCACCTACTACCACGTCTAACTTCTCTGCAATAACAACAACACAACAACGAAGAATGCTTCCATCTTCATCTTCAAACGATGGCACATACTTGGATATATATTACCACAACAACAGTGGCATTCGCAGTAAATCGAAACGTATTTTCAACTCTGTTCTGTGTAACGATTACGATGTCATTCTTTTTGCAGAAACATGGTTGACAAAAGCGTTTAAAAGTGAAGAATTTTTTCCTTCTAATTACACAGTGTTTCGTCAACACCGTCATACAGATAGTTTAGTATTAAAAGGGGGTGGCCTTGTCGTAGCAGTAAAAAATAGTTGGGAAAGTAAACTTGTCTATTCAGCAAGAGAGCCATGCCAAATTATATGTGTTAAAGTTAAATGTGGTAGTCAATGGATTTTTATCAGCAATATTTACATTGGATGCAACAGTACTGAAAGCGTATATCGCGAATTTGTGGAGTGTATAAACAGTAATTTACTACATCTGATAACCGATGATGGTCCAGTTTTGTTCATTGGGGATTTTAATCTCCCCAAGATTGATTGGAAATGGATTGGTGATGACTTTTTTCCATTCTTACTTGATGCTATATCTAGTTTTGTTGTGGATAGCTTTCTTGGATTTGGCACAAATCAACTTAATAGCATATACAACAGCAATGGTCGTCTATTGGACTTAGTATTTTCATCGAGCAATGCTATTACTATCACCACTTGTGAGGATCTTGGAAAATCGTCTAGTATTTATCACAAGCCTTTAAATATTAAATACTACTTTTCAAATAACTCGTCCTTAAACTATTCTAATATTGTTTTGATAAAAGATTTTAAAAACTCTGACTTTTTGAGTATCAACGATTATTTTGGAAATATTGATTGGTCAAATGTATTAAACCATAGCAATGTGAGTGATAATATTGCGAAATTTAACGATATTTTAAACACCTGTATTGAAAATTACGTGCCATCTAAGCAAACCGAATTCATCAATCATCCTCCGTGGTTTAATGGGAAATTAATCAACTTATTAAATCGTCGATCTAAAGCTCTTACGCGATTACGTAAATCTAAGTCCGCAATTGAAAGAGAGTATAACAAGAACATTTACAAAAATCTTAAGCGTGAATTTGAAATTTTAAATGACTTTGTTTACGGCAACTATATTTTAAACATTGAAAGTGAAATTTCTTCTAATCCAAGAAGATTTTTTGCATTTATTGATAGCAAACAAAATTCCAGAGCACTTCCAAGTTCAATGATCTATGGAAGTTTAACGGCACAAGGTCCATCTGAAATTTGCAATTTGTTCTCTTCATTTTTTAAACGCGTTTACCATCCCTGTAAAGATATTTCTAAATTTCAGTGCGACAGCTACAACTCATGTTTTTTGCGTCTAGATGAAACTGATGTGTTTAAAAGTCTAGCATCACTTAATGGAAATTCATTTTGTTTTTGGTGTATGTTACGTTTCCGCGTCACAATCACTTTAAGTATAAGGAGACAAATTTGTTTTACCAAAATTTTTTCACTATTCTTTTTTCACCAATTTTATGTCACACGGCGGTAAAGAATAGTGAAAAAATTTTGGTAAAACAAATTTGTCACTTAATGGATTCAAAGGAGCTGGCCCAGATGGAATTCCACCAATGTTTTTATCACAGTGTGCTGGAGTTTTATCTGTTCCGCTTACCATGTTATTTAATTCGAGTTTATTAAGCGGCATATTTCCGGATGAATGGAAAATCTCACATGTAACTCCGATTTTTAAATCTGGTAATAAATGTGATGTTTCGAATTACAGGGGAATTACCATCTTATCTGCAATCCCTAAGGTTTTTGAAAAATTGGTAAAAGAAAAAATAGATTTTTCTTTATCTTCTTTGGTATCTCCAACACAGCATGGTTTTATGAAGGGACGTTCCACAGTAACAAATCTGGCAGTTTTTAGCAACTTCCTATACAAAATCATTAGTAATTATCAAGTTGATGTGGTATATACCGATTTTTCAAGCGCTTTTGATTGTATTGATCATCTTATCATGCTAGAAAAACTTGAAATTTCAAATTTTAACGCAATATCATTGAAATGGTTAGCCTCTTATTTAACAAACCGCGTGCAATATGTTAAGATAAAAAATTGTAGATCGGAGACTTTTTCAGTTACTTCCGGCGTACTCCAGGGAAGCCACCTAGGACCAGTTTTATTTAACCTGTTTATCAACGATGTTATTACTTGTTTTAGTTTTTCGAAATGTTTAATGTACGCTGATGATTTAAAAATTTATGCCTGTATTAAATCTGATTCGGATTCTAAAAAATTTCAAGAAGACCTAAATAATTTTTGTGAATGGTCACGTGTAAATAAATTACTTTTAAACATAAAAAAATGTAAAGTTATGAGTTTTTGTAAGACCAAATCGTTCGCAGATTATTTGTACGATCTATATGGATCGAAAGTTAACCGAGTTGTATGCATGCGCGATTTGGGCGTAACTTATTCCTCTGATCTGTCATTCAACCGACATATTGATACGATAATAGCCAAGGCTTGTTCAATGCTTGGTATGATTAAAAGAAATAGTAGAGATTTTAAAGACCCAAACACAATCAAAATTCTTTATATGTCATACGTTAGGTCGCAGCTAGAGTATGCGTCAGTTATATGGTCACCAAATTATGAAATTCACTCATCGAGGATAGAAAGCATACAAAAACAATTTCTTATCTTTGCCTTACGCAACTTACCATCCAATAATGAAAACACTTTTGTAAGGGAACCGTATAATAGTCGTTTGAAATTATTTAATATGTTACCGCTGTTTCGTAGACGACAAATTTTTTTTATTACATTTACTTATGACGTAATCACAGCTCAAATAGACTGTTCTGAGCTTTTGAGTTGTTTTCAAATTAATGTTCCATCGCGGACGCTTCGTCATCGCGATGAATTCTTCAAGGTTCCGTTTTGCCGTACAAACAGCGAAATGTCCAATCCTATTTATAATTGTATAAGATATTTTAATGAAAATTTTAGTGTATTTGACTTCAATATTTCTAAAACAAGTTTAAAGATCTCATTAAAAAATGATATGTTACACTCTAATAGGAGTTTTTAATTTGTTTTAGTTCAATTCGAACATTTGATTTTTAATTTTATTTTTATTGTTTTCCTTTGTATATTTGATTTTATTATTATTGTTTCTTTTTAAGCTGTAATTTTTTAAAAATCGTTTATTATTTTAGCTTATTGTTGTAAATTTATATAAAAACTTATTTAAAATTAAGAAAGTAGTCTACCTGTATGCAATACTAAAGATGAAATGAATAAATAAATAAATAAATAAAAACACTACCATCTGCTACCTTTACAATGTCAGCTATTTCGTTCACCTTCAATTTGCGATCGTTCATAACCAATTTGTGGATTTTTTTTATGTTTTCTGGAATAACAGCCTCATTTGGGCGTCCACTGCGCTCTGCATCTTTTGTGCTGGTACGACCACATTTAAATTCAGCCATCCCATTTGTCTCGATGGAGCAGAGTTTGGATAATGTTTATCAAGCCATTGTTTGGTTTCCACTGTATTTTTTTTCATCAAAAAGCAATGCTTTATTAAAATTCGAAATTCACTTTTTTCCATTTTTTTTCAAAAACAAAAGTTGCTTCACACAAAATGCTATAACTCACGAATAAATAGTCAGATTGCTGTCAAATTTATACACGTATCGTTTGAAGGTTAGTACTAAATAAAAATCATATGGAAAAAATTCTAGTAACGCCATCTATGTGTCATCCTACGGACTTATTGAATGACCTAGTATGAATCTAAAATTTGTTTTCATTTACAAATTTTGATGCGAAAATAGTTAGTTTTTTAGATCGAAAGAATTCAATAATAATTACATATATACATGATGCATCTTCATTTGGTGAGAAAATAATTTTGGTTATGAATTTTCATTAGAGTGTTTTGACTATACTAAAATTTATAATGGAGTGCACATGCAGTACATCCTAACCCTTTTTTAAACGAAAAAAATTTCCTTTAAATTTTTTTAATTTTGTTATAACTTTTTTTTTTAAATCACTCAAGAATTTCAGTCTTCTTAGCCTAAGAAAAACGATTTGATGGGCAGCGATAAAGTAATTGAGTCAATCCAGAATTGTTGCTGAAAATCAAACTCAGGTTAAACAACGCTTAGACTGGTTGCGAAGCATAAACCTGTATCTTTGCACAAACTGATGAAACTAAACTAATTATTTTGTTTTACACAAAAAAATACTTCGAAGAATACAGAATTTAGGTTAAAGACCTAGGCTCCGCAAGAATATGGATCAAATCAAATGTCTCATATTTTTTCTTTAAAATATTCAGTCTTATCAGTTAATCGACAGAATCGTCTCTTGCTTTTATTCTAAGCATAAAAATAGGACTAATATTTAAATATCTTACCTTAGTTCTACTTCTTTAATTGGTAGCAGACCTAATTTTACACAGATCATAGATAATCATTACAAAAAAAAATCAAAATCATTTACGAAATTTGTTTTTTTTGTAGATTTTTTATAAAACATCACAACCCACCAAAAATTAGTATTCTACTTAATTTTAATATTTTCTTCGTGTTTTTACTTGTTATACAATAAAAAATAGAAAAACGAATAATAAGAAAAATTTACAAAACTTAACAAGTTTTTTTTCCGTTACGAAGAAAAATGTAAAACGTTTTCTTATCAAATTCAAGTCACATTCAAATATTCTATTCATTTCCATTTCGTTCACAAAAAAAATTGATATGAAAAAACCAGAAAAAAATGAAACGAATTTTATTTTATTTTGAAATAAAAGAATGATTATCTACTTCCGGATTAGCAATATCTCTCAGATTTTTGGGTGGGAGAACAATTGTTTGGCACTTTTGCAATTCAATCAAACGTAACGAGTGGAAGTTAGAAATTCGGTTTGAAGGAATTTATTTCAAACCGATTAATGTTATGTGAACAGCAAGAATGAAGAAATATTTAACTGGCTTGGGATAGATCTGTACTTGGTAGGCCGCTGAAAAATATCTCACGCTACTAATTATTCAAAATCCAAAGGTTAGAGTCAATGGGCCTAGAGTGTTGGGATGAGGGAAAAAAATATGTTCTGACATTCGCGATAATTGAGAGCTCTAAGTTACTTATTTCGATGGAATGGAACATCTTCTGGTACAGATTTGGTGAGATCAATAAACATTTGGAATGTATAAGAGCCAGATGTGCTGGATCACTATAATGGTAACTGTTATAATGGTGAGTTTGTGTTTAGTTAAGTAAAAACATTAATTATTTGTGGTTTATTTATTTTTTTAACCATGGTCCTGGTAACTATACAAATCTCTATTATCATTGTCGACACTCAGTGCAACACACCGGCCCATTTTTCTGAAGCAATAATAAAACTAAAACCTTTCTCTCTATCTGGCGTTTACATCTCATGGATCTCATGCCGTCTGTGCAAATTCATGACAAATAATTTTTTACAGAAATGGGAGACTAGCTCTTCGCCCAACCCAAATTTTTTATGTACAACCTTTTTATGTACGTTTATAAAGCGTGATCCGCTGGAAGCCGCCCCTAACATGGATAACAGACGCTTGAGTTGCATTGGTTTTATGACGCCTATAACTTGCCATGGTGCAGAATCATTGAGTATAAGCAGTATTTACCCTGCCACTCTCAACTACACCAACCTAATTCTGTTAGCGTTACCCAGGTAACACAGCGTGGACGTAGAATTTCTGATTTTCGCTACTCAAACTAAAACCCCAAGGCAATACTAAAGCCCTAAGTTCATAATCTGGGAGAAGCAAAACATCAAACCGAAGACAATAGAACCATCAGGGTATCATTATACATCTTAGGAAAGATAAGAAAGATTCACGGCAATCACTTTATTCCAGTTGGTGAAAAAATTAAGAGAACCAAAATACTTAAAAATAATACATATTACAATCCTAGCAATACAATATTACCTATCCTAGAAATATTATTTGAATGCGTTTTACATAGTTAAAAAAGAAACTTACTTAAAAATTGGGGTGCAGTTAAATACGGAATTAATGTCGTTAATATCCAGTTGAAAACAAAAGTCCTAGAATTCTTTAAATTCAACAAAAAAAAACGAACAAGAAATTTAGATAAATTAAATTATTTTCAACGTGTTTAAAATTCATTTACGTATTTTCTAGAAAAAATAAATTATCCTTTTTCTTACAACTTCTGTTTAATCTTTTTTAATTTTTTTTTTATTTGCATTTTTTTAACATAGAAATTCTTTCGCTTCACCTTAAAAAAAATTCTTTGCATCTTCTACAGTAGACTCGATCCTCTTTTTTCTGTTGTTAAAAAAATAAAACATAAAACTTTGTGTTATTTTTTTATATTAAGATTTTTCATGCTTTAATTAAGTCATGCAACATGAAAAGTATAAATTATGATTTTTATAATTTTTATAGGTAAATAGAGAAAATAAAATACTGGAAGTAAAAATATTTACGAAACCATAGATTTATGAAATTTTAATTTATGATTTCATAGCGGTTAAATGAAATATGAAAGTGAGATAATAAATTTTAAATAAGATGCGATTGTTGTAACTTTTTTGTTGGGGCGAGGGATGTTCGGGTTATTTTTAAATGTTTTCTTCGTGATATATATATACATATTATATCACCATAAACGTGCGACTATATAACATTTCGGATGAAATAAAAATAACAACCGAAAGCAGTTCTATGACGATTGGAAGGAGATACAAACAACACAAAGCAAGGCAATCAAAAACATTTTTAAATATGAGAGACTAACTCCTACAAACCTACAAACATAATTCATAATGAAAGAAAAATACTTAAAACACACCAAAACTACACACTGTTTGCTTCAATTATGGTTCACAAAATTAAAACAAATCAAATCACATCCAGTATTATATTGAATTCTGTCAGTTAATATCATAGATACCCAACTCGTTCTGGCGGAATATTAAGAACTATAAGAGGAAACACAATAAAAAATGGCTATAATTCAGTACTCAATTCAGCACTCAGATCCTACAACGAAACACCTGTCTACATAAAAGAAATGAATTGTTCCATGTTTAAACATCACTTCATCACTTACTTCGCCACCATTTTTAGTTATTTTATTTATCATGATTGCCATCCATGTTTAATCATACATAAGCTATGCTTCTTTGTATAGAATTTATACGATTTCCATCTCGTAATTGTGAGCTTTAAATCGATATAATCGATTTTATCAAGCATCAAGTTACAAGTATTAAGTCTTCACTTAATTTTAGAAACATGTATTACATACAATTCCAAACCGACAATATATTTAGTGAAGATGATAAAATTCCAATACATATAATTTAGATATACAAATGTAATTGTGTCAGCCTTCATGTTATACTGTCTTTCTTACGTTATTTTTAATTTCATAAAAATTATGTTCAACAAAAAACATTGATCAAAGCAAACTACCGTTTAAAACGATAGTTAAATAAAAAGCAAATTAGGTTTACACAACAACTTCCCAAATTTTCATGATGATTAATGTATTAATGCATAAAGGACAAACAGACATACTTTCAATTTTATATATATTCAATATTTATTTAGCATGATGACTCGAATGCAAATTGCAGAAGACAGTAGCAATATAACTTTAAAAAACTGCGTTATAGATCAATTTTTTAAAATTTGTATAAAGAAATTTTTATTATTTTTATGAATTCATAAATAAAAAAAATAATTTTAATGGCATTTAATAAAAATTAAAAAAAAAAAACAATAAAAAAATATGTACCATAACAGGAGTTTAACTCACTACCTACAGCACATCAGTCGAGCACGTTATCCACAACGCAATTTGAAACGTTAAGAAATGATAGATTGATAAATTGATAAATGATAGATAAATCTTTCACCTCAGAGTGTCACGGATCAGCCTAACTTACTACCTACGGAAAAATGTGTGTGTGGTACGCCTACCAATACTAAATTATGAGCTAGTACAAACAAATAAGAGACTAAAACATTAAAATAAAAACAAAAACAACAATTTAGAAACAGTTTAATAAAATTCAAGTATATATCATTAAGAGTTTAAAGAAATTTAGTTTAAATTTAATGTAATAATTTTAATCTGATTCTGTTCTTAAACACCATTCTGGACAGTGGTGAAGCGTCGGTTTAGACACACTAGACAGTGTCTACCCAAAATTAATAGAAATATGAAACTTTTTTTTCATATTGTTCGCATAATGTCGACTTATAGTATTTTGTCAAACGTTCAAAGAAAATCATTAAGTTTTAATACAATAATTATTAATTAGAACAAAAACAATTCAGCTATCTTCCTGAAACTTTAATACAAACGTTTCCCAGTTTCAAACAGAAATGTTTTTTTCTCACAGTAGACGTTGCAAATTATGACCTACCGTAATGGCGTAATAAGCAATAGCAACAACAACAAATTTTCAACTTTTGTTCCTTCTTGGATAGACAGTTTTGTTTATGTCTACATATTTCTGTTTATATATTTTGCTTCCAAATTTTTTGAGAAACATATTAAGAGAAGCATTTTTGACAAAAATTGTAATTATTAGTAAGATGTTTCTTGAGCAATTTTTTGTGTGATTCCAAATTCGATTCCACGACTTTTGAATAACAGGAACAGTTGGAAAATAAATTTGAATTTTTTATTTTGGATTAATTTTTGGAATATTTTTAGAATTTCGAAAAAAGTTTCAATCTTTGATTTTGTTAAAATTTTTGCAATATTTTCGGCATTTTGGGAAAAGTTTGAATTTTTAATTTTGTTATATTTATTGCAATCTTTTAAGAGTTCTAGGAAAAGTTTGAATTTTTGATTTTGTTATATTTCTTGCATTAATTTTGGAAAATTGTTTCAATTTTTGATTTTTTAATAATTTTTAGAAAATTTTTGGAATGTTGAAAAAGTTTAAATTTTGGATTTTATTATAATTTTTGGAATATTTGTGATGTATTTGTATATAGAACATCGTCAAATCTATGACATTTTTTCCATGCTATTTACTACACCATGCTCGTTTGTAAGATTACATAGGAATATCTTCTTAAACGGTATTTATACAATGTTATATTGATAAATAACCAATGGTATTGTGCCGGGCAACGGCCAGAAACCTTTTGTACCCAACGTTTCTACTCCCGGATGATTAAAACCTCACTAACTCTACATATTTTAAACTTTTCTAGATATAGAACGTTTGTAAAATGTTTCCATCAAAACAGTTAAGCACTTGATAACCGCCATTTTTGAAAATGTCTACTGTTTCCTCAGTTCAAAGGCTTCTTCCTCAATTCAACAAAATCTGATTTTGTTTGCCTTCGACCCTTTAATATTCTTGAGGAGCTTTTCTCAATCATTTGTACAAAATATTTTTATTTCAAAATTTTTAAAATTTTTAATTTTGATTTAGATTGAATAATCTTTTTTAAATATTTTTCTTGCGGCGAATAAAAAATATAGTCTAAGATGCACGGATGTAAGTCATTTTAAACTTAATGTGGGTGCAAATCTCGGTTGGCGCTTCGACTCGCAAACTCCACATACGTCCAAAAACCTTAGTCTCCTGTCCTTTCATCTTAATGTACTATAATTAGTTTCTACTGGCATATTAATAAAACTTTTGAATATGTCTACCCTAGTTCCAGAAGCACGCTTCGCCACTGATTCTGGATATATTAAAATCGAAGACATCCGAAAAATAGTTGAAGTGCCTTGAAGCGGTGAACAATGGATCACTTATTCCGTAGTTTGTTCTGCGATAAGGGAATTTTAAAAAACAGAAAATAAAATACAATCGTTTCCAGTTTCAGTAGTAAAAAACTAAAAGTACACATTTCACTCTTAGGATTAGGAACGAAATAAAAAATAAAAAATTTTATATGTAGATATTTTGGCTACACTAATTTACACAAAAATGCTAAAAAAAGATAATAAAGAATAAAAGAAAGATTATGTCTCCAGCTTTTAACAGCTCATATTTATTGAACCATTGCAATCACATCGTTTATATTTAAACTCTTGAAGATCAATTAATATTTCTGTTTTCTTTAGTTTAATGACTTTCCACCATATTTATGTCGTAGAGTGTTACTCACTATGATACAATACGAGCTTTTGAAAAAATATATTTAATGCTTCTTCCAGTGTTTTTGTATCATGTCTTGATAATTCTTTTATTAAATAATCAATGACAATCAGCATAAATTTCTGAAATAAATTAACGGGGAAATTAATTCTAGCTAGGAAGCGGTAAAGATTAAATATGTACAAAAGAAGTCACTTTTTCCAATCACAAACTTAAAAATTAAATCAAGAAATAAGGATTGCAATCGGACACCCTAATCTATAAATATAGGCTGTTCGACAGGGAGGTCTGGCTGCCATTTTGGTAAAAAATTAATTCTGCCAGTTTCTTTATTTAGCAGTTGTGAAATAAAGACGGAGAATAGTTATTATGAATTATTATTTAATAAACCAACATATGTTAAATAAATTTTATCAAAATCAATTAGTAGAAAGTAGTGAAACTTTCTGGCAAGCACCCTCCTTACATTAAAATTTCTTACATAAATTTAATAAAACTCAAATATTAATACAATATTTGAAATCAAGCAGTCATAGGAAAAAAAATTAAATAGAGCTTCTTACATAGACATCTGCCTGATTGATGTTAACATTATGATGGATTTTACCAATTTTTGCCAGATTGCAATGAAACAATATCGGATCGTTTAAATCATTTTCTATAAGTGACCCAATCGTTTGAAATGCATAAACCGTGTGATCGTGTAAAAATTTATTTTCATTATTCCGATCAAAATCTTTTAAATAATTTGGATATTTTTCAAAAAAACTATAATTAAATAAAAACAAAAATAATTATCAGTTTCAACAATTAAAACCATAATTTAATTAAAACATTACATTGTAAATACGTTTCGTGCATGATATTTTAAATTTCGTTTTATTATTCGCCATGCTCCCAACAATGCTGATTTTTGAGGTTCAGTAAATAATTGGTTACTGTACTCGTGATTTAGAATATCAACTGTTAGTTCTGGATTTGACATTTTATTAAATTTTGAATTTTTTTTACATTTAATTTTAACCAAAAAATTAACCGAAAATTTCAAATGTATCGAGACATTTGTGGTTGTCAAATAAAATTATTAAATTTAAGCTGTTGGAATTAATTGAATTCAGTGTTGCCAGGCAACAGTATACAGAAAAAAAATCAGTTACTTGTCATCTGAATGAATATTTACGATGTGCTTTTTTCAACAAAATTTATTAGCAAGATATCTGGTGCGTTCGATTTGACTGAAATAACTGAAAAACCAACAATTACATACAATTTTTTAGTTGTTTCAGTTACTTCAGTCAAAATCGAACGCGGCTATAATTGCACAATTAAAGGTTTTCATAGAGAAGATTGATGTTAGAACAATCTTCGGTTTATGAAATATTTTAGACGAATTAAAAAAGTCGCAAAACATCAATACATTGTTGCGAATATGAAACTGTTTCACAACCGGACCATATTGGACGTTTGGATGTTGAAGATATCCAGAGAATGGCGCTGTCCAGATGAAGATTGACTGCTAGTGGCGTTGTTAAATTACTGCAGTTAATGGAGAAGCGGAATACTGCTGTGTTTGAAATTTGTTTTATCCGTATAACATAAATACACAATACTTATCTACTTCAGTAGATAATTGGAACCAGACCTGCACTTTCTAGCTTCAGGATGAAGCGATGATTCAATCAAATTGATGCATAAATTGTGTAATATAAATAATACTTTATATTAAAAATTACTTCATATTATGTACAGCTAATTTAATCATACTCGAACTATTTTGGAGGAATCAGAATAAATCGATACAAAAACGTTCTATGCACTATACAAAGTATTATGATTGTATTTGTTTAATGAAATTCCACTTTAGTAATGATTGAGTTTAAATTTATTATATAGGTTTATATAATTTGTATCAATTGAAATTTGTTTGGCACCAACGACTTAACTCAATGTAATTACAGTTTTTCATAAAAACATCAATTTATTATATGATACAATATGGCGTGACAATTTATGTTACGAAAAATCTAACATTAAGTTTTTTTTTTGTTTTTCAAATAGAATATTACAGTTTACTCTGATTTATAAAAGCAAATAACTTCTCCTCTTTTACACCGGCGTTTATGATATCATTATATTAATTGCGTGCTGCTTAGTGAAACTCCAGTTGGAATTACCGGAACTGTAGTTAATGCCACAGACGTTCTGAAATTAAATAGTTTCAAATTTTCTAAAAAACTGGTATATACTCGCCAAGAATTATATTGATCCAAAATGGTCCAGCATTGGTCGTCCAAATCAACAATTTATATCAAAAGTAAGCAGTCGTACAACAACATTACGTAGCAATAATCTAAAGAAGCAATGGTGTCTTTATATGTATGAAAATTTGAACGCAATGAATATGTATTTTTAAGTTAGTTCCAGAAAATAAATGTATTTGTAAAGTTGGTGACAGCGGTGGAATTGTGATTAACACAAATGTTTTCACCGATAATCTAATGATTGAACTGCGGGCAAGTACCAGTAGATTGATGCAATGGTGATGCAGAGGCAAAAAATAAAAGCTATGTGGCGGAAACAATTACACAAATATCCTCTGCAAAGAAATGTTAAGAATGAGCTCAAGTACTATTTCACCATTAAACGAGGTTAGCAATTATCAGTAATGATGACTTCAACATTCGCTAATTTTTGTACAGGTTTCCGTTTAATAAAACTAATAAAACGGCGATAACTGCGGAGCCAGCTCAACCTCCATTACTTTTCTCTTAATTTATTTTCCATTTCATATATAAAGTGGTTTAGAAAGGTCCAGTTTCTGTTTAATACCTTTAAATTTTAGTTCCATTTAGATGATCTTGATTTTTACAACCCCATTTCCAACACCAGTTAATCAAACTCGTTGGACAAACTTTAGATGATACTGCATTGAGTGGAGGTAGATTTTAATATAGAGGCTGGCTGCTAGTGGCGTTGAATTATTCAGGAGATGAGTATGATGATACGAGATGTTGTATCCAATTTTATGAGTTACTTTGAATGCGTTGATTAAGCTGAATCTTCATTATGATTTAACAATTATAATGCTCACGTAAAATAAACACAAAAGGCAGCGGATAAAATGTTGTTGTAACAACCATATCATGAATTAAATTTATTTCCAAACTTCTTCAGGTACACTAGCTTCCACATTCACTAATGGTCTTGAACCATTATTAAGTAGCACAAATATAAATTAAATTCTCTCAAAACACAATAACATTTTAGAGTTTAATTGTATTTATAAATAGATTATACAAGTTACATGAAATTTGTCTTATTGTATTAATCAAATTGATGGCGAGGCGATGAAATATAATTTACATAGAGAATTACATTTTTAATTTAACACGAAAATTAAGAACTCGAAACTATTTGGAAAAAACAAAATCTGAATGAAAAAAATAGTTTTTGTTTTTTTAATAAATGTTAACGAAATCATCGCCTGCTAAATTAAAAATTTTTTTTTTGAGAAATGATTTTAGTTTTGATGTTCGCCACAAAACTATTGACTGTTAAAGGAGAAATGTTCTTGTTCTGAAACATTACTTCTATGTTGTTTGAAATATCGAATTGAGGAAATACTTTAACGATATTTTCAATAAGTGTATTTGTATAAAATACGCCATAGTTTATAATATACATTACATTAGTCTATAATATATAATATTATAATAATATTATAATATTATATATTATATTATTATAATATTAGTAAAGCAATGTTACTTTTTATAATACGGAACAATACAAGACAAACGTTATGATTATTAAAAATTAATAACTTGTTAGTTAACCCTTTTATTTCAGACATAATACATTAATTACAACCATGCTGAACTGATTAATAGAAACGTAAATATTGAAATTTCTGTTTTATAATTTGGACTGTTCATGTAGTACAGAGTCTATTAAATCTCGAATTTCAATCAATACTCTATGTAGTTCTTTTGTAAATTTATGTGTGCTTGTTTCTGTGCTATTTCTAAATGTTGAAACAAGCGTGGTTATTCTAAAAAATAAGAATTACTGATTTAAGTTGTTGATTAAAGATAGCAAATCAATTCTTACTCATTTTCGGTAATACTATAAAACACTCCATAACCATCAGATACCATTGGAGCAACAAACCCCGTATTAACTGTATACCCTAATAAACTAGTTGATAGAATAAAATTACCACCACCACCACTTTTACTATACAATGGGTCGTTGTAAATATCATGTGTGTCAATTCCATTTTCATACGACAAACACCATAAAGCGAATAAATGACGATCAAACCCCTTACCCGTTCTAGCATTTTTCATTAACATATTATGTATTTCAACCGATTTTTTTAGTAGGTCATATCTATCATCTTTTGATTTATTTGCATCATGCATAGATAGAACCCATTCCCTAGCTGCCTGAGAACATGATCGTACTGTTTCTGTACGCCCTTTGTAGTAAAAACGAATCATAGCTGTTTCGTAAGTAGGTGCAAATTTTTTATGTAAATTGTAGTAGGTTAACTGAATAACCATTTGTAAGAAAGCATCTGGATGAAGTTTTACATTTTTAAAATAATTTTTGCCAAAATGTTGAAATTCTTTCAATTCCATTATTACGTCGTTTTGCTAATAAATTAAATTTTTGAAGATTATAAGAATAACAACTGTCCAAAAATACATTCATTACCTTTTGAGCAACCACATTTTCCATTCTTTGAATTTCATCTAAAACATAGTCATCTACATCAAATTTCAATTCAGTAACCGATGTTGTTGCCAAAGGTTGTTCATTCCAATTTGGTTCAGGTTTTTCAATAAAACTTAATTGAACAAAAATATCATAACTAATTGATAGAGTTCCATCATAACATGAATGTTCACCGAGACAACTATGTAAACCACTTTTAAACATAACAAAGATTCTGCTTTTATCAACCCATTTAGAATGCCAATTTTTTGTTAATGTTTCAAGTGCTGCTTCTCCATAAGTATTTGGCTCGTTATCATCCAAAACAAAATAGTTGTGACATTGTTCGATTGTTTGAATAATATTTTTATTATTATCCGAAAGGTTTTGTAAATAATTTCGATTCTAAAATTAATAATAATTAAAAATATAAATGAAGTAGAGATAAGGTAGAATTACTTTCGCCCAAGTTGTGCGTTTATCACATGTTAACAAAGGCACTGCTGGTGGTAAAGGCCCAATTTCTACTTCAGCATATATGAAATGTAATAATTGGTAAATTTGTTGATAACTAAGTAAAGTTCCATCTGGATTAATAGCTTCAATATTAAAAATTCTTCCATTGCCAACAATAACCATATTCGAAGGACATTTTCCTTCTCTATCTAGATATGATTGCAATGGTGAATTTTATATAGATATAAAACTTAGTTTGTGAACACCGAAACTTACCAGTTTTAAAATGACTCACAATTTTGTCAAAAACTGCACCAGGTACACGAGATGTGTTAAAAAAACGTCTCCATAAATTTGAAGACAATATTCCATCCGAAGAACTACCTGGTTTCAGCCGTTCTTTCCTTAACAACTCCCATAGTTCGCAGTTATATCTAATCTGTCTTGAAAAATTTTTAATCGAATTTTCTTTGGTTTCAATTACATTTGCCGAACCGAGCACTAAGGGCTGCGCCATTGAACAGCATGGCACCAAAGGGATACGATTCTTTAAGTATGCATACTGCTCCCATAAATTATCAACCTGTAACGAAAAAGTGAAATAGTTTATATTCCAACATACAGATTAAAGAAAAGTTACTAATTTAAAATCAACTTATTTTGATCTTAAAATTACAAACAAAAATTCAATTCTCGAAACTGTCGCAAATTTATCTTGATCCGAACTTTGAACGTTTTAATCGTAGTTGAACACAAATAGATTAGACATTAACATACAAACGTACGTTATTATCTTACCCAATTTTTTTCTACGTTCGCTTTATCTTCCAACAGCAAATGTAATTTTTTACCAATACCATTTTTAAAATTTTCTATAATTTGTTTGGAATTTTTTAACTCTTCCTCGGTACCAAAGGGTTACAAATTTAAATAATATCGTTCTAACGTCTCTTCTAACTTCGGTAGTGGTAATGCTGGAAGAGATTCATCATTTGAAAAAGTTGTTTCAATGAAATTTTCTGGTATATAAAAAATAGATTTTAAATCCATCATCGATCTAAATAAATTTTAAACAATAACATAACAATAAATAAACAAACTAATGAAATAAAAACAAAATTGAATATAAAATTCACTACACTAAGTTAGACAAACAATTAAAATTAATGACATTTACGATAACAACCATAATAAAGTATATAAAGCTCGATTTAGGATGTTCTAGTTAAATGATTTTTGAACAATTTTTTAACTTCTAAAAATGGTCAGGGATTAAAAAAAAATACTCCAATTTCAAATTTTAGTTCAAAAGTGGAGTCAGCCAGCCTATAAATGCTCTTCCGTTGTAATTTTAAATGAAACGAATACTACTACTAAACATTTTTAAACTAATAGCACAGATGCTTATTCTAGAATTAAACAAATTAATCGAATTTAGAATTCAACTTAAATCCTAGTTCTTCAAATAAGAGTAAAGAATGCACTCCGAATTCACATAGAATTCTCCACTCGGAGCTGGACTCCGGCAGCGCTCTTTTAGCTGGTTGGTGCTCATTAGGGGGAGTTGGGTATGATGAAAAAAAACATAAAAAAAACAATGTAACAAATAAAAGTAATTTCTGCTTATTTCTGAACCGTCGCTAAAATTTCCCTTTCACGAACATACTAAACTCCAACCCCGACAAATGTTTATAACATCAAACCCAAACTAAACAAATCTTAAGCAAAACTAAATAAATTTCCATAAATACATCATTATTTTGTAATTTCGGTGATTTACAACCTTCGTAATCATTGTTCGACTCCAATGAGTTTTTGACCGTTTGTTCAGCTCGAGAAGCCCAGACTCCTTTATGTGCAAAATACCTCTATTCAATGATAAATCCTTTTTTATATCTACTGAAGAAAGTCAATTTTCATCATAACATATAAATACGAAAATCCCCAAAGTCCATGAACACCTCAGAAGTCAGACAATGAAGAAGTCAGTACAATGTATTGAGACACATATTTCTTTTTTTTTAATTTTTGTCTTTTCTTTCACTCGAAAGAAGTCGAATAAAATCCCAATTTTATTACAGAAGACTCAATTTATTTTTTCTCAAATGGCAGCGATTGCAAAATCATTCTAATTTCTAAAATCTAAGAAATAAATCAGTTCGTTTTCGTATTTTAAACTGTTTAGTCATGTTTCGATAGAATTGAGTAGTTGATAACTGAATAGATTTGAATTAGTCCGTTTTTTTTGGGTCGCTATTCAAGAAACTCGTATAGTGGTCTAAACGTGACGTGAAGTTGGTTGCATATGCATATGCCATCTGCTAGTAACAAAAAAACTGATTTGCAATAAGACAGGTTCACAAGATTTTTGTTGACACTTCTTTGTCAGATAGTGAACAAACAATGAATTCTGTTGCTGATAACTAAAGTTTACCTGAGGCTTAAGTGAATAACACAGCTCTAAGACGTTCTGTTTTTCTTTTGAACCAGAAACTCTTTCCGTTAGGCGATTTTTAATTTTTCAAGGCAACATCGAAAGCCTTCAATTCAGCTGCTGCATCATCAATTGCCAAGCGTAAAAAATTGTCCGGAATTTTTAATGTGGTCACAACTGTTGAACGAAAATCTCGAGATATTAAAATTTAACTCTCGGTTAGTGAATGGTTGTACTAACAATCAACGAAATCACATCGTAAGCTTCTGTGTATAAACATTAGCCAAAACAAACCTTTCACTTTTAATACCTACTTTCTGCAATCCACAGAACGCTCAGATAATCACCGAAGCAACCATTTCCGCCATTGAAGACCTTAGACTTAAAAATTTCGAATAGATTATCATCCGATAAAGCAGAAGCCTCATATTTGTAGCATAACATCTGTGCTGTTTATGACGTCAATCGTCTCACTCAAAATATCGTCCTATACTCAAGAGAGATCAAACGATAATCAAGGAAGCTGAAAAGATAATCAAGTTCATACTAACCATCAAATTGCCAAAGACAAGTTTATTAAAAGAAGCAAAAACAAGTTAGAGCTCACTTTGGTGAGTTATATACTAGCACTATGGCAACAACAAAGTTATTCAGGACAAAGTAAAAAAGCGCCTCGATTTCATCTACACCGTCAACATAGAAATGATTACATGCCAACACCGCGACGAATGACCTGTTTAACATTGCAGCCAAAAAGATCGAGGAATTGATTAATACCTTGGTCACCAAAAGGGCAAATTTATTAGTAAAAGATCAAGAGACGACATTTCAGAAGAGCGCGCAAAAATACTGGCATGTTTTCAGAAGAACAAACTTGCCATCGCATTTTAAGATAGTGAACCCGGTCGTAGGTATGGTTTTCTCATCAGCAACTTCAGGAAAAGTTTTGTCGATGTTTCGATTTATTTACTTTTTATTTATAACTGCTCTTTTTTGCTTGACGAAAACAACAAGCATGACTCCATTTGGTGGATGTAGCAGTCCCTGATGGGGCCAATTATGTTGCAACTAAAACATTTTAAATCGATCAGAGGAAATCGCGAACAACATCCCAGATTAAAACATAAACATTTGTATTTTTCAGCCATTAAAAAGATTTTTAAGGATTTTTATGTTTTTCCCTATATCGTAATTATAAACCATATGCTAAATACCGAAGGCTGTAGAGTGCGAACAGACATTTTGTTGAATAAAAAAATGTCAAAACTTGTTTTTAACATGATTATTGATTAACTAGTGCCAAGTGGGGTCACACAATTGCTAAAACTTAGTGAAGTTTTCCAAACTTATATTCCTAAGATCAAACTTTGAAAACAAACTAAAAACTAAAACTTATTTAAGACAAAAACTTCTTAAAAATTAAATTTATACATCAGAATAGTTTTTGATTTACGCATCTGGCATATTAATAAAACATTTTATAAAAAATTTACGAGGCGTGGTTTCGAAATTTTATATAATAACTTGATATAGTGCAATATGGCCCTAACTCAAATTACTTATTCAGCAATCAATGGCGAGGAAGATTTCCTAAAGAAAGCTTCCAACAAAATACTTGTTTGATGTGTAAACTTCATTTAGAAAAACCGTTTAACATAAACAAATTTATTTTGTAGTGTTTAGTTAGCGTAGACGCTAATTTCATAAAAGTGTTCTCATTTAATTTTAATTTTTATTTTAATCTTTTAAGCATTAAATATTTTAGCATCAATTTACTATTCAATGATGAACTTTTGCAATTCATTCTATTCAACTTCAATCCATTTTGTTCTTTCAAGTGCTAACAGCGTCCCTATTAACTAGTTATATGAAACTTTACGTTATAAAAATAACAAAAACGTATATCCTATGTTTGATTTTTTTTTTTTTAAATAAAAAGTGTTGTGTTATAGGGTTTACTATATGTGTCACAACAACACATAAATACGTGTGTTGATGAACGCTTTTTTAAAATTCTGCGAATTGGAACCACCTGAGACTATGAATTCCGGCAAACTGATCCATTTGTATGCAGTTCGGACAAAGAAGTATTTCTGCGATCTGCCAGTATGACAGCGCGGGATCTCGACCGTTTTACTGGTTGCGTTAGTCGATTGCCGAGTGAAACGGGAGTAAGAATAAGTTTGAGGCATGATGATTTTTCACTGTTGATGACGATGTTTGTAAAATCCAAGAGGTCAGCAACAGTGCGACGATGTTGTAGAGAATCAAGTTTTGATGTCAAATCTCGATCACCCACAATTCGTATAGCCCGCTTTTGAACAGAGTCCAAGAGGGCCAAGATTGAAACAGAAGCAGCACCTCAAACTTGACAACAGTACTCCATATAGGGACGAAAAGGACTTATAAACATGGAACAATTGGTATGGAGTGAACATTTTTTTGCATCTTTAGGAGGTCGAGTTTTCTAGACGCGCTTTTTGCCATCGATCGTTCCAGAGTAGGTCATTTGAAACTGTGACACCCAATAAACGGATGTTTTTATATTCACCTATTGGTTCATAACACATACTGAATTGGTATCTGGTATCTGTGACGGTGGAAACGTGTAAAAAATCAAATAATATTAGTTTTCTGATTTTTAAAATGGTTATGATTTATTCAAAAACTACTCAAAAATTGATAAAAACTATTTTAATTTTAATAAGTTTTTGGGTTTGCAGCTATTATCAAATACCTTCAACTATTTGCAATTTACAATTTCCTGATAGAAAGCTCAAATTCTGACATGCAATATTAAAAAATTATTATGAAATTTAACGTAAATAACACTGAAATAAATTAATAATGTATCATCAGACCCGAGCAAAATTAACACTAATTTAAATATTGTATTGCATTTTCAAAGCAATTCAAATTAAGTAGACATTGAGTACATAAATTGGAAAACTACAAGAATGAGAGGATCAAGATTCAAGATATAAAAAAAATTTGTGATAATATTTATTTAAATAATTTTTATTTATTTAAAAAATTAAATAAAGTAAAATAAATGACGGGTACCACATATAGATACTATAGACGGATAGTTTAGAATTCGTAACTTAGAAATTATAAGATTGATGATGTAGAAAGAAAGAAGAAAACGGATGGAACGGAACAGATGCTTGAACATCTGTTTTTTATGGCCCCGATTATTAGGGCTTCCAGTTTTCAAAAGTTGTTCGGCGGGACAATGTCAATATGTAGAAAAATATTAAGCACCTATACATAAATGGAAAAGTCGTCGGAAAAGTGACATGTTATTTAAATTTTACTTCTTCAACAATTATAATTGTAACTATCCCATAAAAGCAGGGTCAAACACAATATAGATTAAATTTAATGTAATTTTTGGCATGGAATAGTTATTTTCCTACTCCTATCACAGTAAATTATAAATTACATCACACTATCCATGACATGTAAATTGATTATTTCAAATAGCGTGCGGTAAGTAAAAAAAAGCGTGCGGTAATGGATTTTCATATATATATTACCGCACGCTTTTAATAAAAAGAAAAATTTTTATTTAAAGAAAAATTTGATTTTTAAAAATTAAGTATTTCAATTCATTTTGACACAGAATAATGCACTACCACAATTTGTAAACTATTTGCATTTAATTTATAATAAGTAGTTCATTTTTTCAAGTAATTATATGCGTTTGGGCATTAAAACAAAGTCGTAGGAAAAGCATATAACAAATCTCGAGTTGTAAAGCATTTTCCATGCTCGTGAAGACACTGCACTCGACGCTACGCGTCTGGTGCGCAAAATTTTCCCTCGCATGTAAAATGCTATTTACAACTCTAGATATGTAATATACTAATTTTCTACTCCTATCACAGTAAATTATAAATTACATCACACTATCCATGACATGTAAATTGGTTATTTCAAAAAGCGTGCGGTAAGTAAAAAAAAGCGTACGGTAATGGATTTTCATATATATATATTACCGTCCGCTTTCAATAAAAAGAAAAAATTTTATTTAAAGAAAAATTAGATTTTTAAAAATTAAATATTTCAATTCATTTTGACACAGAATAATGCAAAGCCTACCACAATTTGTTAACTATATGCATTTAATTTATAATTAGTAGTTCATTTTTTCAAGTAATTATATGCGTTTGGGCATTAAAGCAAAGTCGTAGAAAAAGTATATAACAAATCTCGAGTTGTAAAGCATTTTCCATGCTCATGAAGATACTGCACTCGACGCTACGCGTCTCGGGCGCAAAATTTTCCCTCGCATGTAAAATGCTTTTTACAACTCTAGATAGGTAATATACTAATATATACTAATATTTCATATAACAACGGGCTTTTATTTTACGGGCGTTAAGTTCAATTTTCAGCCATAAAATGTTTCACTTTCAGCCGTAAAATGTGTTTTACAATGCGTTTGTGTGTAAAAACAATTAAGAATTTCAAAATTTCAAAAACACATTTTAATTGTATTTGAAAATTTTTTTTGGTCAGAAAGTAACTTCTTAAAGACTCAAAATATTTAACTATCAATTACATCTATTTTTAACATCAAATTTTTTAAATGATAAAATACCTTTTTTTACGGTAACCAATTGGAAAATATTTTTATTTTAGTGAATTCTTTTCGATTGTACCGAACAAGTTCCAACACCGAATTATCGAATTTTGTATTCTTTTGGATTAAATTTCAAAACAAAAAAATAAATCGGTTTTGGAACTGTACTGAAATTTGTTCGGTACAGTTGAAAAGAATTCAATATATATAGGAATTCACTATAAGTTTTTTCTAATTCTGTTTGGTTTTTACCAAAATTAACATTAGCATATTCTGCGCAGAATGCTACTGTATCAATAAAAAGATTGTTAAAATAATCGCTTAAGCGATTCAGTTATATTAACTGATTTAAGGTTGTCCAAAATATAAAATGCCAACAAACCGCTTGTTGTATACCAATATTTAATCGAAAAACGTAATAATTATAGGAAATGTTTTTACGTTCCCTTTATTAGACGCGCCAATGCTTATAGAAAAATATAAAGATTTGTTAATATTATCCAATAGAATAGGAGTTGTAACCTCGACCTAAAACTTTAGAAATAATTTTTCCTTACCGCAGCTACCGCTAGCTAATGGATGAATTCAACCTAATGGTTAAATCTTTAAATAATGAAGAAAATAATTTTCCTGAAGAAACGGTAGCCACATAAGACTGGGAATGCATTACAGAATGATACGCAAATCCCGTCACAACTACAAAGACATTTATTTTGCCAATAGTACTATTTGCTGGTATAAATGATGTTTTAGTTAGACAAACTTGCTTTCAAATTTCTAATATGCCGTTTAAAGTTGAGACTTAGCATGTTTATGTCATTTTTAGTTATGTTATTTTATTTTGGGCCAGCTAAGAGTCAATGAAAGTTCTTTTTATTAAACTTTACATGCCGCTTTGATAGTTTATGCTTCCTAGCTATTGACTATGCAACACTTTCTTCATCAATATCGGATTCGGTTACACCAACAACATCACCTTCACCAACTAAATATCTTCTTGACAATTTTCATTATCATCATTGTCTGCCACTACATCTTCTACAATTTCCAAATCCTCCAACTGTTGATTGCTTGCTCGGTTTTGGTTATTAGTAAAAAAATTTCTAATGTGCATTTCTTACCCATAGGCGTTACAAAAAAAACGTCATTTAGTAAAATGTAAGATTAACTTTGTTTCTTTTTTTTAATTTCAATAAAACTAATTAATTAATAATAAGACCAACAAAATTAAAGCGACATACTACAAAATACATCGGATGTCAAATTATGTATATGTATATGTAAATCATACTTTGCTCACAGAATTATAGCGTTGTCGCTGAGCGATTTTCATATAAAAATGTAGTTTGTATTTGCATTTTGTAGTTTATCGTTTAGTTTAAAACACAACCATCAGAAAATTATTTAGCCGCGACAGACATGAGACAGCAAGCAATATATAAATACAACGCAGGATTTTTTTTATAAAGTTTGGTAGATTGGTGTTGGGCGGGATTTTTGGTGCTAAAGCGGGACGTCGGGACAAAACTTGTACGGCGGGACAATCCCGCCGAAATCAGGACGACTGGAAGCCCTACCGATTATACATCTTCAAGGCATTTCTAGATCTTATAAATAAGCGATCATAGAGTTAAAACAATTTTGTAAAATATAGGTAGAAAAACACCTTCCTACGAATTGACCTAACTCTCAATTCGATCAACGTAGTTTCAAAATCTCCTTCAATCACTGATAAGTATTTAACAATTTTATTACATATTTTACAACAACAGGACAACAAAACAGCCAAAAATATTTCCAAACTAGAATGTTCCAATTTGAACTATTTATATTGAATATTAGAGGTAAGCTCAAAATTTCTTTACAAAGAAAACTCGAGAAATTTTGAGAATAATCGACGTCATTACTTTGCATTTATTTTATTTCATGTCAGCCTTTGTTTCGTAGAACCTTCTTCTTGGAATTTGTAACACATGGTTAGTTGAAATATTGTATAGGGAGTATTAACGTTGAACACAATTTTGTTTTGAATTTCGTTGCGATTATGTAAAATCGTAACGTTGTGAAATAAAATTTAGAACGAATTAAATTTATAACGTTACGTGAAGCCATTGTTTTTATCACGAAGAGGTCAAATCAAATTAAAGTTAAGAGAACAACTGGTGCCAGAAATAGGATTTGGAAAGCTGGCATGGATTTAATAAAATAAAGAGTTTAGGACTTAACGTACGAATTATGTAGAGTCGGTTAAAAATAGGAAAATATCAACAATTGAAACGAAGAGTGAATTGAAAGAAACAATAAAATAAACCAAGAAAACTGGAACATTAGTTCAAGATAAATACCTGTTCGGGCAATAAATAACACCTCTACAAAACCATTTCGAGCAGTTGATGATAAAGATAGGAAAAATTGAGTTGTTATAGAGTTGTTTTATTTATCTATTTATTTATTCACTTCGTATATTTTTACTAAAAAAAACATGAAAAAAAAATATTGCGACGCTGACTTCACCACAGCTCTGGAAACATAGTGTTCTGGATATACAATGGGCTAATATCCATCAAATACTTTAATTAAAAGCTAACCAATGTTATAGACTTTGTAGTTCTAATTATAAAAATATTAAAGAAAGCAGTAGTATTCCAACAAACATATATTCTGTTGTACGAGAAAAAGTAAAAAAAAATTTAACCGAAAGTTAGAATGCAGAACTGTTGTGAACCGTACTAAATGTTTATGTACCAAGATTCATCCAATTCGATTATCAGGTACAGATGTTATTGAGCTTCCAAAATAACAGGTGCTCAGAGGACCCCCTACCACTTTGTTTACTATCGCTAAAAAAACTAATCAGTTCCTTTCCATACATATTGGCATCTTTTTGCGATGTGTCATCAAAATTACTTAACGAACGAATGTTGTATGCTTCAAACAAACATTGAAACAATAAACAGGTGTACTGGAGGACCCCCACCACTTATCCCAATATTGTCCAAAAACTAATCAGTTCTTTGTCATTTAAGTCTTTATCTTTTTCCAAAGTGTCATTAGAATTGATTAATGAATGAAGTCTGTATAAATTCAATAAACTTTAAAAATAAAGTGTGAAAAGTCAGCAGTTGTATGGTACACCCCCCGCTACTTTGATCAATGTGTCCCAAAAGATTATAATTATCTTCTCACACTAATTGAAACCTTTTCCATAAGTTTCATCATAATCACTTCATTATTGTAGGCTGTAGTGTGCATAAACACACTGAAAAAAAATTGAAAATTCACAAAAAAAAATTTTTTACCGGAAGTGAAAAACCGGAAGTTGGGATGCAGAACTGTTGTGAACCGTACTAAATGCTCATGTACTAAGTTTCATTCAATTCGAGATTATCAGGTACAGATGTTATTGAGCTTTCAAAACAACAGGTGTATGGGACACCCCCCACCACTTTGTTCACTATCGCTCAAAAACTAATCAGTTCCTTGTCATAAATGTTTGCATCTTTTTCGAAAGTGTCATCAAAATTCGTTCACGAACAAATGCTGTGTGCTCCCAACAAACATTGAAAAAATGGTGACACAGTAAACAGGTGTTCGGAAGGACCACCACCACTTATTCCAATATTGTCCGAAAACTAATCAGTTCTTTGTTATTTAAGTTTCCATCTGTTTTCAAAGTGTCATTAAAATAAATTAATGAATGAAGTCTGTATGCTCCCAACAAACTTTAAAAACAAAGTGTGAAGTCAGCATTTGTATGGTAGACACCCCGCCACTTTGATCAATGTGTCCCAAAAGATAATAACTATTTTCTCACACTAATTGAAACCTTTTTCATAAGTTTCATCATAATCACTTCATTATTGTAGACTGCAGTTTGCATAAAGTTACTGAAAAAACTTAAAAAAGTACAAAAAAGTTTTTATACCGGAAGTTGGGATGCAGAACTATTGTGAACCGTACTAAATACTCATGCACTAAATTTCATTCAATTCGATTATCAGGTACAGACGTTATAGAGCTTTCAAAACAACAGGTGTTCCAGGGACCCCACACCATTTTGTTCACTATCGCTTAAAAACTGATCAGTTCCTTGCCATACATGTTTGCATCTTTTTCTAAAGTGTCATCAAAATTCATTCACGAACGAATGTTTTATGCTCCCAACAAACATACACAGTTGAAAAAGTAACTGCAATATTTAAAGCAAGTCTTGCAATAGGAGCCATGCGTTGCAGGTTATTATTGAATTGTAAAGTAAATGTTGCATTAAACCTAATTTCAATGCATTTCTATAAAATTTAAAACAACTCTTGCATCATAATTTATTTCTATAGAATAGCTAGAAGTTTTAATGCACCTTGCTACAATTTAATGCATTAATGAAATTTTAAATTTCACTAGAGTATTATCCATTTTAGAAATATATAGTTAAAATCGTTTCATGTATGTTTTAGTTATCGCTTCTCAGCTGAAAGTCTATAATAATAGTGATTAAGGTGGTATGTATGTTTTAATTATTTCCGTTGTAATTTTTTTATTTTAATTTGATTAATTTAGGCAGGTGCGTAATAACCAAAGTATCTCGAAATTATGATGTAATTTGCATTAAAATGTCATACTAAAAAAAAATGTTGCGCGTAATTTATTTAATGCAAATAACAGACATTTTTAAACAACAAGCTTTTTTACTTTACTCCAAGTACTCTGTTGAATATTGATGCAAAGAGCATTAGTTTAACTTTATATAGCAAGCTTTGTATTGTTTTGTAATGGAAACTTCCGTAGGACCTATATGTGTAGCAATTTGCATTACATATTCCATTTTTTTTTAACTGTGTAAAAACATTGTTAAAAAACCACCTGTTGTATGGTGGACCCCCAAACCCTTTATCCAATGTACTCCAAAAGCTGATAAATCTTTCTCATATTACTTGAAAGCTTTTACCAACGTTTCATGAAAATCGATCGGTAATTGTAGGCTACAGTAGGGATAAACACCTGGAAAAAAAACTTTTTAACCGGAAGTTGGTATGCAGAAATATTGGAAACTGTACTAAAACCTTATATACTATGTTTCAGTAAGATCATAGTCCGGGATTAGAAGTTATTCAAGATTTAAACTTAGAGGTGTTCGGGAAACCCCCCGCCATTTTGTCCAAATTTGAAATGAATCCAGATCTTCCATTTTCAAGTGAACCTGTATCATTTGCCAAAGTTTCATCAAGATCCTATGCAAAAAGTCCAACCACCCACACACAGACGTACACCAAAATTTTTTTTGGCTATTTAGATAGAGGACCCAAGCAACAAAATAAGTCGAAAATTGGTAACATTGTATTTAAAATTCGACTTAAAGGTTATAAAACCTTAATAATTAGATGTAAAATTACATCGAATCGACATCGAATCGACCAATGTGGGGAAAAATTCGACGTCGATTCGACGTAATTTTAGGGGTAAAATATTCTATTTAGGTATTTTTCTTCCTACTTTTTCTCCCTATTTAAGTAAATTTCTCCCTAATTTATGTAGGTTCCACGTCAAATCAACGTCGATTTAGGTTAATTTGAACCTATTTTCAACCTAATTAGTTGTAAGTTACCTACTAGGTAATATTATAAGCAATTTTATCTTCTCTTTTACCAATTATAAAATAATATGTATTTGGACAACACATGTCAAATTCGAAAAAGATGAAAAAATTAATTTTCACTTAATATATAATTTATAACAAATTTTAATTTTATATTTCGCAATAAAATGGTTTAAAAATGAATTTTTATAACGAAAAAAATATTATTGATAAACTTTAGGCTTGTACTTCTAAAAATATTAATGGGCTTCAAAAAAAATAAATAATACAAAAACATATTTTTTTCATTTCTTTGAAAATAATTTTCTTTTACCAAAAATCTCACTTACATAACAATATGGCGGAGTAATACTTTAAACAAAAATAAGTTTGAATATGGTGGACTAAGCAAAATCTACTTTAAAGTAAATTTCACATAATTTTTCGACTTTAAAGAAAATGTTTCTTAATTTTAAGTCGACAATAACCTAAATTAGGTCGCAATCTTTTATTTAAGAAATTTCTACTTAAACTGGTAACATTCTACCAAATTGGTTGCATTTGAATTTCTACGCGTTCTATTTTAGTGAATTTCTACCTATTGGTACACCAACATCGTTTTGTATAAAAATTTAAGTATTGTTGCTGCTAATTGCACAAGTATAATGGCATATTCAATTAAACTTTTTTATGGAGATTTAATTTTCCATTGTCTATTGAATTTCTTTCTAAAACCCAATATGTGTTTCATTATAGAATAATAAATATAACCCATATATATATGAAAATCTTATAATTATTTAATCTTTAGTCGGTAATTTTATTAAGGGTACAAATAATGAATGAAATTACTCAGCTTCATTATTTACTAAATAACTTTGGTTTAATTTGAAAATAATCAATAAAAATTCTATCTAATATGTAAATTCAAATTAAATTTACAAAAATTGCATCAAACAAAATTGTACATCATCCTACAAAAAAATGTTTTTCCCAATATTTGTAATTACAGCAATAAGATATTACGTATAATTTTTTTTGTTAAATTACATCCTTTAAATAGGTAACTTATTTCTTATTTAAGTAAATTTTTACTAAATTCGGAAATGAGGTCGACAATAAAATAGTATTTTTGGTATAATCGACTTATAGATTAGTTTTTAAGTTATTTTCTACCAAATTTTTGATTATAAATTACCTTACAAGGCTTAAGCTTACTATGAAGTGAAGAATTAGGTAAAATTAGGTGTAATTTTCCTTGTTTTTTAACTTAGAAAAAATGTTATTTGAGGTTGAAAATAGGTGAAAAATGTGGTAAAACTCTCCTCATTTTGCGACTAAATTACGTGTTAGAAATAAAATTGACTTTGAGGTTGATTTTAGGTAAAAATTAGGTATAGGTGTGTGCTGGTTTTAACTTAAATTCTACTATTATTTTGATATAATTTTTTTGGGCGAAAAATACGTATAATCAACCTAATTAACTACCTATAAGTAAAATTTATTTGAAAGTCAAGAAAACTGGTTGAATCGACATAATTTTGACATAATTAGGTAAATTTAGACCAAACTGTAGTTGAAAATCACCTATTGTGTTGCTTGGGATGGTCCAAAACAAAAGAAAAAACAAAATTTGGGGTATGTAAAATTTTTTTTTTGACGATAGATTGCATTACTTCACACAATTTAAAATTGTGGTGTAGTAAAAATTAGGATTTACAATATGTGTCACAACAACACATTAAAACTTTTTAAGACCAGGGTCCCACAATAACATGCGATCTAAGGATTTTGTTTTTTTTTTTCTAAAGAATGACTAACTACACAATAAATCCAATCACATATTAATATGACATAGGCCAATATTACTTCGATCTGAAAGACCTAAGTATTGCATTCTCGAACCAAAAGAGAAATTCTTACACCCCCCCTTACCCCCTCTAATTTTTACCCCCTTACCCTACTTTTTTGGCATTTCTCGACGTTTTAGCCTACTGATTCTAAAAAAGCGACGAAATCCCCTGGAGGGATTTCAAAATTTTTTTTTCTAAAAGTACCCATTCAATGGTAAGAGCCGAAAGGACAATGTGTTCGATAAATTTACCTGAAGTGTGTCAAAACAAGGAAATTTGCATATTTTTTGCTTAAAAAACGTTCATTTTAAGTGATTACGCGTAGGAACACTGAATTGGGAGAAATCTTGATGGTCGGGATTGATATGTGAGGCAAAAAACTAGAATATTGCACCATAAGTTTGCCAAAAAAATATTGTCATGTGTGTCAAAAGAATGATTTTCATTTTTTTAACCAAATTTTCGGCAAACAAAACGAAAACAATTTTTGTATGACATGATATGTTATCGAACTTGAAATTGGACATGGAGAATTTTTGATTTTGTCATAATTTTTGGAGTATTTTTGGAATTTTGAAAAAAGTTTGTATTTTTGATTTTGTAAGAATTTTCGGAACATTTTTAGAATTTTGGAAAAAGTTAGAATTTTTGAATTTGTGATTTAAGAAATTTTGCAAGTATGTATTTTAGAATTTTGAAAAAAGTTCCAATTTTTGATTTTGTAAGAATTTTCGGAATATTTTTATAATTTTGAAAAAATTTAAACTTTTGATTTTGTTATAATTTTTGCAATATTTTTAGAATTTTGAAAAAAGTTTGTTTAAATTATGAATTTTTGCAATATTTTTATTTAAAATTTTGAAAAAATTAAAATTTTTGATTTTGTTATAATTTTTGCAATATTTTTAGAATTTTGAAGAACGTTTCAATCTTTGATTTTGTAATAATTTTTGGAATGTTTTTAGAACTTTAAAAAATAGTTTAAATTTTTGATTTTATTAGCTGTGAGATTTCAGCCCCTTCATATTTTCATGTTAAGATAGAGAAAATAAAAATTATATGAAAGGCAATAAGCAAGTCAAATTACTCCTAACGCCACCTCTTATATACTAGTCAAAATAATGAAAATTTCTAGTCACAAAGTTCTAGACTTTTAGCCAAAAATCCACAACGACCGAAAAAGACCAAGTTGTTATAACACAATCCAAATATAAATGAAATAATTACTTACCTATTAAAATAATCAATTGCTGGCTGCTATTCATGTACTCGAATCGATAAAACGGGATCCAAGATCAAAAATTGCTGCGAAAAAGGAAGAAAAGGATTAGAGGAATAGAAAGGAAAATAGAGAAAAATATTCGAGATTCAGTGTAAGTAAATTTATTTATATTTTTAATTTTTCTTTATTGTCAACAAGTGTCCTTTCATCTCTATTAATAATTTCTATTCACTCAATTTTATGGTTGAGTTTCACTTGAAGACTTAATTTGGCCAGCTTTTCCAATTTATCAACTATATTAGACTATAGTGAAACCCATTGTATTGATGGCTGTTAATGTTTTGCTTAAAAACATTTTGATCTAGAATAGGAGTCGAGAACAAAGGTCTCCAAGTTCGTGGTCTAGCGTGCCACACACGCAATAGTAAACTAGTAGCTATTTTAGTATGTTTTTAGATAATTAGTGTACCACTACATAGGTAAGTTGCACAGTTTGAGTGAATGAATTTGAAGTTTAGTTTTAAAACACAAACATAAGCGCATTTCTACACTACAAAAGTTGTAGAAGTGGTGAGAGAAATCATTCATTGGTTATTAAAGGAAGGAGGAATATTATTGTGCTAGAATAATGATTTCTTTATTGATTTTAAAGTAAATTAGGGTTTTACGGACTAATTGAGGAAATACGTTCACTGAATTGAGATATGAAGTAGTTTCTAGTAAAATAGCGTAGTGATATTTTAGATTTTTATATAATTCGTTAGAACACAACAGTTGACTCACTCGCCATGATTCAAGAATATTACTTATTGTATAATTTAAGATCGTTAAGATTGTCATATTATCCAACCTTAATAAATTCAAATACAATTCTCTTGTTGACGTAAAATAAATAAACAAAATAATTGTTTACCATCGTTATGGTAACCCTAAGAGGCCTTTTTCTCTCTAGGGCAAAATTTTGTTCACTTAATAATAAATTGTAGTTGCCATGGTATTTCCATGTAGTTCTTAAGTCGTGAAACTTCGAGTGTTAACTATCAGGCCGGACCGCTGGTAGTGGATAGCAGCTAATCATGTACGATTCGTTCGCTGTCAGGGCAAACCCTAAATAAAAAATAAGGAATCCCGAACCAAACACTTTCTCTTCTCTTTCACTCCTGATAACCATTTCTCTCCCTTAACATGCTAAGGTAAGATACGTGCGCTGATGGATGTGTGGTCAAGGGAAGGCTTGACGGTTAGCACGGAACTGTGGAGACCGAGCAATGTGGAGAATGCCCTACCGCAACACAGGGATCGGTTGTGGTTGGCCAATGTACCTCCTTGTTTTGAATACAATAGACAAGTCAAGTCAAGTTACAGTGCTACTTTAACGGACTCTCAAGAACATCCAATAAAAAAAGGTCAAGAGTCGTTTTCACACTCCATGACACGACAAAGATAACGATGCCGGTGGGATTGAATTTACATTGATATATATTAAGTAGTTTCACATTAGACGACATATCATTGTCGTTGACAACACAATCTCCCAACTCGTGTCGTTACGAAAGTTTAAATAAAACTGATTAGCCATTTCGTTGCGACGCCTGTGTCGTGTAGTATGAAAACAAACTAGTAATACAATATAAATTTTGAATGTGTTTTTTTTCTGATAGTGCGTCTTGTGAACAAATGTTAACTCACGAAAAAACTATGGCTTCGTTTTTTTTAGCAAAATGTAATATATTTATCAGGGACTGTTATTACCTTCACTACCACATTCTTGGTACTTTCACTTCTGCCTCGCTTGAGTAATAATTTTACAATCTTGACCCATATTCTACAATGTTGTTGTTTTATCGTATCATTCGTCCGCTAGCGTCTTTAATCTAAAGAAAGCAGCCACCCTGTGACCAATTTCGAGAGTTTGGACTAATTCTTTGTATGGGTGTTTAAGCTTATTACAGCTTAGAAGGTATTGATGAGCAAGCTGGTCGTTGAGTGGTTTGACTGACAGAATTTTGGTCTCTACATGCAACTGGTTTTGGTGTGATATTAAGTGACAGCCAGTTACCACACGCAATGCACACGTAAACCAGACAAGTATCGGATAGTTTACGGTTTGGCGACCAATGGCCTTGTCTGTTGAGGTGATGATTTCCTTATATTTTCCCCATCTGATTGCTGCGAGTGACTTTATCAATGTTGCAAGTCTAGATTACTCCAGCTCTGTTTTGCATAGGTGTAGAACGACAACATTAAGTCAAAGACCACATCCAGAATTTTTAGTTGTCAAACTTTTGGCAGCGAGTTTCCTGCAATCTCTATTTCTATCAAACGGTATCTCACTTTACCTTAACTTTTTTAGTTTTCATCTCAACGTACATAGCAGACGAACCGTCAAGAAATGTTTTTAGTTCAAAACGTCATTATATTTGTGAATTCTATCAGTCGCCTATGATTTATTCAAGTTATAAAATTTTGCATAACCAATCGCACTTTGTTTTGCATATAATTTCCGGTTAATTACCATAAAATAAAATCTCTTTTCCATCTAGTATATTGATTAAAAATTAAAAACATAAAAATGAATTGTAAAATTTAAATAAAAAATATAATATGTCCTTGATAACCAATTTTCCTTGACCCAATTAAATAACGTAAATCACCATTAAAATATGTAAAATTATTTTATAATTTAGATTGTTGAGGTAGAACAGAGTCTATTAGATCTCGAATTTCACGTAATACTCTATGTAATTCTTTTGTAAATTTATATGTGCTTGTTTCTGGGCTGTCTCTAAAGGTAGATATAAGCGTATAGATTCTAAAAATATGAATTACTAAAACATTTTGTTGATTAAATATATTAAATCAACTTACTCATTTTCCGTAATACTATAAAACACTCCATAGCCATCAGGTACCATTGGAGCAACAAAACCCGTATTAACTGTATACCCTAGCAAGCTGGTTGATAGTATAAAATTACCACCACCACCACTTTTACTATACAATGGATCGTTGTAAATATCATGTGTCTCAATTCCATTTTCATACGACAAACACCACAAAGCGAACAAATGACGATCAAAACCTTTACCCGTTCTAGCATTTTTCATTAACATATTATGTGTATCAATCGATTTTTTTAGTAATTTGTATCTATCTTCTTTTGATTTATTTGCATCGTGCATAGATAGAACCCATTCCGTAGCTGCGTGAGAACATGATCGTACTGTTTCTGTACGTCCTTTGTAATAAAAACGCATCATTGCTGTTTCGTAAGTAGGTGCAAATTTTTTATGTAGATTGTAGTAGGTTAATTGAAGACACATTTGAAAGAATGCATCTGGATGGAATTTTACGGTTTTTAAATAATTTTTACCGAAATTTTGAAATTCGTTCCATTCCATTATGACGTCATGTTGCTAGAAACGTAGGTATTATTTACAAATCAAAAATTTATTTATTCTAATATGTTCCTTACCCTTGTAGCAGCGACATCTTCCATTCTTTTAATTTCCCCTAAAATATAATCATCTACATCAAATTTCAATTCAGTAACGGATGTTGTCACTAACGGTTGTTCCTCCCAGTTTGGTTCTGATTTTTCAATGAAATTTAATTGAATGAAAAGATCATAACTGATCGATAAAGTTCCATCATAACATGAATGTTCTCCGGTACATCCATGTAAACCATTTTTAAATAGAACCAATATACTACTTTTATCAGCCCATTTAGAATGATAATTTCCGGCTAAGGTTGCAAGTCCTACTTCCCCATAATTAGCTGGCTCGTTATCATCCAATACAATATAGCTATGACATTGCTCGATTGCTTGAATAATATTTTTATTATTATCCGAAAGGTTTAGTAAATGATCTCGATTCTAAAATTAATAATAATTAAAAATTCTAATAATTTTGAGGGGAGACAAAATTACTTTCGCCCAAGCTGTTCGGTCATCACATGTTAACAAAGGCACTGCTGGTGGCGTAGACCCAATTTCTACTTCAGTATACACATAATGTAATAATTGGTAAATTTGTTGATAACTAATTAAAGTTCCGTCTGGATTAATGGCTTCAACATTGAAAATTCTTCCATTTGCAACTATAATCATATTAGATGGGCATTTCCCTTCTCTAACTAGAAATGATTTCCACGATAAATATGCCATTATCATATATTGAACAACAAAGCTTACCAGTTTTGAAATGACTAACGATATTGTCGAAGATCTCACCAGGTACACGAGTGGTATTAAAAAATCGTCTCCATAAGTTTGAAGAAAACTTTCCATCTGGAGAGCTACCCGGTTTCAGTCGTTCTTTTATCAACAACTCCCATAATTCACAGTTATATCTAATATGTCTTGACAAATTTTTAATAGAATTTTCTTTTGTTTCAACAACATTTACTGCTCCAAGTACCAAGGGTTGAGACATTGAACAGTATGGTATCAAGGGGGTACGATTTGCCATGTATGCATATTGTTCCCACCAATCATCAACCTGTTATCAAAAATAACTAATTACATAAATGTATATAAGTCAATAACCCTAGCAAAAATGGCATACAATATTAATTTTACTCTCGAATTTGTCGCATATTTATCTTAAACTGAACTTTGAACATTTTAATCGGAGTTTAAAAAAAATATTATCATAATAAAACACAAACGTACGGACATAATTAACTTACCCAATTTTTTTCTGCTTTCGCTTTTTCTTCCAACATCAAATGTAGTTTCTTACCAATACCATTTTTAAAATTTTCTATTATTTGTTTGGAATTTTTAAGCTCTTTCTCGGTGCCAAAGGGTAATAAATTTAAATAATATCGTTCCAAAGTCTCTTCTAATTTCGGTAATGGCAATGCTGGAAGAGATTCATCGTTTGAAAAAGTTGTTTCGTTGGAATTTTCTGGTATATGGTAAATTGTTTGCAAATCCATTTTCTAATCCGGTTTAGGTATTTGAAACAACAACATAAAATAATAAACTATAAATATTAATATAAAACTTTTTAATTGGAGAAACACTTAAAATTCTACTTTACATCTCAGAGTAGTAACTGCACTAGATTAAATCACTACACTACTCATATCAAATCAAATCAAATTGATGACAGTTTTGATAACAACAAAAGCAAATATAATGTTCGATTTACAATATGGTATTTGCCTAAATTCAGATTGTCTGCCAAAAAGTTGTATACAACTTTTAATCTCAAATATAGTAGAATTTTTTTGCCAGCGAATTTCTGACAGCTACGACGCAGCAAGAGAAAAAAGATAAAACAAAAAGTAAAACAGAGATGTATTATTTATTTTGGGATAAATTTGTTTTCAAAACAATTATATTAGTTAAATTTCTACTTCTAGTTCGTACCATTTGTTTGTTGTGATATTTGTTTCCATAGGCGTCGTTATTTTTATTATAATTATTTTTAATTATCAAAATTTTGTTATATTTCCTACAAAATCATTAATATTTCTACTAGTTTTTGGGTTTCTATTATAATTGGTTGAATTTCAATAGTAATTTATAAATTTTATGTGTTTTTTTTGTCCATTTCAATGGGACCCCAATAGTTTTTTATAATATTTTAATCGAGACACTGAATGTGCAAACAATATGCGCATGTGCATGCGCATGTGCAAACAATATGCGCATAACAAACAAATTTTGTGTTCGCTGGCAAAAAAATTCTACTATACTAATATTATGCTGCGAACTCAACGTTTAGTAGCAGAACCACTGTATGTGCAGCAATATTGAGTAAAATAGAGATGGAATATCCATAGTAAGGATGATAATAATTTAGTTGATAAATAAAAAGGCTAATTCCTAGTTTAGGAGCTATTCTTAAAAAATTTTTTTTTAATTTTTAATTAATAATTTAGGTTATTAATTAATAAACAAGTAATTATTGATTAAAATAAAAGTGCGGAAACACCACATAAAAAAGTTATGGCCATTTGAAAAAAAAATATTTCATATAAAAAATTTCATTTATTTCTTAGAATTCCATATTTTGTCGATTCTACTTGTTAATTTATATGTAATAAATTAAAAATTTATAATTAATAAAAAAATTAATTGATGATGTAAACAAAAAAAATTATAATTAATAAGAAAAACATAATTATTATTAATAATTGGTATTGTTTGTTTGTAGTTATCAGATGCAGGGATGGGTGCGGGTGGGGGGGAGGGGGGGGGGGGTGCTATTGATCGAAGGTCTGCAAGGTCGCAGAAGCAAAATAAAATAGTATATTATAAATTATTATATCTTAAAATATTTCACCTGATCGAAAATGCATCAAATTTCGTTGTTGCTTACCTTCATTCTAAAAAATTAGAATGACCAGACCATTCAAATTTGAATATTGAATGATTTTCATCGTAGCTAATTTCATTCTATTGATTTAACTGTCAATAACCGTTATTTTCAAATATATTTGAAAATTATTTGCAACCATTTGGATAGTTAATTAGTTAATGTTTTGTTTTTTTCTAAATTCTATTAAAATTTTAATAATAATCTAATTTTTTATAATTGTTTATTTAAATTTTGAAATTTAATATAAATTATGCTTAACTTGGTTAAAATATTAGATATCACAAGAGGTGATGCTTGTATACAACAAATCCAACAGTGGGGACTTATTCCGGCGGAACCTAATTATAAGTGTCCTAAGTGTGATTATCCACTTAAGTTGGTTCCATATGATTTTAAACGGTAAGTATATAACATGTTATTTTATGTTATATTCAATTAGGTTATAATTTTAAATTAATATTTAAAATTTTTAAGTGATAAGTACGCATGGAAATACCAGAAAAAAATTTTCAAACGGAAACAAAAATCGGAATCATGCAACACATTAATATCAATTAGAGCTGGAACTTTTTTTGAAAAGTCACATTTCAAATTATTCCAAATTTTAAGCTTTGTTAACTTATGGGTGATAATGTGCCTCTTCATGTTATATCAAAACAGTTGGAAATAAACAAAGCCACGGTTACCGATTGGTCTTCTTTTAGTCGGGAAGTGGTTTACGATAGAATGATAATTAAAAAAGAGAAAATCGGTGGTGAGGGGAAAACTGTCCAAATAGATGAATCCAAGTTTGGAAAAAGAAAGTACAATAAAGGTCACAAAGTGGAAGGACAGTGGGTAAGTGTATGCTATACTAAGATTAGCGAAATTATAAATAACATCTTTTAAATATTTATTTAGGTATTCGGTGGAATAGAGGAAGAAACAGGCAAAGTCTTCATGGTGCCAGTCGAACGGCGGGATTCGGCAACACTTGTGCCGATTATAAATGAGTGGGTACTGCCAGGAACCACTATTGTTTCTGATTATTGGAAGGCGTATGATTGTCTTGGGGATGAGGGATTCATTCATCTGAAGGTCAATCATTCAATTAATTTTAAAGATCCGGCAACTGATGCACATACTAATAATATTGAAGCTTCCTGGCGCGGTGCCAAAGCTTCAATTTTATCAGAAAGTAGAAGGAAGGATTATTTTCCGTCACACTTAGCAAAATACATTTTTATGAAAAAGTGTCGTATACAAAAACCTGGAACTTGTTTCAAGCACGAGTGAAGTCCCTAAGGTTTAAGCAACTGGAGTATAATTATAGTAGTAATAGCAATTATCAGTAACTCTAGTAACCCGACTGATTCAGATACATGCAGAATTTTCTCTACAGTTAAATCAAATAATATTTTCTTTGAACGTAACGTGGAGTTATGACTGGGTGCGTTTCTTGAGGTGGTCAAAAGACATCACATTCCCAGTAGAGCAAGAGCTCGAAAGAAAATCCCAGTAGAACCTTAACACCCTAATCCTTGAGATTATTCGTCTGAGAATTGGAAGATTGATAGAGGAAGGGCCAGTAGGGAGCTCGGCTCAAGTTATCGTTGTTATTAACAACGAGTGGCTTTCCCACTTGACTATTTCTAATGGAGAGTTTTACTACGGCTTTCCTACCTGAACATTTATGCCAAGGAAATAACTAAACCCTCTGCCACGATAGTAGCTTAACTTTTGTCAACGGAGGCTCTAGAAGAGTAAATGGCTCAAAAACGAAGGAGGAAGGTCTGCCTAAAATTGGTACCAGTCTGGGACAGCGAACGAGCAACACTAGCAGCACTACTGTGGTGGAGGGAGAAACTACTGCGTTTAAATTACGTTAAAAGTGGAACATATTGTAAGGGAAAAAACTTATCTTCAGCACTTTAAAACCTCCTCGTCTTCACTTCTAATCCGATTCTTAAGCACGGTTGAGTTCATCTTACTGATTCAGGAATCATGGATTTCTAAGAACTCGCAGCATCCAGACTCAGAAACTTCTGGCTATTGTGTCGCGAAAGCCCAGAAAATACGCAAGAGATTCGTCATATACAGTGATGTGAAGGCTGACCTTGTCATCTGGGGGATATAAGACAGCAACGAAAGGGGCAAATCAAAATTGGATGCAAACCAACATTCGTCACCAGAAATAGAACGGCAGTCCAAGATGTGACTTTTGTCTCTGCAGTAAACAATTGAAAGGTGTCGGATGAACATTCTTGTTCAGACCACTTTCAGCTTCGATTCTATTCTATCTATCTATCCAACTCGTCAGTAAACCAAAGGACGAGTTGAAAATGCTATAGGGAAGTTTTTGTGGGTAACATTCTCTCAAATAGCATTGAAATCCTTCAGCCTGTTGAACAACTCAACATATTGGAAGGTAATTTAACGGTTATGTTTAATAAGTCTCTTGCTATAACAAATTGCTTGCCACTAAACAAACCTAGGGGAAAGCAAAAACTTTCGTGGTGGAGCCTAAGAGCTTTATTCTCTGTGAAATAAATAAAGGTAGCTATAACATACCCACAAGCTCAAGGAAACAACAAAACTGGAACTATATATACAAATGGTCTTAAACGCTACATAAAAGCATTACGAATGGCCAAGAGAAATTATGGAGGCTTTTTCCGACACTCAGGAAAAGTCTTGCAAGCAACCCAATAATACCAGGCTATCTGTTTAAATCAGATGAAACCTGGACTAATTCTAATATGGATAATAATATCCTACTATTAATGGACACTTCCTCTGCAGGAGCAGGAGGATCACTATTGTACTGAATAAGTCCACGTAACATCTCAGCCGTGGCATTTATCAAGAGGGAATCTTATCTCAGATTCTGTGGAACTATGGCGTTAATTGCTTTATTACAGAGCTGGCAAATAGAGGGTTTTAAGGTTAAACGCCTAGAGAAAATTCCCGACAACGTTATAAAGGAGCGAATGAAAATTGCACTAGCAATAACATTAACATGCTCCAAAAAATGTAGATAAGGAATTAATCCTGCAAAACCAGAACTGTTTCTTTGCACTAGAAAATACAAGAGCCTTGATATTGGTCACATAACATTGAAAGGGCGTGGTTTGGTACTTGAAGGACATGCAAAATATCTAGATACCGTGCAGGATAGGAAACTCAGCTGCCAACCAAATATCAGAATCCAGAATTCTGTACGAGCAAGTACTCAACCAAAAACCGTTTACTTGATCCTTTCTAGTTTATGCTTTGAAATCGTTTTCGGTGCTCTCATACCATCTAGGAAAGCTAGGAGGCAGTGGAGCTTGGTGGAGGGGAATGTGGTGCAAAACCAAATTTCCATCAGACTATAAGCCTTAGAGAATCTGCAATCTTTCGTATATTCCAGTCTTTCTCGGAAAGGGGAGGCATGAGAGATTGGCGGAGAGGGACACGGTGGACAATTTTACGGATGACTCCAAACTCTAAACATTAATCTTTTTTTCGTCTTACAGACTAACTCGGTATTGTATTTCAAGCCGAAGTGGTTGCGATAAATGAAGCTTCTCTCTGGACGAAATAACCAAGCAGTTATCCAAATTATGCGAGTCACAGGCACCGGGTTACAGTGAAATTAGAGACAACTGTAACGGACCTACCTGCTCCAAGTATGTCGTTTCGACCTTGTGTTATGATGACAGCCACTGCAACCTAAACCTTTGGATATCCTAGCCAGATATGATTCCTGAAACAGGGCAACCTTTTTTATCGAAACCCATTTGGAAATCAAGTGACAAGATAAATTTTTTTGAAGAACACCATTTTGAAGTACAGCATATCTGTGAATGTATTGAACCATATAAAATTCGGACTGGTATTGTACTGATGGTAGGCTGTGTTCGGAATGGTATTTTACTGATGGTAGGCTCTTCTTGCGAATTGAGGGAAAAGTTGTGAATGTGCGGTATTGGGTATTGATCTGATCATATGTCACTGTCTTAAGTCTGCAATAGTCCCCACCAAGTCGCCAATCAGGACTTTCGCGTTTGGGAACTAAACTAAAAGGTAAAGAGACGGATGATGATTGTCTGCGCCATTTGTGATTTAAAATAATATGCAGACATAAGGTTGTTGTGACTTGTGAGAAATGTTGAAGAAAAGGAATGCGGCATTTCTCAGAGCCTGTGACTTTATTAAGGTTACGATTTCGCGAGAAAGGGTGAGAAATTGACGACGTGGAAATGCCGGTTGATTATGCGTTTTTGGTGATTATGAAATTGTGAATGAAGAAACGTTGAAAGCCTAGGCATAAGGTTGGTTTTCATAAGATAGTAGACAATGGTAGCGTTAGTTGCAACAACAGAAAGCTATTGACTACTAATTTTCCAGTTTTTATGCAGATAACTTGTACTTCAGCACCAGTGTTGAACATCCAGACAACGCAACATTACTTTGTTAATATGATGACAAATTGGACAGTTCAATTAAGAGAAAAATATTCGCTCTAGGTGTATTCTGCTTCATTTTCTGATTTCAACCAATATTTTACCATCCAAACAAAAACGATTGACTGAGTGAAAAATTCTATGAATTGAATTTATATCGATCAAGTTAAAAATAACTTATTGCTTATAAAATATAATTTATTATTTTTTTAAAAAATATTTGTAGGCTGTAATTTTAATTTTCAAATTAAAACAAATTCGTTGGTTGAAGCCTAATTATTTTATTTATAAAATTTATTTTGACGTTTCGATATAATTTATATCATCTTCAGAAAATGGTAAAAAACTATAACAAAATGAATACAAATGAAAAAATCTTAAAAACATATCAAAAAATATTAAAAAAGCAAAAAACAATATTTTACCAAAAATTATCAAAACTTACATGAAACAATCAAAAATAATAATACAAAAGAAAAGAAAAAACTAAACGGAAATATGTTCAAAAATTTTTACGATTTCAAAAAACATTTTCTGTTACTAAGTTAAGAAAAAACGAAATTTGAATAAAGTTAATTAAAATTTAAATCTAAAAAATTAATTTATTATATAATTATAGCTATTTCCTAAATAAGCTGAATCGTTTTGAATATTCAGAAGATTTGAAGATTTCTTTATAAACAACATTTCCAAAATACTACGTTTTCTGAAATGGTTTTCTTTTTTTAAAATAACTACATCTTCCAAAGAAAAATTATGATTATTTTCATGTAAATGTTCCGATAAAGCACTTTTTCCAATTTTATTAATGTTGTTATCTTTACTATCATTTATATGTTGATAAATCCGTGATTTTAAATATTGTTTTGTCATACCAATATATGATGCGTGACATTCACAAAGAACTTTATAAATCAAATTACTTTGTAAGCATTTTGGAATAGGATCCTTAAGATTTGAAAAAACTGTTTTAGAAAAAGACGAAAAAGCATTTCCAACAACTTTAATTTTGTATTTTGATAATAGATGTCTAATTTTTTCGAAAAGTCCACAAACGTAGGGAATAGCAACAAAATTGTTTACTGTTGAAAGATTCCTGATGTATCTGCTATCTTTATTCATAGCATTTCTTATTTCACGTTCAATAAAATTTTTTGGATAGCTATTAAGTTTCAAAATATGACGAAGTTGGTTAAGATTTTTTTGTATCAATGTAGAATGTGAAATATTTTTTATTTTTTGAACCAAAATATGAACAGTGTTACGTTTATAAGTAGTTGGTAAATGTGAGTTAAAATTTAGATCTCTTCCGGACCATGTTGGTTTTTTATAAATATCTGTTATTAAATCTCTTATCTGTTATCTAAACTTTTGGACGTTTTCAACAGCTGCAATCATCATATTAAATTTACTTTTGAGCTAGAAAAGAATCAAACATTACCTTTCCTAGATGTTAATGTAATACATCAAACAAACGGAGATTTAATAACAGATATTTATAAAAAACCAACATGGTCCGGAAGATTATCAAAATACAAAATTAAAGTTGTTGGAAATGCTTTTTCGTCTTTTTCTAAAACATTTTTTTCAAATCTTAAGGATCCTATTCCAAAATGCTTACAAAGTAATTTGATTTATAAAGTTCTTTGTGAATGTCACGCATCATATATTGGTATGACAAAACAATATTTAAAATTAGTGATGGGCAAAACTGTTATTTTTAAATAACATAAACAACTGTTGTTGCTATTTAAAAACAACTGTTTTAAATAACAGGTTAGAAATAACAGTTGTTATTTTTTTTTCATTTCTGTTTCTACCACGTTCGTATATTGTAGATTTTATATTTTTTACTTTTATTTTTTTTCGTTCAATGTAAAAAGGAAAAAAATAAAATCTATTTTATTTTAACTATCCGTTTACCGTACTGTAGTGTACATACATACATATTTTTGTTTGTTTTATTCTGGTTAGTTTTCGGAAATTGAATTGTTTGATAAGAAAAGAAAAATTTTAGATAATGATCTCTATTTTGGTAAATAATTTAATAATGAATAATTGTTAATTTGCTATGCATGAATTAAATTATGAAATAAATAAAATTATTTATTGTTATTTATTTAAAATAATTTATTGAACGAATTTAGTTAAAATTAAAATAAATAAATAAATATAAATTAACTAATTTTTTTTCGATTTTTATTTATATTAATTAATTAATTTTATATAAATTTTATTTCTACATATTCCGACTGATAAGGGCAAATCTACGTTTTTTTTTTATTAAAACAGTAAAAAACATAATAAAGTCGTGTTTGATTTGTCTGAAGTAACTGTATTATCTAAAAAAAATGTATCGAATTGTTGTTATTTTTAGTAGACTAAGCTATTTTATATTCATATCGATTATCACATTCATATCACTTATTTTCATACAAATTTTAACAAATTAAACTAAAAGAAAAGAAAAACAAAAATATTATAAAAAAAATCTCAAAGTATATATATATTTTTTTATTCGCCTATATATTAAAGTGTTACTTTATTACTGTGATTTGCGGCTTTAAAGTATCACTTTTCAGCTATTTATTTTGTCGTCATAGCTACGTCCAAAAAAGTAAAAAGCATTTGTATTTGTTTAAATTCTATGAAAAATAAATTTTTTATCAAAGCAACCCGCAAATTCAAAATTTCATTATCCAATTAAAATAGTTGTTATCATTTGTTGTCATAGAATTTGGAAAAAATAATAAATATTTTTTCAAAGGTTACTTGTTCCACATATTTTGATTTTAAAATTTATGAAAATTTGTAATTTTAATTTAGAATAAACAACTTTTCTTAAAATATTTTGCTTGCGGCGAATAAAAAATAGTATATGATGCACGGACGTAAGCTATTTTGGACTTAATGTGGGTGCAAATCTCGGCTAGCGCCTCGATTTGCAAACTCCACATCCGTCCAAAATCTTTAGCTTTACGTCCTAGCATCATAATGTACTATTTTTAAAATAACTATCTGCCAACAAAATCTTATTCCCTATTAATCTTTAACTGTTTAAATAACAACCTACTAAGCTGTTGTTATTTATTTTGTACTGTTGTTTTACAATAAACACAGCAGTCGAAAGTCAAAGACTGCTTTTTTAAACGACAGCGGTTAGGCAACATGTTTAAAAATAACAACTGTTATCGACTGTTATTTTCTACAACTGTTATTATAAAACAGTTCTTGTATCTGTTATTTTTGTTTATGCGCAACAGTTCGTTACTGCTTTTTTCAAATAACAGTTGTTTAATAACAGGTTTGCAAATAACAACCCAACACTTAAAATCACGGATTTATCAACATATAAATGATAGTAAAGATAACAACATTAACAAAATTGGAAAAAGTGCTTTATCGGAACATTTACATGAAAATAATCATAATTTTTCTTTGGAAGATGTAGTTATTTTAAAAAAAGAAAACCATTTCAGAAAACGTAGTATTTTGGAAATGTTGTTTATAAAGAAATCTTCAAATCTTCTGAATATTCAAAACGATTCAGCTTATTTAGGAAATAGCTATAATTATATAATAAATTAATTTTTTAGATTTAAATTTTAATTAACTTTATTCAAATTTCGTTTTTTCTTAACTTAGTAACAGAAAATGTTTTTTGAAATCGTAAAAATTTTTGAACATATTGTTACGATTACAGAAAAATCTAGATGATTACGGTTACTTCTAGGAAAATCAAATCAACAAAATACTACAACAGATTAATGAAATGAATATTGTTGTTGTTGTCTCTTCTTAGAAATAGGGTCAACATAAACGATTTTATGAATCAAATCAACATAACGTAAAATAATCGAATATTCTAATATTTTCTCAAGGTTTCTGGAAAGTGATGTCGAATTATCTAGAAGTATTGCAGAAGGTATATAAGAAAAATACCTTTTGTAGTTTTTAATTAGTTTATTTTAAACCTGCGATAGTGAAGTTAAAATTATAAAAGTGATCTTTAAATTTGTGAATAAAGTTTTAAGTTTTATTGATTAGAAATATTTTGTGTATTATTTTAAACGTTCTATTACTGGAAAATTTCTACAATCAACCGTTGGAGTTTCGGAAGCTGTTGAGAGAATATTCTAGTTAGGAATATTGATTGCTGTATTGTTTTCCTATTGTTGTGGAACAATTGAGTTGTTGAATACTTAATAAAACCTGGTGTTTGTGCTTACTAATCAGTGATCGAACTCAGAAGAGATTGGGAATTGCGTTTATCGAATTGAGAGTAAAGCCATTTCGAAGTAAGGTTAGAAAAACGTAACATTGGTGACATCGGCGGATTAGTTGGCTGTTAATAATGGTTTTATTAAGTGATTTAAAAGTTCCTGAGTTAAAGAAGGAACTAGAACAACGTGGATTGTCAACAAGCGGAAACAAAACTGAATTAATGCTACGGCTTCGACAAGGTATGGAAGCCAATGGAATGGACGTGGAAAGTTACCAGTTTGGGGTAGTTACAACAAATATTGCATCTGAAGAGGAGAAAAGTTTTGTTGTGGAAACAACAACTCAACTACCACCTGCACACTTCGATTTCAATCAATTGATGGCAGCTATCAATCAAATCAATGCTAATATGGTTGTCAATAAAGAGGAAATGAATCAAAGTTTGGCTGCAACTAAGGAAGAAATCAGCTTCAACATGAATCAGCAGTTGGAGAAAGTCAACAATAATATGGCTGCTAACAAAGAAGAAATTAGTCTCAACATCAATCAACAGTTAGAAGCAATAAAAACAAGCATTGCTATGAGTCGCGATGAAGTCAAACAAATTATGGATGAGAAACTTCTACAAATGTCAACGGCATTCGATGGAAAAGTCGAGAAGATTCAAAACGAAATCCAAGAATTAGAACAAAAAGTGCTTGACGAAAACAAAAAGGTACTTTCCAAGGTTGATGATATCGAAAAACGGTTGCAGGATGTTGAGACGACTAAAGTTACTTCCCAGGTGGTACATCAAGTAGCAAATATTAAATTAAAACCACCATCATACGATGGAACAACATCGTTCGGCATCTTCAAGTTCCAGTTCGAGACCACAGCAGATCAAAACGTTTGGAACGCTGAAAATCGTCTAGCTGCATTGATAGTAGCTCTTAAGGGGGAAGCAGCTGAAGCACTACAGGCAGTGCCAGAAAGTGACCGAAAAAGCTATGCTGAAGTGATGAATGCATTGGAACGAAAATATGGCAGCGACCACAAAAAGGAGCTATACCGGATCGAGTTAAAGGGTCGCTTGCAACGGAATGGAGATAGCCTTCAGGACTATTCTTCGGCAGTAGAACGGCTTGTACATTTGGCACACTCGAGTACTCCACCGTATTTTATGGAGAAAATGAAGATCGAGGCTTTTACTGATGGCATTCGTGATCCAGAAACACGAAAGGCAGTAATGTTGTCGCCAAAAGCAACATTCGCAGAAACTATTGCTTATGCCTTAACAAATGAAACTGCACAAGCAATTATTAAACCATCAATTAAAATACGCCGGGTAGAGTTGGCTGATGATAACAATTACAAGCCCAGAGCAAGAGAAAGCATTCGAAGTGACAGAATACGATGCTGGTTATGTGGCAAGTTGGGCCATATTTCGAGAGAATGTCAAGATGTTAGAAGGAAACGAGCAAGATCAGCATCGCCTATGCAGAGACGTCAAGCAGAAGAACGGGTGCAGCAAGCTAGAGAAGACGATGGAGCAGCGCTGCATCCGTTAAACTACAACGAGTCAGCCTAAAGGGGCGTAAGCTGGCTCCCACAACCGATTGCCCCATAACCTTCATCCACGTATCGAGATTGACAAGGGGAGGTGACAGCCTTACTGTTAGGGCTAATATTGATGGAAAAAGTTGTTTCATCACGTTAGATACGGGAGCAACAAATACAATTGTCCGCACTGATGTTGTGAAAGGGAAACTAAAACCAGCAGGAAGATACCGAATGCAGACAGCTACTGGTGAAAGTGCAAGTATTAAAGGAAAGAAAGTGGTCAACTTCGAAATCGGGAATACTCACTTTCAACATGAAGTGGTTGTAGCTGACATTGTGGATGAAGTAATCCTGGGAATGGACTTCATGAGGCCAAATGGATTCGTTATTGATGCTGGCAAAGGAGTACTCACGTACGGAAATGTTGAGTTGCCACTCCAGTTTAATGGTGAAGATTCAAATTGTGTTCGTCGAATAATATTAGATCACAAGGAAAAGCTGCCACCCCAATCAGAAACAATAATTTGGGGAAAGTTGGAAGGAGGTTCTGGGTCACCCAGGTTGTGGGTTGTAGAAGCCAACAAAGAACATCAAAATTTTAAAGAAGTCGTTATAGGGAAAACTTTAGTTAGATCGGATGCTGATTACAAAATACCAGTAAGAGTTTTAAATCTGTCAGATACGCAGAAAACAATGAAAAAAGGATCAATCATAGGACAATGTGAAGAGGTAGCTAAAATAATAAAGTGCGAGCAGAAAAACATCAATTGCTCGGTCAACACAAAACAACAAAAGGCAGAAATGGAGCAACTTGTGCAGAAATGGACAGAAGGGCTTTCAGAAGAACAGAAGAAAGCAGCACGTCAATTGTTGGAGCGGCACAAGTCTGTATTCTGTAGTACACCTGAAGGGAATGGCAGAACCAATATGGTAAAACATCGTATTGACACCGGAGCAGAAAAGCCGATACGCCAGGCACCAAGACGATTACCATTAGCTAAAAGAGAGGAAGCTGATAAAATGGTGAGAGATATGAAAGAAGCTGGTGTGATTGAGCCTTCAGACAGTCCCTGGAGCTCACCTGTGGTGTTAGTTGGCAAGAAAGATGGGAGCTTGAGATTTTGTGTTGACTACAGGAAACTAAACATAGCTACGAAGAAGGATAGCTACCCATTGCCTAGGATTGATGATACACTGGATACATTATCGGGCTCAAAATTGTTTTCAACATTGGATCTGCAGAGTGGTTACTGGCAGGTTGAAGTTGCGGATGAAGATCGGGAGAAAACAGCGTTCAGTGTAGGGAATGGACTATGGCAATTTAATGTCATGCCATTTGGGTTATGCAACGCGCCCGCAACTTTCGAGAGATTAATGGAACGGGTACTAAAAGGCTTGCACTGGAAAACATGCCTTGTATATTTGGATGACATCATCGTCATGGGAAAAGACTTTGATGACCACTTGAGGAACTTGGCGGAGGTACTGGAAAGGTTGCAAGCAGCCGGTTTAAAGTTAAGTCCCAAAAAGTGTTCACTTTTCAAGGAAGAAGTAAAATATTTGGGACACAAGGTTACGGCAATGGGAATTCATACAGATTCTGACAAGATTGCAGCAGTTATGAACTGGCCAAGACCAAAGAATCTACATGAACTACGAAGCTTCCTTGGATTGTGCACATATTAGACGGTTTGTGCCAGGATTCGCCAACGTTGCCAAAAGTCTGCATGAGTTAACCAGAAAAGAAAAGGCATTCGAATGGAATCAACCTCAAGAACAAGCATTTGTGGAGCTCCGAAACAGATTATGTACGGCTCCAATTCTGTCCTATCCTATACCAAATGTTCAGTTTATTTTGGATACTGATGCCAGTAATGAAGGTATAGGAGGAGTCTTGTCGCAGAAAATAGATGGTCAGGAAAAGGTGATAGCTTATTTCTCCAAAATGCTATCCAAGCCGGAGCGGAATTATTGTGTAACTCGAAAGGAATTATTGGCTATTGTGGAATCCGTCAAACATTTCCATAAATACTTGTATGGTCAGAAATTTCATCTCAGAACTGACCATGGTGCGTTAAGGTGGTTACTCCAGTTCAAAAATCCAGAGGGACAAGTAGCACGTTGGATCGAACGGTTGCAGGCGTACGATTTGGACATTGAACATCGAAAGGGTACTGCACATGGGAACGCTGATGCATTATCGAGACGACCCTGTCAAGTTGAATGCAAGCATTGCAGTCGTCAAGAAAATAAGGAGAACATCATCGATGTACGACTACTACAAGTGCTACCTGACGATGAATGGACTGCTGAAGCCATAAGAAAAGATCAATTAGAAGATACGGATCTTGCACCCATCATCGAGTTCAAGGAAAAGGGCTGCAAACCAGTATGGGGAGAAATTTCTGATAAAACTCCAACTTTGAAGGCGTACTGGGCGCAATGGGACAGTCTCCAGTTAGAGGATGGATGTTTAAAGAGAGTATGGGAAAGCTCAGATGGCAAGATAAAGCAATCCCTTACAGTGGTACCAAAAAGGAAAATAGAAGCAGTACTAAGGGAGTATCACGAAGGAACGAGTGGAGGTCATCTTGGGATCAATAAAACTCTTGCAAAAATACGACAACGGTTTTACTGGGCGGGGACTCGGCAATCAATTGTGGAGTGGTGTCAAAAATGCGATAAATGTGCGGCGGTGAAAGGACCCGCACGAAGAAGTCATGGAAAAATGAAGCAATACAATGTAGGTGCTCCATTTGAAAGGATCGCAATGGATGTAGCGGGACCATTTCCAACAACTGATAATCAGAATAAATATGTGCTTGTGATCATGGACTACTTCAGTAAGTGGCCGGAAGTGTGTGCGATTCCCAACCAGGAAGCAACCACAATCGCTGAAGCTGTGATAACTAATTGGATCAGCCGCTATGGAGTTCCTATGGAGATCCACACCGATCAGGGACGGAACTTCGAGTCAGCTGTATTCCAGGAAATTTGTCAAATGCTGGGGATTAACAAAACCAGGACGACAGCTTCACACCCACAGTCAGATGGGATGGTTGAGAGATTCAATGCTACTTTGGAGGAATTTCTAGCTAAAGTGGTCAGTAAGAATCAACGTAACTGGGATCAACACATTCCTTTATTTTTGATGGCATACAGATCAGCAGTTCATGACACCACGACCATGACACCAGCTCAAACTATTTTTGGAAGTGATTTAAGACTTCCTGGAGACCTCAAATTTGGAGCGGTACCATCAACATCATTGTCTGCGCAAGAATACGTCAACCGAATCCGGGAGAACCTTGAGGATATTCACAAGCTTGTTCGGCAGAAGATACAACTGACTAGTGATAGAATGAAAGCCCGATATGATATACGATCTAATAATAAAGGTTTTGAAGGACAATTAGTATGGCTACACAACCCACAACGAAAACGAGGGTTATCACCAAAACTGCAAGCTGCATGGGAAGGACCTTACAACATTATAACCAAGTTGAATGACGTGGTTTATAGAATTAAGAAAGGACATCGAGGCAAAGCGAAAGTAGTACATTTGGAAAGATTGGCCTTATACAAAGGAGAGCTAGATCCTGTTCGGGACGAACAGGCTTAAGTGGAGGGTATTGTTACGATTACAGAAAAATCTAGATGATTACGGTTACTTCTAGGAAAATCAAATCAACAAAATACTACAACAGATTAATGAAATGAATATTATTGTTGTTGTCTCTTCTTAGAAATAGGGTCAACATAAACGATTTTATGAATCAAATCAACATAACGTAAAATAATCGAATATTCTAATATTTTCTCAAGGTTTCTGGAAAGTGATGTCGAATTATCTAGAAGTATTGCAGAAGGTATATAAGAAAAATACCTTTTGTAGTTTTTAATTAGTTTATTTTAAACCTGCGATAGTGAAGTTAAAATTATAAAAGTGATCTTTAAATTTGTGAATAAAGTTTTAAGTTTTATTGATTAGAAATATTTTGTGTATTATTTTAAACGTTGTAACAAACGGCTTTATATATATGTATCTTAATACTTTATTCACATGCATATTGTCGGTCTTCAAGAATTGTCCTTTATTTTATATTAAACAACAGTATGTGAACGGTGCCTTTTTTTTGGAATCCATTTTTGATTTTTATAATTTGTTAAAAAAGAGAGAAAAAAATAATTGTAAGAGAGTAGATACCAAGATATTGAAAAACGTGTTTTGTCGTAAAAAAATGAATTTATATGAAATTGAAATAAAATGTCTTTAAATATTGTTTGTAAAAAAAAAAAAACAAATAAAAAAAAACTACAAGTGTATTTTTATAAATTTTGTTGAGTGTAGATAAGTATTTGTGACCCACGGTTATAAATTGGCGCTCCAACGGGGCACTCAAACAAAATTTTAATAGTCAGCCATATTAGTTATAACCATCGACCTTGATGTGAAAATAATTAAATAATTATTAAATAAAATTCACCATCTGTTGATGTCAAAACACATTAGTGATAACCATCGACATTGATGTCAAATAATTATTAAACGAAATCCAATTCACCATCTTGTTGATGTTAAAATATTAGTGATAACTAATAACCATCGACATTGATGTCAATATAATTATTAAATAAAATCTACCATCTTGTTGATGTCTTAATAAATGATCACTGTACCATCAATGTTGATATCAAAATATTACTAAATTAAATTTACTATCGTATTGATGTATGATTAATGGAATATTATTTATGTTAACAGGGAAAAAGGAAAAGAAAATTAAATCAAAACTAGCAACAAATAAATCGAGGCCATTTACTCGATTACAAGCAACTAAGTGGAAACAAACAGCGACTAAAAATATCGGAACTAGAAATAGTGAAACATCATCAGAGGAGGAATATTTTCATTGCGAAAATCACATTAAAAATACAGTTGAAATCCATTCACCTTTAAAAAAAAAATTCAACAATGTCAAATATCGTAATGAGTGAGGGTCAGTTTAAAAGTTTATTGGAGACTTTGACAATGTCAATACAGAAGGTAGGAGAAAACACACATAGTAATGAAAATACAGCAAAAACATTAACAGGAAACTTTGCCAACTGTACAGCTAGGTTTGATGGCAGACTTTCTTCAAATATATTAGCTTTTATTGACTCAATTATAATTTATAAGGATTGTGTAGGGATTTCCAATGAAAACGCACTTAAAGGCCTTCCAATGCTGTTTACGGATACCGCAGCCGTGTGGTGGCAAGGTATCAAACACACGGTTGATTCATTTGAAAACGCGATTAATTTAATAAAATCAACTTTTGATATAATTAAGCCTCCCTATCAAATATATTTAGAGATCTTTGGTAAGAAGCAATCAGATAACGAAAAAACTGATATATTTATTTGTGACAAACGCGCACTTTTTTCAAAAATCGCAGATGCTGGCTTATCCGAATCTGTTCAATTAGACATGATTTACGGTCTTTTATCTTACAAAATCCGTGAAAAAGTAAAACGCGAAGATTTTACTTCTTTTGATAAACTGTTAATACTTGCTCGAGCTGAGGAGTCACTGTTTCTTGAACGTGAAAAAATTAATAAAAATGTTGAAACCAATACAAAAAGTGAAAATAAAACCAAATATTGCCGTTACTGTAAGATATCCGGTCACGATTTATCGGATTGTCGAAAACGAAATAAAAATAATCCTTTTGAATCGGGAAAAACGATAACACCTCCTTCACAGCCGACCCAAACAAAAACGGAGGAAACTCATTCACTAAATCCATTCAAAGTTAAGCCTGAATTTTACTGCTATGGTTGTGGTAAAGTAGGGGTCGTAAAGAGTAATTGTGACATATGCAAAACGAAAGTTCAAGCTTTGTCTATCGCTGATTCGAATCTATATGCTTCCGAGCCTGAACATAATGATTATAATCCTAAACAAAGTTCTGATTTCATAGAAGATATGGCAAATTTTTATTCTATATCATCTCAATTAAGTCCACAGCCACGTCCCAGGTTAAATATAAACATTCTTGGTACAAATGGTTATGCATTAATTGACACAGCCGCTAGGTTAAGTATCGCTAGTGAGAGTTTAGTATCGATATTACAGCAGAAATGCGTTGAATTTAAGCCAAAAATTCTTACGATTGCCTTAGCAGATGGATCGGAGAAAACTCACAAGGGTTTATTAGCAGAAGTAGATGTAGTCCTAAAAGGAAAAACAATTCCAACCGTATTCCTAGCATTACCGGAAGGTAAACCAAAAGAAACTTTATTAGGTATAGATTTTATTATTAATGCAAAACTTGTACTTGATTTTGCAAATTCCAAATGGAAGTTTGGCAATGACGGTCCTTTTCATGACTTACTTTTCGAGACAAAGCGACCTGAATGTAATAATAAATTAAAATTATCATCTTTAGAGTTGTTACGTCCAAACGAGGGAAATAATTTAAATACGGTACAATATCAACATGTAAATAATTTATTACATGAGCACGCAGAGATATTTTTGCCAGGGGGAGACCCTACATCGCACGCGGAACACCAAATAATATTAGAAAACTCGAACTGTAGACCAATTGCAACACCTCCTTACAGAATGTCTTCCGAAAAAGAACAAATTTTAAAAAAAGAAATAGAGCGGATGCTCCATGACGATATCATTGAAGAGTGTGAGTCCCCATGGGCGGCACCCGTGGTCCTCGTTCCAAAACCCGATAAGTCTGTCAGAGTATGCATTGATTACAGAAAATTGAACGCGATTACTGTGGCCGATAAATATCCAATGCCACAAATCGATCACTTGCTCCATCTCGCTAAAGAAACCTTATACATGTCAACCATTGACCTAAAATGTGGATATTGGCAGGTACCCATAAGATTAATCGATCGTGACAAAACTGCTTTTGTGACACCATTCGGATTATATCGATTTAAACGTATGCCATTCGGTCTACGAAATGCTCCCGCAACATTCCAGCGGTTAGCCAATCGATTTAAAATCAGTCTACCGAAGGTTATCATACTTGCTTATCTTGACGATCTCATAATTATATCAAAATCGTTCACTGATCATATGTATGATCTTAAAGCTGTATTTGAGCGGTTGAAAGAATTCAATTTAAAGGCAAATAGAGAAAAATGTGTATTTTTCCGAGATAACGTTAAATATCTCGGACATTATATTTGTAAAGATGGAATTCACACAGACCCTGAAAAGATCGAAGCTATTTCAAAAATGCCAGAGCCCCGAACGGTGAGACATGTAAAAACCTTTTTGCAGACATGTTCATGGTATCGTAAATTTATTCAAAATTTTTCTGAAATAGCACGGCCTCTTAGTGAATTAACTCGAAAAACGTCAACATGGAGGTGGGACGAGTCTCATCAAAAATCTTTTAATCAACTCAAGCACATGCTAACAACGTCACCTATTTTGAGACAAGCCGATGAAACATTGCCTTTTACCCTTCGAACAGACGCAAGCAATTATGCTCTAGGTGCAGTGTTATTGCAGGGCGAAGGTAATGACGAAAGACCTCTAGAATATGCCAGTCGTCTGTTAACCCCAGCAGAACGAAATTATAACACAACCGAACGTGAAGCGTTGGCGGTTGTTTGGGCTCTTAACAAATTCCGAGGGTATCTAGATGGAGCGGAAATAATCATTGGAACTGATCATCAGGCTTTAAAATGGCTAATGTCTTTACGGTCGCCATCTGGAAGATTAGCTCGATGGGCTCTTCTGATCCAGTCTTTCAATCTAAAGATTGTTTACAATCCCGGGAAGAGTAATGTGGTAGCGGACACTTTATCCCGTCCTCCTTGTGAAGACCAAACTATATGTGATGTTTGTTCAATTCAAGTTGACATCCCATCTCAAGGTCCAGAAAATATGCGCAATACCCAACTGGAAGATCCAAATGTAAAAAAAATTATTGACGCATTTGAGCAACCCAATCATCCAGAAGTGATGAATTGGTGTGATCGAGGTTATATTATGGAACAAGGTATACTTTATAGATTCGTTCAAGATTCAGATAAAGAAGAACCTCAATTAGTAATTCCTGAAAATTCAAGATATAAGATTCTCCAGGCCTATCATGATGCCCCAACGGCAGGACACTATGGAGTGGAACGTACATACCATAAGATAGCTAATAAATATTACTGGCCTGGTATGAAAAAGTTTATTGCCGAATATATAAAATCATGTCCAGAATGTCAAAAATATAAGTCCCTAAATTTGAAACCAAGCGGTTTGTTGAAAACCCCAGTTTTAGCCCAAAGATTAGAGGTAATAGCTATCGATTTATTCGGTCCATTAGTTGAATCGTCTAACAAATACAACTGGATATTAATTATTGAAGATACCGCAACAAAATGGGTTGAGATATTTCCACTAGAACAAGCCACGGCTGAAGCCTGCGCTAAAATTTTAATTAACGATTTTTTTTTTCGATTTGGAGTACCACGTCGAATCATTTCAGATAATGGAACACAATTTGTTAGCTCAATAATGCAATGTGTAGCACATTGTTTAGGAGTCCGTCAAAATCTAATCCCCTTGTATCATCCTGAAGCCAACCCGGTTGAAAGACGAAATCGCGACCTTAAGACACAACTTTCAATTCTCGTTAAAACAGATCATCGTTCTTGGCCAGATTTTCTACCCTCAATCCGGTTTTCAATGAATACGGCAGTATGTGAATCTACCGGAAAAACCCCTTCGTTCCTTATGTTTGGACGAGAGCTCCGAAGCATTTCTGATATTACAAACGATTTTAAACAAATTATTCAAGATGCTAACTTTGTTCCACAAATAACGCCCTTTCTCCTTAATATGGACATTGTTATGAATAACGCTCGTGAAATCAATGAATCAAAACAAGATCATTGGAAATACTATGCAGACAAAAGACGAATTCATAAGACCTTTGAACCAGGTGATCTAGTTTTAGTAAAAACGAAATTACTGAGTGATGCACAAAGAGGTCTAACGGCGAAATTCTTCCCTAAGAGAGATGGCCCTTATCGGATCCGAAGTGCTAAGTCAACTACAACATATGATGTTGAAACTATGGATGGTAATTTTGTAGGAACTTATCACGTATCATTTTTAAAATACTATACTGGAGAAGTTGATAATTCCCCTATGTATCCGATTAGGAGGCGAGGTCGCCCGACCACTAATAAATCCGCTGTTCCCACCAATCAGTTCGATTCAGTCGCGCCCGATATTTTACAGAGATCTAATGATAATGTCGTTAGCGAACCAGAAACAATGAGTCCACGACTTGAAAGAAGGTCCACTCGTCGTATTGTGAAGCCCAAAAGATACCAGTAACTTAATGGTGGATACTTTTATTATTATTTCCATGACGAATTTATTTTATTTTATTGAATCTTTTGGATCCATGTTGTAGAACAACATAGATCCAAAGGGGGAGGATGTAACAAACGGCTTTATATATATGTATCTTAATACTTTATTCACATGCATATTGTCGGTCTTCAAGAATTGTCCTTTATTTTATATTAAACAACAGTATGTGAACGGTGCCTTTTTTTTGGAATCCATTTTTGATTTTTATAATTTGTTAAAAAAGAGAGAAAAAAATAATTGTAAGAGAGTAGATACCAAGATATTGAAAAACGTGTTTTGTCGTAAAAAAATGAATTTATATGAAATTGAAATAAAATGTCTTTAAATATTGTTTGTAAAAAAAAAAAAACAAATAAAAAAAAACTACAAGTGTATTTTTATAAATTTTGTTGAGTGTAGATAAGTATTTGTGACCCACGGTTATAACGTTCTATTACTGGAAAATTTCTACAATCAACCGTTGGAGTTTCGGAAGCTGTTGAGAGAATATTCTAGTTAGGAATATTGATTGCTGTATTGTTTTCCTATTGTTGTGGAACAATTGAGTTGTTGAATACTTAATAAAACCTGGTGTTTGTGCTTACTAATCAGTGATCGAACTCAGAAGAGATTGGGAATTGCGTTTATCGAATTGAGAGTAAAGCCATTTCGAAGTAAGGTTAGAAAAACGTAACAATATTTCCGTTTAGTTTTTTCTTTTCTTTTGTATTATTATTTTTGATTGTTTCATGTAAGTTTTGATAATTTTTGGTAAAATATTGTTTTTTGCTTTTTTAATATTTTTTGATATGTTTTTAAGATTTTTTCATTTGTATTCATTTTGTTATAGTTTTTTACCATTTTCTGAAGATGATATAAATTATATCGAAACGTCAAAATAAATTTTATAAATAAAATAATTAGGCTTCAACCAACGAATTTGTTTTAATTTGAAAAATAATTTATTATAACAAAAAACAAATTTCTTTACAGTAACGTTTCCTCTGACCGTATATATTCTCCAATATCCGCTTGATGAAAACAAACCGTTGCAAGCGGGTCAGCAGTCTTACATTCAATTGTCGATCTAGCTGTTGCACCAAATCCCAACGGTAAATCATTCATTGAATACACAATAACACCTTGATATTTTGGTGTGTTTTCCGAAATTCGACCAAGACCTTGTTTAGGAATATGATTACCATATAAAAATTGTTGTTCGTATGAAGATTTAACCCATATTTTATACTGTGCATATGGTGCCAAATAGTATAATGCGGTTATATGTAATTTAAATTTATTTCCTGTTTTTGTAAATTTACCAAAACATATTCCAATCGATACTAAATTTGTTGCTGCAATATTTTCTGATAGTTTTAATATTTTTTCAGATACATAATATACACGAAAATTCTGTTCACGAAAACAATATGTTCCGTCCGGTCGGTCTATCAATTGTTTTACACTTGGTCCAATACTAGAAATTATGTTTTAATAATAAATAAAAATTATAAAGTTTAGTTATTCAAATTACTTACTATTTTGCTAGTTTTTCAAAAAGAATTTTTGTTTTATCTTCTGTTAATTTTCTCATTTTCTTGTTTTATTAAAAATGTCAACTCGTGTTTAAATGGGAGCACGTGCGTTTGACGTTTATTTATTGACGAGCCTAGATGTTCTCAGCTATTCTTAGATAGTATAATATGGTTTATACCATTCTTACGTACGTTCTTTGAAATATGGTGTAAATTAATCTTACAATACTTTTTTATCTTTCTGTCAAATGTTCATTCGTAAATGTCAGTTATACGTGTAATATTGATGTGGTTTTCGCTAACAAATTCAATTTTCTCATAATTATCAATTAAAATTTTTCTTTAATAATTACCTGATATGTTAAAGAGTCTAATTAAAATAAGTTAAGTTATATAAAATAGAGTAAAAAAGTGTCATGTGATGTCTTCATTAATTAATAATATAATATGGTACATCATCCATATAATTTGGGATTTGTATGATTTATCCATATTATGCTTTTTATTTATAACTGAAAAAATACAACATTTATTGAATGAAAATAAATCTTCAATTGATAGTAGTAATATAAATTATGTTTGTAAACAAATTTATTATATCAAAAAAATTCCAAATCATCTTGTGATAATTTTGAATGATGAAAAAATTGATTTAAATAAATTTGCAAATTATGTGCTGTGGAGCCAAGCTGCCGGTATCAAATACATAAGCTTTTATGATTTCAAAGGTTTGTATTAAAGAAATTTTAGAACTTTTATAAATAATGAGATAAAGTTTGTCGGAAATATAAATTTGCCATTAGCGAATGATAAACCAATAGGGAGGGATCACGTGAAAATTAGTAAAATTTGTTGTTTATTGGTGTTAGTCGTTCTATTAGAATAAATAAATAATGTTAATTAATTATTCTTTATTTATTTAAGTTGTAACGTTATCTCTGAGCATTTAATGTAATGTTTACAAAAATGCATTGCCAGCATTTAAATTTGTATCACATTGCATCATAAAAGTATTGAAATGTTTGAAAGAGATAAAACATTAGTTTTAGTGATATAGGCGGGTGATGTTCAAGTTAATTTTGATAACTTTTTTGACCCATTCAAATTTTTTATAATCGATTCTTTTAATGAATGATTTGTTCGTGGACTTTCTTTTGAAAGTTGATGGCGGGATTAAATAAACAAACACAAGGTTATGGTATGCATCTTCTTGTTTATATATACCTTTAATTATTTCAATGTTTTCCAGTATTAGTAGCGATTTACGTTATTCAAAACATTGGTTATGATGCGGTCATCAAACCACCAAGGACTGCGACTCCCATGAAGGAATTTTGCCGTTTGTGCAATCAGCTTCCATTCATCTAGCTTTGTCACAAAGGTGTTAAATGATGTCTTCACGACAGAGTTTACGGCGCTGGTACACTTTGTCTTTTTTATCATTCTTCCTAATGTACCTCTTTCTACATGACTAAACCATCTAATTCGGTGAGATTTAATGAATATTGCATCCCAGCCTCCAAGGAGCTGTCTGATTTCATGATTCATCATTCGGATTCTATATTGATTTTCAGCAACTTTAGATGGACCGTAAATTGTTCGTATAACCTTTCTCTCGAAAGTTGATAGAATTCTACAATCGGTGGAAGTCAGTGTTTAGTTTTCACTTCCAAAGGTAAGCCCAGATCGAATTAATGGTTTGTAAATTGTGGTTTACACGATCGCGAAAAATGCTTTGCTCGCAGACTTAACAAACTGTGTATGCGGCAGTGACACGGGGTTTGATAACTGCTTAAATACCGTTGGACGATGTTATAACAGAACCGAGGTATTTAGTTTTCCACGTGTTCTACTTCATATTCGCCAGAATTCAGATTTCCACGACATTGTTAAAAGTTTAGTTTTGCTAGTGTTGAATGTTGATGCATATTGCAAGTCGTTTAGAATTTCTTTCAAGCTGAGAGACTATATTTCATACCGCTTGTTCGATGTCCGAGTAGAGCAATATCACCAGCATAACCAAAAATTTGACTAAATTTGTTAAAGATGCAGTTTTGTGTCTCGATACTCTCGATAAGCCAAGTACCAAATTAAATAGTTTGGGCGCGAGTTCATCACCTTGTCGAAAGCCTGATGTTATCTCTAAAGGATTAGAAACTTGCCCTTTGTTTACTATTCTACAATTTGATCTTTTTTTGTGAGTTTACACAGAGAAGTCTTTGGAATACCAAGGTATATGAGCGCCGACCAGATGTGTCGCGAATGCTGATGTTGTTCAGCCAACATTTTCTCAAAATAATCCTTAAGGTAAAACATTGATGTGGTTGAACGGTTAGGACGGAACCACACTGTTATTCACCGATAATAAATTCGGTGAACAGGATGAGTCGAGCAAGTACAACGTAAGCAATTATTTTATATGCCGTGTTAGGCCATCTTTCTTATGTAGCGGCACTATCAGCAGGCATTTGCTCTTGGTGGTACTTAAATTCCCTCGATACCTGGTAATTTTTATTTTGTTGATGGTGGCTTCCACTTCTATTGTTGGATAAGGGACAAAAATCTCCTAACTTGATGAAGCAATTGCTCAAATAAGATGAACATCATTCATCCTATTCAGTCGGTCTTAAAAGTGGGGTCGCCATACGTGTATCGTAAACGATCTTACATTTTTTATGGCTTTGGATCTTGGGTGGCCGTGCATTGGCAAAGTATTTTTTTCAATTTCCAGTAGTCACATGGTGGTTGATATTTTCGAAACAGTTCTTCATTTGTTCGCGCTGCTTTTTCCGCTAAACTTTTGCTGAGGATTTCCTGGCTCATTGAAAATCAGTTTGTGAGCTTCGGGTGTTACTTGTAACCACTTTTCTCGCAATATTCGTTTGTTTTCAACGCTTTGATGTAAATGCTCGTCAACCCTTTCGCTGTGTGTAATCGGCGGTACCTTTCCGTAGTTTGGGTTAGGGATACAATGGGTGATTGAAGCGCACTCTTCTTGAATGATTTTTTTATATTGTTTTTGTTTAGATAACATGTATCCATAATGCACAGTAAAAATGTAATATTTAATGCCGGCACAACAGTAAATAAATAGACGAGAGGAGTGGAAAGTGAAGGATCAAGAAATGCAAGAAGATGTTAGAGGAAAGGGAAGGAAATGGGTGGTAAGACTTTTAATGTGAGAGAGTTAATGTTTTTATGCTAAGCTTAAATTTTTAGAGGTTGTAGCTAAGTGGAAAAACAGTTGATTCTAGAGAATTCCATAAAGAGGTCGTTCGTGGGAAAAAAACCGAGACATATTGCTCGGTTCGGCCAAAGAATGGTTCAAGCGTGTGCTCATGGGAGTTTATTGCTAGACAAGTAGTGCTAGAGAACTGGCGTTGTGGGGGCATAAGCGCTTTTATCTCAGCTGAACACTTATCATAGTAGTATTTGTAAAATACACAGAGGACTCGGATATTGCGTCTATGATAGAGAGTATCCAAAGAGTTTGTGAAATTAGCATCATCAATTAACTTGCATGCCAGGCGTTGAATTTTATCTAATGCGACTAAATGAGTTTTTGCTGGCCCCGCCCATACATAGGAATTATATTCCATTAATTGCATCTGCGATTAATAGCATCTGCGTTTCCTGATGTTTTAATGCGTCGAAATTCCAGTGCACGATCTTGTCTGTATGATCGAACATTAGTTACACTTGTAGAGTGTCTTAGAAATCATGACATAATCGATTTGAGTTTCTGTTCTTCCATCCTTTGATTTTCATGTTACTTTACGGATTCTCTTGTGAAGGAATAAAGAGCTAGAAATAACTACGTCATACATCATAGCCAGTTCGGCTGCGCCAACGCCGTCATTGCTGCTAGTAAGATGCAAGCTATTAGGGTCGATATGTGTTTTAAGTTTTGCACTTCTTCCAATTTGAGCATTGAAGTCACCCACTTTGAACATTGAAGTCACCCGTGAAATGTTGATTGGTTCTACGAACAACAGGTTTTTAATATTGTCTGCTAGGTGCATGAACATTAACGATCGTTACATTAAATTTTTGACTGTGGATTCATAGTATGCATATCCGCATGTTAATAGGGCAAAAGCTGATGACATGTTGATTGACGCAACGATGCATGAGAAAGCCCACAGAAAGTTCTCCTCCGTTTAAAGGTAAAGATTGTATCCTTTCGTTTTTTCATAAATTCCACTATCTAGCCATCTTAGCTCTTTTAATGCCACTATATCGATTGTGTAACTATCAACTTGGATTGTGAGTTTTTGGAAATCTCTTGGATCTCCTTACTTTTAACACGTTTCAGGCTCCTATTTTTAAATCGTAGTCCGGGTAAAATTTCCGGTGTAGAGTTCATAACAAATTATTTTTTACGGCAATGGAGGGTTAGGCCTTCGTCCAATTCCAAATTTTCGTGAATGAATTCGTTCTGATCTTAAGGTTTTCAGAAAAAACTTTTTATAGCTTTATATAGCGAGCTGCTTCATCCAATGCATACGATTCAACCATGCTAGCCCTAATATGGAGAACAGACGCTTGAGTCGCATTTATTTTAAGGGGACACTGACTGGCTATGGTGTAAGTACAACCATTGAGTATAAGCAGTATTTACTTCTGCCCTTCTCAACTACAAAAACAAGTCTGTCAGCGTTACCCAGATAGCACGGTGTGGTCGTAGAACTTCGGATTTCGCTAGCCCCGCCTACCACAAGTTGAGAATATAATAAGAAAAGTTAAACTATCAAAAGCTATTGAACCCGATGGAATTCAGCCATCATGCTGAGTGTTTCTGAGTCACCGGTCTGGCTTAGATTTTAAAGCGCTATCCTTGTAATTCAAGAGTGCCGGGTTCAATTTTCGATGAAGACCGCTTTTCTTATACATTGTTCAGAATCAGACTTGATCGTAGAATAATCTTCCGCAGCGACTTGTTTTGGCTTACTATTGAGAACTCGATTGGGACGTAGTTCTTTATTGTGCCTTCAACAACTTTCGTATGAATTATTTTTAAGCCTGTTTTATACGCAAGCTCGTCGATGTTGCCGGTTACTTGGTTGTTTCTAACATCATTCAATAAACATTTCGCAGTACGCCTTATGTTTCTAGGTGGTGTAGTCGTGGATAAGGTGTCATTGCAGGGATGTTGCTCTTTGTGAGATGCCCAAAGATATTTTTTAGTAAGCATTTCATTATGTTGACGGACTGGCAATAAGTTACATTCTTGGTGCAGGTGATCTCGGTGACCCATCAAATGACATCCGGTTGCTGTTCGTAGGGCTGCGTTTGGTGTTATCTGTAACTTATTCCAGTGAGTGTCAGCGACTTGAGGTGTCCATATGGGTGCAGCGTAATTTAAAAGAGGTCTTCCTATTGATTTGTACGTTGTTATAAGTGTGTTTTTGTCTTCGCCCCATGATCTACCAGCTAGTGCTTTCAATGCATTGTTCCTGTTTTTCAATCTCGCGTTCACCTGTTGAGCAGTGGATCGAATATGACCCCCAACATTCTCGAATTTTTTACCGTGGGAATAAGCACGTTGTCAATGCAGATTTCAAGTGTTGTGTTTACCTCCTTGGTCCATGTGGTGAAAAGTGTAGAGGTGGACTTTTCGGTGGAAATTTTTAGTTTTCTGAAATGGAAGTTTTAGTTTCACAAACTATAAGTGCTATCAACTTGAAATTTTCTACAGTCATAAATTGTATTTGTCCACGCCTACTGAAAATAAAAAAATTTCAAATATTTGTTTTATCTGACGATAGTAAAACAAAAGTTTTTTTAAGGCATCGAGTTTGATTTAGAAAAATCGATGAAATATTAAAAAAAAATTCAATAAATAGCCGACTGCCTAGTTTTTTGAGTTAATACCAAAAACGTGAGTTTGTTTTACCTTAACTTAGAACATTACCAAAGAAAAAAATTGAAGCAATTCACGGTTATAGGAAATGTTGTAAAGTCTAAGCGCAAACTATAGCGGTCGGCTGATCAATTAAAATGTTATTTGGAGGGGGTTGAGTGGAAATTTAAAAAAAAACATATTTTGGACCTTGACGAGTAAAAGGTTAATTTTTTTGCTAGTCCAAAACGATTTCTCTTGGAATATTCGAAAGCACAGTTTTCGACCTATTTTCAAAAATGTGAAAATTTTTTCCTGTTTCCTTCTTCTAAACTTCGAACATTACAAATAAACTGTAAAAATTCACGGTTTTAGGAAATGTTGTAAAGATTGAACGAAAAATATAGCGGTCGGCTCATCATTTGAAATGTGTTTTGGAAGGGGTTGGGAATATAAATTGCGAAAAAAAATTATTTTTGACCTTGACGAGTAAGGTGTCTTGTAAGGTAATTTTTTTCTAGTCCACAACAATTTTTCTTGTAATTTTCGAAAGCACAGTTTTCAACTTATGCAATATTTATTTTCGTATTTTATATTTATTGTGAAATTTTTTTGCTGTTCCCTCTTAATTTCGAACATTACAAAAGAAAAAATTCACGGTTTAAGGAAATGTTGTAAAGATTGAAGACAACTATAGCGGTAGACTCAGCCTTTAAAATGTTATTTAAAGGGGGTTGAAGGTGGAAATTTTGAAAAAAAATTATTTTGGTCCTTGACGAGTCTTCAGAGGTGATCGCTGTGACATATAATATAACTGTGTTGTGGTAATTTCACGCATCATTGTTTTATATTATTTATAAATAAATTGTTAGTTGTTTTAACTAAATAATGCTGTTTTATGGTTATACTATATCTCAGGAATTATAAAGATATTTACGATGATGTGTCATATGAAAGGTTAATTTTTTTCTAGTCTAAAACAATTTTTTAGTAATTTTCGAAAGCACAGTTATTCGAAAGCTCAGCACGAATTATTTTGAAAAATGTGAAATGTTTTTCCTGTTTCCCTTAACTTCGAACATTAAAAAAGAAAAAAATTTGAATTCAAATAAATTAATTTTATATCGGGACCACTCGAGAAACTAACTGCAATCAAAACAAATCGATTTGCAGAATAAAAACAATCGTATACAGAACGCGATATACTGTAAAACGAATAAATGAAATTATAGTGAATTTTAAATAAAAGATTGTTTTATTATTTAGCTATTCATTGTGTTATTTATTGCATTTTAAAAGCAACCTTGGATTTTTAGTTACCCAAATTTTCAAATCTTGAAAAAGATGAAAGAGTTGAAATTTGAAGTTAAAATTTTATTGAAAATTATAACATCGTTTTTCTTTTATTTTCATTACAGATACTCATCTAACTGCCTATGATGAATTATGTAAATTCATTGAAAAATACTTAATAAATTTATCAAACGATCATGATAATAAAATAACTATAAATTATCTAACACCAAAAAATGGAAAAGATGAAATTGTTTCGTTATGCCAGCAATTCAGTTTTGCGGCAACAACAAATTTACTTAAATCAAATGAAATAACAATAGAAACAATTGATAAAAAATTAAAGGAAAGCCTAAATAATTTACCTGATCCGGACGTAGCTTTATATTTCGGTAACGTATGTAGTACGTACGGTTTGTTACCGTGGCAAATACGATTAACTGAATTTTATAGTATAGGTGATCAAACAAAATTAAATGTTACTAATTTTTTAAATATTTTAAGAAAATATTCTAAATGCGAACAACGGTTTGGAAAATAATATTTATGTTTATTATTAATAATTTATAAATACATATATTATAGTATTCCATTAAGTAATAGAACATTATTATTTTTAGGTATCAAAATAATAATTTATATCAAAGAAAATGTCGTTTATAGTTAAAAACTTTTTTTGTCGATTAAAAGATGAATGTAAATAACGCGGATAAGTTAAATGATTAGTTTGTTTTTAAACTAATCACATACGAAAACATTATTAGAGGACTTTAGACTATTGGTTACAAAATTTTACAAAAAATTTCATTAATAAATGTAATAAAAGTTAATTTAAATCCTTATTTAAAATTTGATGTTTTTATTGTAAAAATAAATAACAAAACTAAATTCCGTGAACAAAGTAAGTGTACTACAATCGGGTAAATTAAACAACCCAGATAAGATATTGAAAAGATTCGGTTGAAAATAAATATGGGAGAAATAATAAAATTTGAAATTTTAAAGGAGATTGGGGCAATAAACGGAAGACTGTAGATTAGTGGAGGTTTCCTTATACAAGTTAAAAATAACAAACCTGGTTCTGTTATAATAGTCGCCCTAAAAGATATGGATACGTCCCAAAAGAATTTGATATGTACAATTCTGAACAAATATATAAAGCTGGTGGTAAGTCGGGCTTGTCTTAGGTATAAAATTAGTTAAAATGGGTTTTCGCCGCTATCCGGACGGCTGAAGACAGAATGAATTTTTTTACTAAGACTGAGACATACTTCTCCAGACTTACGAGCTACTACACTTGGAGAGCTCCACGGGCTCTAACTCTCCTCAATAATACTTAGTGCTAACATACGATCTAGATTCTAGATCTTCTTCCACCTATTTGTCATGGGTGAAAAAGTTGGTTAATCGGTGTTAGTTGTCTAAGAATGTTTTTTTTAGAATAGGTGGAATATAATTAGGCTAACGGATTTGTTGATATTGATAGATAGAAGTATTTTACATACGATATTACTCCGAAACATAGTTACTGCGTTTTCCTTTCAAAGATGTTCAACTATGGTTAAGATCTGCTTATTCTTATGAGTCAGTCATGGGAATGTCATTCAGAAGTAAGGATGGGACAGTGGACTAAGTTAAATCGCTGATCTAACAGATAGGTGTTCGTCAAATTTATTTTTGATAAACGTGTCTTTGTCGGAATCTATTTTGAATTCACTGAAAATTCTTGCTTTTTTATTGACATTAAGGGAATTTTGAGTAAGACGAAATAAGGAACTACGTCCCAAATCGAGTTCTAAATTGAAAGCCATCACAAGTCGCTACCGAAGAGGTCCAACTGTCTCGCAGTACCAGATCCATCTTAGTGTAAATAAGGTCGGATTGGTCACCATCTTAAACAACTAGAGTGAGTGTATCCTGAAACTGTTGACAAGTGTCCCGCATATGAGAAAAATGTCCCGAAATTCGGCCATTGTAAATAGAAATTCTAGAAAGATCTCGAAACAAAATATCTACAACACATTATTTCAGAGTTTGATTAATTGATATAATTGATTTTGAATTGTCTAGTTATCTACTTACTACTCAAGACCTCCCCAACGATATTCATATTGCCACACTTTTGATGGAGCAAATATTTTAAAATTGTACCGCAAAAATATTGCTTACGTATTTATATATAGATAGATTGATTTTGAACTGTGAAACAAATAACTTGAAAAAAAAAACAAAATAACCGAACAAAAAACTCAAACAAATACGCCTATGACATTTTTGCCATTTTTTCTGAAAAAAAAGTAAAAATTCAAAAAAAAGTATTTTTCGGCACATTTACTACTCAAGACTTATCCTACGATATATATATTGCCACACTTTTGATGGAGCAAATATTTTAAAATTGTACCGCAAAAATATTGCTTACGTATAGTAGAATTTTTTTGCCAGCGAATTTTTGACAGCTAGGACGCAGCAAGAGACAAATAGATGAGACAAAAAGTAAAACAGAGATGCATTATTTATTTTGGGATAAATTTGTTTTCAAAACAATTATATTTATTAAATTTCTACTTCTAGTTCGTACCATTTGTTTGTTGTGATATTTGTTTCCATAGGCGTCGTTAGTTTTATTATAATTATTTTTAATTATCAAAATTTTGTTACATTGCCAACGAAATCATTAATATTTTTACTAGTTTTTGGTTTTCTAATATAATTGGTTGAATTTCAATAGTAATTTATTAATTTTTATGCGTTTTTTTGTCCATTTCAATGGGACCCCAATAGTTTTTCTTAATATTTTAATCGAGACACTGAATGTGCAAACAATATGCGCATGTGCATGCGCATGTGCAAACAATATGCGCATAACAAACAAATTTTGTGTTCGCTGGCAAAAAAATTCTACTATATTTATATATAGATAGATAGATTATTTTTTCATTCTGTCTCGTGTTAAATATTATATGAGTTAGACGTCGATTTTATGTACAATTATTGAGTTTCGTTATTTTTTTAAATTTATATTTTTCTTATGTCGCTTTCTTTGGCTTGATCGAAAAAAGATTAATTTATTAACTTGCCAACGAACAACATAAAATAAATAAATCTACTTTTGTAAATGTAGTAGTAAATTGTTTTGAATTGTTCTTCTGTCAGTTGATATGTTTGGTTATGTTTACATTTGAAAATGATAGATTTTACGTTTTACCATTTTATTTGTAATAACATAATGTAAATCTCTTGTTAGTTTACGCAAATAACTTATTTAATAAGTTTAATAAAAATAAAAGAAAACAAAGTTTTTTTATAATTTTACTGTTACCCTATATATATTTCAGCTTGTTAGGCCATCTTCTGGAGTAATCGTGCCTGGATTACTCCGTCCGTGTCTGGATTACTCCAGAAGATGGCCTAACAAGCTAAAATGTATATAGAGTAACAGTAAAATTATAAAAAACCTTGTTTTCTTTAATTTTCATTAAACTTATTGAATAAGTTATTTACGTAAAGTAACAAGAGATTGACATTATGTTATTTGAAAACTTACGCCAAGTGCCAACGGCAAACAGTGTTAATTATATTATTTGTAATAACTTTATTATTAATTAGTAATTTAAATATTTTAAATAATAATAAACTATTTTTGAACAAAATAATAAATAAAATGGCGGGTTTTTTTTTGTTTACATAAATTTGACAAATAAAAATAATATTTTAATGTATTTGTAAAATCTACCAAAAAATCTAGATTTTTGAAACTTGCTCTAGATAAAAAAACCAATCTTTTTTTGCCAAAGAACACAAACTGACAGCTAATTTGATCTGTCAGCTAATTTTTTTGATCTCAGATCAATTTTTTTTTTGCCAAAGAACGCGACATTATTTTCCATTTTAATAAAAAAAATAAATAAAAAATTCAAACAACAATGAAATAAAAACGAATGTTATTTTCGGGAAGTATATACGATACAATTCGATAATCTGTCATAATTTTTTGGAAGTTTATCATTTTTAAATGTTATTATATGTTTTTATTCAGTATTGTGTTAAATATTATGAGTTAGACGTGTGGATTTTAATTACTTAATAGTTTCGTTTTTTTATTTTTAATTTGTTTTTTTCTTATTTTTCATTCAAACAATTAAAAAAACGTGCGTGTAATCTTTAGTCTTTACACGCGGTTGAAGTAAAACTTCTTTGGCTACTGTGGCAGGTATTACCAAAAAGATTAAATGTAAAATAAATATTTTTTTTTAAATTCTTTCAGACGATTATTCGATTATTATTTATTTTTAAACACTAATCAGTCTTTTTTATTTTTTATTAAATCAATAAAACATAGAATTTTTTTTTGTGTCAATTTTTGTGTAGTTTTAGATATTTTTTATATTTATTGTTTAACTCGAGAATGGCAATGAGCCGAAATATTGTGTTTTTTTATTGATTTAATAAAAAATAAAAAAGACTCATTAGTGTTTAAAGTAAAAATAAATAAAATAAATTTGTCATATTGAAATTTAGAGTTTCATTTATTGATAGTATAATTTACAACATTTATAATAAAAAGCCATATTTACAAAGTCAATTTAATTATTATCAAGATCGAAATATGAAATTAGAGGTTTATGATAACTAAAGTGAGAAAGATAAACTCAATTTTGAAAATCAATAAATATTACTCTAAATTTCAATATGACATATTTATTTTATATTTAATCTTTTTAGTAATATCTGCCAGTTGCCACATAGCAAAAGAAGTTTAACTTCAACCGATGAAGATGGTATAGCGAACACGTCCAAATGGTGAACACTCCCGGTCGATCGAACCTTACGTGGTTACAAGATGGCGCCTAACGTGGGGCTACATCTTGTAATGTCTGTTGGACCACGAATCTCCACCAGCTGCCCGTGTACGCAATACCATCTTATGGTATATGTATCGAAACAATACATAGAAACCTTGTAAAGGTTGTTGTTCTCACAACAATATCAGTTCTGAGATGTTAATAGACATATTTTTTGAGACTTGACTTACGCCCGTTTGACCTAGGGCGGACTGAAAGTGGTACAGCGTGGACGACCAACTGATCCACGGTCCACCAGAGCACATGATTACAAGATGGCGCCCAACGTGGGGCTCCCTCCATCTTCAAATGTCTGGTGGACCATGATTGTGCACCCCCTGCCCGTGCACGCTATGCCATCTTGTGCTATATGTGTTGCAACAATACATAGACCATCTTTTGCTTTATGTAATTTGCATCAATACATAACAAACCTTTTAAAGCCTTAATAGGCCCCGCAACAACATGCGTGCTGAGGTGGTATCGGAAACATTTTTTTTAAGACTAAACTTTCGCCCGTTTGACATAGCGCGGGTGAATGGGAAATAGCGTGCACGATCAACTGGTGGATATTCGCGGTTTACCATGATTACACGATGGCGCCCAACGTGGGGGCTCCATACTGTAATCGTGTCTTGTAGATCACAAATTCCACCAGTTGATCGTGCATGCTTTAGCATCGTATGGTATATGTGTCACAAACACATATACCTCGTTGTGATTTTGAAACTGTTATACGTAGATTAGAAACATAACCGACTGATCATTTCATAAATTATTGATTAAAATCAAACTCCACTGTCATAAGTTTATAAGTTTTTAATTTATTGGTCTATAATTTTTCAAAATAGTGAGATGAAAACAAAAAGAAATAATAAGTATATAGTTGTAATTTTGAGCAAAAAAATTTCTTTCACAATATAATTTCATTTTAATTTATTTTTTTAAAAAAAACTTTTCATTTTTGACTCATTTAATATAATTGTATCATACAAATTGTTCATTTTAACATAAAAAAAAATTAAAATCTATGTTGAACCATTTTAATAGTTTTTGAAGAAGTTAGCTGAAATTTTAAATTATTAATTAACTAAAAATAAAAACAATATATTTTATTTGTCTTTATAAATAAAATCACAGATATTTTTCTGTTTATTTTTTTTTTTAATTTTCTTTTTCAATCTTATTTTAAATTTTTTTACTGTTTATGTACCTATGCAATTTAAATATTATTCACGTTTTTTTATTACAATATATTTAAATTTTGTACACTTACTACATATGATAATGAATTAATTGTTTGATTAAATAGTTTTTATTTTATATTTGTTGAACATAGTTTATTTATTTTTCAAAGCGAGGAAGACCATTATCAAACACGAACAAATACAAATATTAAAACTAATATTGCTAGTTATTCTGTTTTTTTTTTAAAGTTAGAGAAAATGGCACAAAATTAAATAATATATTTTTATTAATATATTCAGGTAAGCAAAGAAAAAGCAACAATTAATATTTATGTAAGGAAACATGAGATCATAGAAAAGAAATAAAAGTGCTATTTCAGTTGTAGGCGGAATAAAAAATCTCAAACTACGGCTTAGTCAAAAATTTCTCAAAAACGCTCTACCGTACAAACTTTCAGAATTATTCACAACCTCAATCTTTTCCAACTAACCAGAATTGAAAAATAAACATGAATGAACAAAAAAAGTAAACAAAAGAAAAAAATAAAAGTTTATAATATTACAATGCCACAGAGATCACACAGAGAGATCCCACTATACATTTGTCCTAAAATTAAAAAAATATATCCTTTTCGAGATATTTGCAGTTATTTTTCAAGATGGCGGACTTTAAATTTAAAAATGAATTTTTTTTAAATCGGTCAAGATTTGATTTTTTTTTAAATAAAACTGCAAGTATTGAGAATTGAAAAGCTGAAACTTGGACTACTTGTAAGAACAGGATAAACGTGACCGGTCCCGATTGCACTATTTAAAAAATTAAAAGTTTAGAGAATATTGCGCCAACCATTTAAAACATAAACAAACAAAACAAAAATCATAAAAATTTCAAAACAGGCAACACACTTTCAATTTAATGATGAATGGGAACAAAATTCCTTTAATCTCAAAATACAGCAAATCATTTCGTTGGCAATAATTTGTTTTAAATGATTCGATTCTTAAATTTGATGGTGTCTGCTCAACTTTATTCTAAAAACTATTTTAAATTTAGTTTATATTTTTCAAAGTTCAATATCTTAATAAATAAAACATTATATATTAAACATTGAAAAATATGTGTTGAAATCTCAGCTAGCAGATAAATAGTTATAATTAAATTAAATATATATATTATAAGCAAATATATAATAAAAATTATAAAAAAAGAAATACCACCTTTTTCTAGTGCCTAGATGACTTATGTTTTGAATAACTTTTACTGTAATGATCTCTTGATGATTTTTCATAAGATTTTGATTTCGAACGTGATCTATGTCGTTTATGATGACTACTGTGTTCACTTTTGTGATCACGATCCCGTGAAGATCTTTTCTTACGGTAATAATCTCTTGATTTACCATAATGATCACGCGACCTTGATCGTGATCGATCGCGTCGATGAGATGACCTAGATTCTTCGGAACGATCAGATCGATAATAATCCCTTGACCTTGATCTTCTTGTAGATGATCTATGACTATCTACATCATTTTCGGACGAATCACTCCCCTCTGACTCATCATATTTTGAAGATCTTTTATGATGCGACGATTTCTTACTTTTCCTATGTTTACGATGTTTGCTAGTGTGACTTTCACTGGAAGAACTATGTGAATCGTTTGACTTTCTTTGTTTTATTTCATTGTCAATGGATTTAATAGTTTCTATTTCTTCCTTAATTGTTTCTGGTTTAAGCTGTGACATTATAGAAACATGCGTTTGAACATTTTTAACAATATCTCTGGGATCACTGAATCGCGAGGGTTTCTTCTCGCGTGTGCTGCGACCTAGTTATCATACTTTTTTAATAAAAATATTCAAATTTGATTTACAAAAAAAGGAAATCAGGTGTCGGATTTTCAAGAGGAAATTTATTCCAATTTTCGGAAAAGAGGCATGATTATTCTTTAAATATTTACGTGAAAACAATATTTTTTTTTGTAATAAAAAAAATTAAAAAAAAAGATTTTACATTATGTTAAATTCAAGACTTACCATATCTTATGTAACTTTTATCATGGAGATGAGTCTCACCATCTTTTTCTAAATAATTTTTTCTTTTATTATTACCATCTATATTATCACTACTACCAACAACTTCTTCCTGATTCTCGGCAATACTTGTGACCTGTTCTAATTCCTTTTCCTTTCGTCTACGTTCCTCTCGTTCTTCTTGTTCTGCAATTTGACTTTCGATCTCACGTGTAGTTTTTTCAAACAGTGTTTTACGAGTTTTAATTGATTCCTTTACGATTAGCATAAATATTATTATTCAATTATGTTGATATAAGCTGATCCTTACCTTAAGCTCGACATCAGAATCGTCTACAGCCACACCATCGTAGCTATCCGAATCGCTGTCATCACTGCTGTCATCATAGATTCCAAGACCTAATCAGATTTTTAAATAAATATTTAACACGGAATTTTTTTTAAACGATTGGATTTCATTGGGCAATGATTAGAATTTCAATTATGAATTTATCACTAATAGAATAGATACATTTGTTTAATTTGTACGAAAATCGAATTGTCTTTGTTTATTATATTTGACATTCTATAGATACAAGTTTTAGTTCGACAAATCGTACGAGTTGGCGAAACCCAGTTTTGAGACCCTGATCAGGGACTATAAATTTTTGAGTGAACAAATTTGAAATGTAATCTCTCTACGGAAGAGACTACATCTATAAATCTATGTTCCACCGTATTTTAGAAGACATTAGAAGCTGCAGAGTATCTGAGGAAACACCTAAGAGTAATAGATACATTTTTTTACATTATATTACATTACCATGGCAAAAGAGTTTAGACCAACCAAGATCCACGTAAGATTGGCGACACTATAACAATTTGGTTACGGAGTAACAAGAACAGAAGCGTATCGAAGCACCTAGTTGAAGATAAGTCTTTTGCTAATTTAGTCTATGCCATTTCGCGTGTTCGCGAAAAGCGGTCTGGTGTAATAACAAACTCCAGATTTTACGTTACGGAGTAAGGTCCATTTTGACTGAGGTTCAAAGCAAAAAGTGTTATTTAGCTTTTCCTTAAAATCTTTAATAAATAACACCGCAATCTACAGATGTATACTCTTAAGGGTGGAACCAATGAAATTTTGCATAAAGGACATAATTTTCCATATTACAAAACAATTTATTATTTATGCTACAAAACACATACGTTCAATGCATAATTATTAACTCCATCAAACCCTATAAAACTAATCACAGACAGAATTTAGTCCTCTACAATGATTAGCTGTTTGTCAATAAAAAGTAACATACTATCTTCATTTGTTCTTTTATTATAGTTTAAATAAATGAAGATTTTAGTTATAGTTTACACTTGAATAGTATTGACCGATTTTTTAAACTGAGGTATTCGTCATTAGCGCAGCCCAAGTGCAAAACTGATTAAACCAGTTCATTAACATTTTTAGTGACAGCTTAAAAACCCTTGGAATCCTTGGATCGCATTCGCTCAACCGCAAAAATACGATCGGTTTCATTTCAACTTGGAAATTCTCAACGAAAATCCAATTCCACAATTCTCTTCTAATTTGCCACGACATGACTTCTATTCAGCAGCTCAATATGGAAGGTGGAAACATCGCAATGATCTGTTCATCTGTCAATAATGATCTAGAGCAACATTTTGAAAACTTCACAAATATTAAGAGACTGCACTGAAAGAAAAAAAATTATCATTCGGCTGGCACAGTGATTATTCGGTGATCATGACATAACCTATGGTTATTTTGTCTTCAATTCGGTTGTTGTGTCGTCAAATTTGATTTTTGAAGATACGACAACCGGATTTGAGGTTATTGTGTCAGGAAAAATTCGGTTGGCACAAAGTAGGTTGTAGTAATCGAATTGTTTTTTTCAGTGTGTCAAACCAAAAATACAAAACAGATAAGCTAGTACTATCGTTCAACTGCATTACTATGCCGGAGAACAAAAAGTGTGCCAATAACTGCAAACGCCGACGATAACCGTTAGAAACATTTTATGAAGAATTGAAAAGTTGACCGTAGATGATATATTTTACTGAAAATCATGTCTTGACGAATCACATCTACGAAGACCCGCAAAGCTCTTGGACCAAAATATATATCATCATTTCTGGATTTATGGCTAAGAAATTCGGTGCGTTATGATTTTTTCATAATGGTAAGTCGATGATGTGAACCCGACCATCGTCGATTTTCTTGAAACTTCGGTAATCGTTAGTTTAATAAAAAATATTTAAGACGTGTTTTTTTAAAATCTTTTCTAGTTTTAACTTTTGAGACAGTGTGGCTCGAAAATTGTTTAAAAAGAAAATGATTAAACTAACTGAAAAAAACAACCGCATCGATTTGAGCGTATCAACAAACGATTCTATTAACACATTAACATTTTTAGTGGCAGCCTTCAAAGCTAAAGTCTAAATTAGAGTATTAATCCTTAACTAGTATGAATGTTACTAAAGTCTCAACCGTTGGATCGACCAAATGGTACATCGAATTAACAAGTTCGGGGGTCTAGCAGTATCTCATTAAATGTATCAACTCTCAACACAGGAGGTGGCAAGAGTTACAAAATATTCACTTCTAAAGTGAATCGTAAGACTAGAAGATTGTTAGACCTTAAGAATTCAGCCCAAACTACTCGAACCCGGTCAACGATTCTCAATATAAGATAATTCTTTAAAACAAATAATTTCCATAACAGGATAGGATCAGGTAAAACCTCGAATCATTTGTACATATCGACGACAACCTTAATTTATGATTCACTAGATTTAACCGAACAAATCAATCGATCGAACTTGAAAAATTCTCAACTTATTTTTGTCAAATTGCTAATTTGCAACGATATCAACTCTTTTCAGTTTGATATGGGAGGTGAATCCATTGTAATATTTCAGATCATATTCCAATAATAAATAATCTTATATTCAAAAAGCGATAATTTATTAGAATATCTTTCGCATCAATTCCAACATCTGACAACAGAAGACGAAGTGAGTCAAAAAATCTAAACAACGAAAAAGAAACAATCTAAGAATTCACAAGCCAAAGTTGCTGAACCAAACCAAATGGTCTGTTAGCATTTATGCTTAAGAACTGAGAATCTTCAGCAGTTCGTCATTGACTTCGTAATGCTAGTTGCTCCCAATTATGCATCAACTTAAAATAAGGAGCATAAGGGCTATCAGTGAGACGAGGAGTGCAGTGGGCGGTTAAACTATGTGGTTAAACTATGTGGCGGTTAAGGTTCATCGTGGAGAAAATGAATTTGCGGTGACAAATGATAACATCCTATCTTCTAGAGCACAGAATCAGAAACGGGCGACAGAGTTCATAACACACCAAAATAACGCGCCAAGAAGAACCGTACACCGCCACGCAATTAATACTCTTAACCTTGATAGATGATCTGGATAAAACCGAAGTGACTGATGGACCAGATGTTGAGACATAAAATCAGGATTAAAGGTATTCAGTTCAAACCGGAACCCCCATACGTTCTAGACTGTGATGACGAGTATTCGGTTAAGTAGTTCGAGACAGCCCTATCGAATTTAAAGGAAATTATGCATTCACTTCAGGTGAAAAAGAGTTACATCACGCCATCATGGTTGCAAACATTCTTCCTAAAAGTGATGGATAGAAATTTGAGGCATAGGCCCAAGAGTTCCTATGGTATGCAAAAAAACTTGAGATTAGTAGGAGGACGTGGATTAGGACTGATATTAATTTAAAAATTTTGCGAAGATATCGAGGCTGCCCTGTATCTCCATCCCGAGGATTTGCCTGAGGATTTTCCAAATGAAGTTCTTGGCTGAAGGTATGTGACGGGATTTCATCAAACGTTTTCAGAATCAAAGAAAGGGTTTTACGAAAAATACTGTAAGTCGATTGAGACCATCACAAAGAGTGTTGCATTAATGAGATCCTTTATCGGGACTGAATAATCTAAGATTATCCAACGACATTCATACTTCTTCAAAGGAAGCCATATATAGCACTCCCTCGACACAATTTCCCTGGATGCTGGTTTGGAGAGATTTCTCAGAAGTTAGATGCTAAAAACAGGGAAAAACTAACTGGATCATGTCAAAAAGAGCCGGGACACTGTACTGACTTCTGCCATCAACACCTTTGACCCCCTACAAATCTCTAGATACTTACGGAAATTAGCCTAATATGATGCAACAGTATTTGGTAATAATAGAACAGTATTTGGTAATAATTGGTGACCTGCATAACTTTTAGTTATGCTCTACAGATTAGAAATTGTCTGTCTGAAGTAACACCCGCCAACCATTTGGCAACTTGCTTATTGAGAAGGATATTGTGTGAACATTATGTTTTCAGAGATGGTTTTTGACATTGAAGAGACCATCTCCAAAAATGTAAAAGAGTTAAATGACCAAGCATGGGGCTTCTCTGCAGAAATATTCAGAATGCGGCAAAGAGAGGCTGACTCCGAAAATGGTCTATTCAATATATAAATTAGTTGTGAAAAACATTGTCAGCTATGGGTTCCTTCCATGGTTTTTGACAATTTCTGTTGGTAATAAAAATAAATTCTGTTGGTAATGCTAATAAAAAACAGGAATCGGTACAAAGGATTGCTGGTAGCGAGTCTACAGGTTTTATTAAGACCTCTCCTCTGGATGTATTTGTAAGAATGGTGGATGTCAAGGAAACAAAGAACTTCGAGTTCGTGGAGACAACCAGAGGTTGTGGTAAGTTATTAAACTCCATAACGAGATGAAGAACATCTGACAGGTTATGGATATCAGGGCTTAATAGTTATTTTAGTAACGAAAATACTAATGAGTTAACGAAGAAACGATGCAACAACTCCAAATGGAGGAACACAGAAGGCTGTAAGGTCTTTAAGATTTCGAGAGGCTTGAACATGAGGATGGCATAAAGGACTTATCAATCAATATCTCACGCTATGGCATAGTCGCTTTAACAAAAAAGGAATTTAATATTCGATAATAAATACATATTAGCGTTGAGAAATATGGTAGATTAAGACAATGAATCCACAATGTTCAATCTGTTAATAACGTAATCAAATGGTACGTAGATGGGTCAAAGTTTGCATTTGGTGAAGCAAAGATACTTTACAGAAATTTAAGCGATCGAAAGATGCGTTTATTTCAGCTTGAAAAATTTGCAGCAAAGTAGGTATTAACAGCAGCAATTTGTAGAACATCAAATTTGAACTTCATGATACTACCCACAGTTCTTTCGATTTGGAGAAAAAGCCATCAGTGCAAAGCCATCTCAAACATTTGAATGCTTTGACCTACAAGAGAAAGGAACATTTTGGGCGCCATATGAGACAGTCATATGAGTACGCAATAACACTGGTATTAAATACTAAAATGTGTTCTACTTGCAACATTAATATATGTTACATAAATATATGTTAAAAAAACAACAGTCTGATCACCTTTACCTCACAAAACAAAATTCCCAAGTGTACACAAAATAAAGGAACCCAATTTCAACCAAAAGACCAACATTTTAAACAATATAATACAAATATTCAATATAATATAATTTATAAATAATAATTGGAATAAAAATCAACTTACCAAGTCCACCAATAGGCGTAGTAAGAGCGGTCTTTCTCAGAGTTTGTGCTGTAGGCGCTTTATAAATTTTAAATTTTAGTATATAAAGAGCAAACAAATTATACATTCAATAGTCAAAGATGTATGATTAAATTAAATTAAAAAAAATATTAAATTATTATGTTTCGTGATCTTTTAGAAAATCTTATATATAAATAAATAAAACCAATATATTGATTTATCAAAGAAGAAATTCATCCTCTCCTGGTTGTTATACAAATTTCATGATTCCGCTAGATAAAAATCTATATTTTGAAATTTTCAAGCAAAACAATAGCGAAAAAAATGACGAAATAAATTAACATTACCACTACCTTTCTTTTTTGCACTGATCATTGTTTCTGTAGCTATAGAAAATATTTCTTCATTTGTTACTTCCAATAAAATTTCGGTTAAGTTTTTTCGAACCGACAACATCTGAAATGATGATAAATGTAATAATAATCGGACAAGGGTTATTTAAAAATGTTTACCAAATCCTGAATAATTTCATCCCTTGGACGATAATCACGCTTTTGCGTTGGACTTGTTCTCAAATTTTCATCCAATTTTTGTTTAACAATAACGTCTGGTACTCGTTCTTCAATACCATTGTTTTCGTTCTCCATCTCATCATCAGATTCTGAATCCTAAAACAAAAAAATTAAATCAAAATTAATATATCATAAAAAGTTATGTTTGCAAAATTCCATACAAATTTACTCTTTCTTGGAATTAACGATTCTTTTTCTAATTCTTTTAATGCTTGTTCCTCCGCTAATCTTCTTTGTTGATATAGGATTTCTCTTTCACGTTTTTCTCTTTCTTTTTCTTCTTGTCTCAGTTTTTCACGCTCCATTTTTTCTAAACCTTCTCTGATCCATACCGGTAGTGTTTTTCTTTTGGCTGCATCGAGACTATGTAATGTTTCTTCATCGTTTTTATTTGTTCTACTACTATCTGATGTTGAGCTACGTTCTCTTTTCTTGTGATAATCGGAGGATGATGATACAAATCTTGACTTTGAAGATGACCAGTATTCGTTGTTTGACGAAGATTGTGAACTCGTTACAGCAGCAGGAAAATTTACAGGTGATGGCAGCAAAGGAGTTCTACTTAAATTTTTTGTTATTTCCTTCCTAGATTCTGTTTCAGTATTATTTTGATTCCACGAATTCCAATCAACTTCTAAAAATGAATAAAAAAAACCATCAACAAAATATTTCAAAATAAGTTTTCCAGCTATCCAACATACTCCATTGCGATTGACTACTGGAATTGATATCCCAGGGTGATGGTGTAATGGGAGTTGTCCCCGATGTCAATGAATCCCAATTGGATGAACTTCCATTAACTGGCAAATTATTTGATTGTGGTTCTTCTTCCTTTTCAACTTCCATGGGCGCCTCACCTTTTTCTTCATATTCATCTACATCATTCGAAAAAGATGGTGGGGGCGGGGCTAAAGACCCAATATCTGGTGGATATGTTTCTTTCATTTGTATCCATTGTTGTGCTAAAGCCGCCCAATCGACTTGATCATTAGCTAAATTTTGATATGCAGTAGGGTTTAATGACCATTGCGTTTGAGTTTGATAACTTTTTATTGGTTTCAATTGTGATTGTTGTGCACTGTCTCCGGTAAACATTTTTACGTATTGTTTTCACTTACTAATAAGGCATAATCGTGGCACAATAATGTAAAATTAACAATCTAATTAGTTTTACGTGACACACACACAATTTTTTTCATTTATAAGCTAAATTACTTGTATTAATTTCAATTTATATTATCTCTTTATGAAGCGATTATGAGAAGAAAATATTTGACAAGTTTTATGATACTCTCGTTTGCTCTCGAAATTTACAGTGTATTTATACTATAATGATCTACTACCTTTTTTTTACATTTTTTTATATAAAAATATAACGACCATTTTTAAAATATGTATATTCAAGTTTTGGAAGGAGGGAATTGTAAGTTGGAAGGAAAATTATTATTTGTTATCTTTTCTAAGGACCATAACAAAAGTAATATATTAAATTGGGAGATATTACTTCTACTTAGGTGCCAAGATTTTTTTTTAAATTTGATATAGAATCACTCGCTGAAGCGAATAAAACCAAAACGAGTTGTATATCAGCCCCGGGGTCCGAGATACAGCAATTTGAAAAAAGCAAAATCCACACAAAATTACATTTTTTCGACAAGATGTTATTCAAATATGTTCCGTCTACAAAATTTACCATCCCTATTTCCTATGTGCTTATAAGATAAACAGTTCAAAACTGTACCTTTTACTTAATTAACCATTAAAAAAATTTTAAAAAATCCGCTATACTTTATAATTAATTTTGAATTTGGTATGTTTTCTGTTGTTTTGTGTACTTCATCTCAATTTATACCCTCAATTTATGTTTTTATTTCTCTTTAAAAAAATATACCAACGCCTAATTTCTGCCCATAACTTGTAAAAAAACAGATCGCGTTGCGGTATGTTCGCATATATTCATTAGCCGTCACATATGTTATTGAATTGTGCGGAACTTAAGATTGATAGGAATTAAAATTCTCGAATCAAATAATCAATGTTAAACCAAACGTGATTGTAACCTGTTGATAAATTCCTCATTATCAACGGCACAAGCCTTTTATAAACACGACAACCAAACACAATCTTTTGAAATTTGTGGAAAAATATCAGATGATGGTCAAAATAAATAGTCTGATGAATCCAAATTTGAAATAACAGAAGAAGAGTCTGACGCGATCGAGGTGAGGACCTTAAAGACAGGTTTTTAAAGAAAATTGTAAGGCATGGTGGTGGTTCCATTATGGTGAGCAGGTGAGCAGGTGAAGATCGATGGAACCATGCAGGTGATAAATTTAAAGAAATCAGCGCAATCCTTCCATGTTGAGCGTCGTTAAACCTTTCTGCAGGATGATGACACCAAGAATACGTCAAAAGTTACTTCTGAATTTTCCAGAAAAAATAAAATAAAGTTGATCGAATGGTCTTCACAATGTCCAAACCTGAACCACATTGAAAATCTGTGGGTTAGTGATTGGGGGAAAAATCACAATAACCAAGAGGTCGAACCTGTTTGTTCGAATAAATTGTTGGTAATTCCTGTTATTAAGTTGCTGTAATTCCTACTAAACAACATATTTTAATAAAAAAAATTAGGGTTACCATTTGATATTGAGATGACCGCAAAGTTAGTGGACATCGTACCATCGTACTAGATTCCAAGCTGTTAAAAGTGCTAAGGGAGTTGAAGCCGTCATTTAAACTTGGAAATTTTAACTGTTTTCAATCGTTCGAAAATTACTCTACTAAAAATTTTTCAACGATTTAAGATCATCATAACTCGTTAAACGTTGCAACTATCCTATGTCTGACCTATCACCTAACTGTCATAAGCCGAAATGGAACTTAATATCAATACAGTTAAAGCCAGTTATGTGGATAACTTTAAGTTTGACGGATCACTAACGGATCACATAGACGAAATTAAAATCTTTGCTTAATTTTCTCAAAAAAATTATATGGATTATTAAATCACTAAAAAGAGGGTGTATGTGGTGAACACAACCATATAAACTTTCAGAATTCAGTGAGTAGTTGAACCAAAATTAGAACCAACTTCCAATGATTTTTTTTTAAATATAACAGTTTTTTTTTAAATAAAAGTAATCGGTGTGGTAACGCCCAACATATTTTCACAGCTTATATATTAAAAATAAGCATTAACTTGCCGCTGGGTATTAATAATTTACATATAGCATTATTTGTTCAATAACCATTACTTATTCAACACATGATTACAAAATGGAGAATATAAGAAAACAATTTGTTTTGTGATAATACTCAAACTTAAATTTTTTTAAAAATGTGTTAACCAAGGCACCATTTGAACTTCTGTTGGATTAAGAGGTTTAGACACAGAATGAACCAAACTGTGTTAAATTAAAATAAAAGAAAAAATGTACGTTAGTACCCCAAATGGGCAACCGTGAGGTAGATCACGCCTACAATGGGATACGAACGTAACGAGGGACCTTACAAAAATTGGCTGCCAAATAGCAACTGTCAGTTTCCAGATGTTGTGCCACCAAAATTGGTGCTTCAGCAATTGCTACAAGAAGCTCAACCTATTCTCTGCTTGTAGCTCAGACAAATTAGATACTTTGGCTATTTTAGCAGATAAAGCATCGGATCGGATTTTCTAAAAGTATTTGAACTTTTGATGGACATTAAACATTATATTGACAAACTTATTTCACTTAATCTATAGGAAAAGTGATTGACGGTTTAATACAACTATTTGCGATTTTGTTAAAAACTCGAAAGACAATGTGACACATCAAATTCAAACAAAAGGCCCTCCAATACCGTATAAAATTTGTAGACTCATTATAAAAATATATTCAAAATTCCTTGAGTCAGTCGCATTTAGTAAAAAAAGTCGGACAAGTGCGTATAAAATTCACTCGCCAAGGGTTCCGTGAATGTAAAAGAACACAATATCAAAAATAAATGACATAATGTTGTGTTGTAAAGTATTTATATCGCCAGACTATGGACGCATAACAGAATAAATGTTTAATCGTAGACGTCAATAGAAAATGTCACATCTACATTGATTAAAAATTGACTCAACAAATGTTACTTGAGGTTAAATCTTATCCATAGCTGTTTATGTTAACTAAAGAAAGATTTAATCAGCTTTTAAATGGTTTAAATTGGGAATATTTTTTCTATAAATCAGCGTTGAAATATAGGATGGTGGTGCTATACATATACTTAAAATAGCACTTTTTTAACAATAACTAAAAAACTGTGCATCGCAAAATTCTAAAAATTGAATTGTTTCTTAAATTAGGTGCTCTTTCACCCTACTCATTTGGTTCAAAAAAGATTTTTTTCATCCTCCCCATTCCCATCCCCTAAAAACACAAATATAATTATTTGAGACTTCGCTATAATTGTCATTAAAAGTTTACTAAACTTCCTGTCTATGTGCATTTTTCCAAATTTTTCTGACAATCAATATCGAAACGTAGGGTTTGAAAGTTTTACGAGTGGTTTAAGAATGGTTTGAAAGTTTTACTTTTTTGACAATAACTCGAAAACTGTGCACAGCAAAGTTCTAAAAAAAATTGCAATGTTTTTTTAAATTAGGTGCTCTTACATATGACATATACCCTCCCTACACCCATCCCCTAAACACAGAAATATAATTATTTTAGAGTGATGATGATTTTGAAGATGATTTTCGTTCAAAATATAGCAAACTTCCTGTCTATGTGAATTTTTTCAATTTTTTCTGTCAATCAGTGTCGAAACCTGAAAGCTGGTCTGAAAGTTGCACATTTTTTAGAATAACTCAAAACCTGTGGACCACAAAATTCTAAAAAAATGTAATGTTTCTTAAATTAGAATTGTTTCGTATAAAAAACGGAACCCTAAAAAGGATGAAGTATTATTTTATAAAATGCTTTTGTTTCTAGATCTTAGTTTATATTTTTAGGGTTCCGTTTTTTATACGGAATACTATTGGTGAGAGTACAACGTGTTTTTCGCATTATTTCGATTATCTCGTGAACCATTAATCCGATGAACTTAAAATTTAAGGTGCTCATAAAACTAACCTATCCACACAAGATGGCGGGTTAAAAAATAAATAAAGTTGTGTTCGTTTGTTTTAGAGGCACGATGTAAAGCCTTTGAGAACATATACATTTTTTTATCGAGACGAGTAGGGTATCATATGAAAGGGCGTCATTTCAGTATTCCTTAAAAATGTGTTTTGGAATTTTACACCACAGCATTTTTTGTATAATTTTGAAAAATGAAGTTTTTTCTATGTTTTATTGCCCCGATTAACTGCTACCCTACTTCATCGAAAATCTTGAAATATATTTGGAATGATAGAAAAATGAGTAGGTTTTTAATGAAAAATATAGAAAAGTGGCAGAGCTGTAACTTTATTTATAAAAGGGGTGGGAATGATAACGGATAAAAACATCATTTAAAACCAGGAAAGAGCACTTGATTTTAGTAACATTGCCATTTTTTTTAGAATTTTGCAATGCATAGTTTTTGAATTATTATCAAAAAAGTGACACAAAAAGTTGGTGCCCCTCTTTGGATTTCGAGCTTAATTGATAGAAAACTTTGAAAAAAATCAAAGAGACAGGAAGTTTGATAAAATAATTATATTTTTGTGATTTTAAGGGATTGGGGTGGGGAAGGGTGGGAAAAAAACTTTTTCTGATTCAAGCGTGTCAATTGAAAGAGCACCTAATTTAAGAAACATTGCAATTTTTTTTAGAATTTTGCGGTGCACAGTTTTTGAGTTATTCTAAAAGATGTGCAAATTTCAAACCGTCCGGGGGGACGAAAGCGAGGCTATGTTTCGACACTGATTGACAGAAAAAATTCACGGACAGAAAGTTTGCTAAATTTTGAACGAAAATCTTAGCGAACTCTCAAATAATTATATTTCTGTGTGTTTAGGGGATGGGTGTAGGGAGGGTAAAAAAAACTTTTTTTGACCCAAGCGAGTGAGGTGTCATTTGAAAGAGCACTTAATTTAAGAAATAATGCACTTCTTTAGAATTTTGCTGTGCACAGTTTTCGACTTATTGTCAAAAAATAAAACTTTCAAACCGTTCCTTCCCCTACGTTTCGACATTGATTGACAGAAAAATTTGGAAAAAATGCACATAGACAGGAAGTTTTGTAAACTTTTAATGACAATTATAGCGAAGTCTCAAATAATTATATTTCTGTGTGTTTTTAGGGGATGGGAATGGGGAAGAAGAAAAAAATCTTTTTTGACCCAAATGAGTAGGGTGTCATTTGAAAGAGCACCTAATTTAAGAAACAATTCAATTTTTAGAATTTTGCGATGCAGTTTTTTAGTTATTGTTAAAAAAGTGCTATTTTAAGTATATGTATAGCACCACCACCCTATATTTCAACGCTGATTTATAGAAAAAATATTCCCAATTTAAAAACTGGTTAAATCTTTTTCTAGTTAACATAAACAGTCTTACCATCTCGTTATTGTGGTAATCAATCTCAAACTGTAAGGCACATATACTCTGAATGTCCGATTAGGTGCTTCGACGGTGATCTAAATCAGCTACATAATATGATCGTGTAACGATCGCAATAATCGCAAAACAATAATAAAATCAAATTCCTCTTTGTTTTCAATTCAATAGAAATGTATTACATTAATTTCCGTTCATTTTTACATTAATAGTACTTTTAAAATTTTCCCAACTTAACTGCTAATTGATTTTGAATATATTATAAAAAGCCAACGAACGTACTAAATTTTTATTTCCAATACTAATGAACAGATGTCGTTGTTAATCATTGCTGAATTTTGAAGATTACCCGATTTTGTTTTTGACATCATAAGATGTCAAAAGCAAAATCACATTTTGCAATTTAAGAAAAAACATTCATTCCATTTTTGGCTGTTAAAAAGAAAATGTTCAATTGTTTTAAGTAAATATAGTATAAAAATTATAAATAATTAAATTTATTTTTTACCCAGTAAACAAATATACAATATAAAATATTAATGTTGAAATACAAGTTTTACTTTTTGTGTGTTTCTTTTGAAGAGTGTCTTTGAGCCATTGAATAAATATCGAAATACTAAAGATATTAACTGTCGCTGATTTTAATAAATATAATCGTGCTAGAACAAATTTACTGGTGTTATAATAAATTACTTGTGTCATCACCAAGTCAATTATACCACAAGTTTTCCATGTTTTGCTGTACTGGAAATGACTTGCTAACAATTTATTGGATTATAAGTTGAGTATTGGAGGCGGATAGTTTATAATTTACAATTTCTGGATTGGATTTATAATGCGAGCAGTACAATAAGTTTTATGATTTTGGATATTTATATAAATTAACCCAGTGAAAAAAGCGGAAATGAAACTTCAAAATGTAATGCCGGATGTCTAATTTTATGTCAGATCATCAATCAACAGTAATAATTTAAGGTATTTTGAGTTTTAGTTATATTAATTTTTGTTTAATTATTACTTCTTCCCCTTTGGGATGTTAGGATAAATTTAGGAAAAAATAGTGAGAGATTCCCAATCTCAGGATTCGTGTGGGGATAAACTGCATCCCGTGTAAATTCTTTTTATATATAGATTAGTTAACAAAGGTCCAAGATAATAACAGGCTCCGTATCAGGGCCTGCATAATAACTAGCGCCGAACAAAAAGGGACCCGTTAGGTTAATTACAGTTATATTTCTTGTATTTTTTTTTAGATATATATATATAAATAATTTGGTGGGAAAATATTTTCCAGGTTGGGCGTTGGCAAGCCGGTTTTTTTTTTTGAAAAACCTTTTTTTTGTGTGGAACATCTTATATTATTATATTTATATATTTATATATTATTTGATTATTTCAATTCAGATTAATAGTTTGTTTTTCGCGTCGGTTTATTTAGCTAAATTTTGGTAAAAAGCTAGAGGAAAAAAATAAAGGTTTAGTTTCTAAGGTGTTCATGTGTAGATTTATCATAAGTACTCTAAATTTATATTTTCAAAATTTAAAGAATTCCGCGTTTCTCTTTGTAAGTTTTAGGATAAACCAGTTGTGGTTTTTTTTTTGGTAATAGGGTGGTGGCAACCGGTTTGGGCCGTGGTTGTCAATCAGCTTTTTGTGTATCTTGAAATAAACCAGTTATTGGTTTCGTTTTGATTAGGAAATTATATATTTTGAATTTTGATAAGAATGTATACAATTATGAGGGGTCAGGGGTTGATAAGGAGGTGTCGGCCAGGTGGGTTTGAGCCCTGGATGAATGAGGTGGATGGGAGAGCGAATGAGGAGAGAAAAGAGAGAATGGTTGAGGCGAGGAATGTAGTGGATGGAATGATAAATGTGATTCTGGATGAAGTAAAACATAAAATATTTTTGGAATTGATGGATGATATTTACGAAGAAAAATATGATGAGTTTCTGGATGATTTGATTTGTGAGATAGTGAATGAGGAGTTGAATGGGGTGAATGAGGAAGCGGATGAGATGGATGAAGTGACTGAGGAAGTGAATGTGGGCTGGCGTGAGAGAAGGAGGATAAATAGAAATAGGAGCTCTCACCTGAAGAGGAAGGAGAGGAGAAGAAGGGAGAAGGAGAGTCGCTTGGTCGTGGAGCTGGGAGCTTCCTCGACCAAGAGTACTCAAACGGAGGAGCTGGTTGAGGAGGTCCCCATCTCACCGACCACGCGACAGGAAGAGGAGTGGTCTGGTCCACAGGAGGCCCCTGTTCCTCATTGTATAATTAGTTAAGACTAATTTTTTTTTAATTTTGAAAAAAACCGTTTTGGGACAGCAATTTTTTTGGAGATTGTTTTTTGTGCTGTCATCTGCTTTTAGTAATACTAATTGTTTTTTTATTTGGAAAAAAGAAAACCGTTTTGGGGAAGCAGTTTTTTTTTTTGAAATTTTTTTATGCTACCATGTACATATTGTACATATATTTGTTTATATATTGTACATATTTTTGGATGATGCAATTAATTTATATATGAAATTAATCGTATGTTTTTCTGATTGTGGTTAAGTCATGTTTCTATGAGTTTTAGGATGTTATTAACGTAATAAAGGTTAACATTGACCAAACAGCTTTTCAATAGTTTTGTATAAGTTTAAATCTTTCGTCACTACTTTCAAAGTATTATTGGTCTATGTTTATGGAAGTACAATTGAAAATAATTAATTCCCATCAACTTTATAGAGTGAGCCGGATCCAAATCAATATCTCTACATTTGTCATCATATTGATCCGCTAATGTACGTATACAGATCTCGTATGAGTCCATTTTAGCTACCACCATTTTTTTTTAGAATTATTTTTTCATTGCGATTAATTTTAAAAAATGGTATAAATATAGAAATAATTATTTTTAGCTAACATTTATTTTTGTTTTGGATACAATAAATAAAGCGAAAGATTTAACCTAAACAAATATATTAGAGTTAATAACTTAAAAATTAGTAAGCTTAGTTTTGAATTTAAAATAATCGTAATTTTTTTTATAATGTAAATTACCAATTTATTATTTAGTCTGAAGATTAAATTTAATTAATTTCATGTAAAACTTTATTAACACATATTATGTATTTCATGTTTCGATTTAGCATTTTTAAATAGGGAATTGTTTGGATTATGGATAAATTATGTAGTATTTAGGTTTATTGATTCACTTTCTCAGCGGTAGGCCTAACAAGCCATCCATGGGGCTTATCCCCTTAACATTGATGTCGTTCTTAGATCGCCTATGGCCATCGGGGTTATGCGATCGAAGAACATTGGTTTCTTCTCTTCATTCGGCGAGGAAGTCCTCAGGGACGAGGAGTGGTGTTGCTGTGTTTGTACTTAGGTGCAAACCAGTAGTACCATTCTTTGCTCAGAGGCTTCTTCGGTGTAATGAAGAGAAGAACCAATTATACTTTGTTTTCAGGATCAGAGGCTTCACCTCATACAAATTCAAAACTTTTACATTCTTTCCATTTAGCTTTGCAATAGAACAGTTTTTCATAGAGTTAAGGATTTGAAGTCTGGTGCTCGGGAGCGTTCTTCAACTTTCGCATTAGGTTTAGTTGTAATTTATTTGTAGGTTAAACAAGCGCAACTGGGTCAGTAGAAGTGGACCTAAGGTCTAATCGTGACAGTTGTGATTGTTTTATTAGGTTGGGGAGAAACTGTTCTGTAGAATCTGGTCGTTAGGGGCTTTTCTAGTCGGTTCTCACATGCATGGTTGGAGTGGGCTCGCGAACGCGATATTTCAAATTTAAATGAAATGGATATTGTACCATACTTACTTTTTAAATTGTCTCCAGACGAATCTTGATTTTGGGAATCTCTTATGATATTAAATAAAAATAAAATAAATCAAACAAATTTTTCAAAAATTAAATAAATAAAATTTTTTATTAAATAAAGTAAATTTTCGTAATTAAATAATTTTAGGTAAATAAATAATTTTTTTTAGAATCTAAATAGTTTTAGGTAACTAAATAAATAAATTTTCTTAATAAGCAAGACATCAAGATATAAATAAATATTTTTTATTTTTTTCTAAAAATAAATCAATATTTTGAGCTAGGACGGTGCATCCAATAAATAAACATCCTTTCTGAATAATTTTCATTTTTTTCAATTTTTTTTAAAAATAAATAAATATATTTTAGGGGTGCTATCGTCAATAACTAATTTTAGGTATATATAATTATTTCAGTATATCTGAAATTAAATAAATAGATTATACTTTTACATATATAATGTTTTAGGAATTTTTGTGAAAGATTCAGCAAAGATTGGCTACGACGGTGGTCCTTTTTGTTCCTTTTATAAAGTTTGTTTTTACAAGAAAATCTTGTATGTTTTCGAATTGGGCGTTCGTTGTTTTTTTTCGTTTTTGTGCTTTCATCCTTTTTACATTTCCGTCGTACTGGCTCCATTTTTTTTTGTTGAGAGTTGGTTTTACTATTGTTGGTGATTGCGAGTCATGATTTTGCGGGTTTTACCATCGAAATCTCTAGCGTCTGTTTCCTATATACCAAGCCTAAGTTTTTCAATATATTTATTTTATAAAATTAAATTTAGTGTTAGAATCATTAGTTGTCATAAATTAAACATATATTCTTAATCATTAGTTATTATAGTTATAAATTTAATTCTCGGTTTTTAGAATTTAAATAGGTGTTATATTTAATATTACTTAGTTATTATAATTTTTTTTATTAGTTATTAGAATTTCTATTATTAGTTTAAGTTTAATAGTGCTTTGGTGGTTTCTGTCATGGAGGGGATGGCGACGTTTTTGTGATTTCAAGAGTAAAAATCTTGGTTTCTACCTTGAATTCATGGTGTAACGATCGCAATAATCGCAAAACAATAATAAAATCAAATTCCTCTTTGTTTTCAATTCAATAGAAATGTATTACATTAATTTCCGTTCATTTTTACATTAATAGTACTTTTAAAATTTTCCCAACTTAACTGCTAATTGATTTTGAATATATTATAAAAAGCCAACGAACGTACTAAATTTTTATTTCCAATACTAATGAACAGATGTCGTTGTTAATCATTGCTGAATTTTGAAGATTACCCGATTTTGTTTTTGACATCATAAGATGTCAAAAGCAAAATCACATTTTGCAATTTAAGAAAAAACATTCATTCCATTTTTGGCTGTTAAAAAGAAAATGTTCAATTGTTTTAAGTAAATATAGTATAAAAATTATAAATAATTAAATTTATTTTTTACCCAGTAAACAAATATACAATATAAAATATTAATGTTGAAATACAAGTTTTACTTTTTGTGTGTTTCTTTTGAAGAGTGTCTTTGAGCCATTGAATAAATATCGAAATACTAAAGATATTAACTGTCGCTGATTTTAATAAATATAATCGTGCTAGAACAAATTTACTGGTGTTATAATAAATTACTTGTGTCATCACCAAGTCAATTATACCACAAGTTTTCCATGTTTTGCTGTACTGGAAATGACTTGCTAACAATTTATTGGATTATTAGTTGAGTATTGGAGGCGGATAGTTTATAATTTACAATTTCTGGATTGGATTTATAATGCGAGCAGTACAATAAGTTTTATGATTTTGGATATTTATATAAATTAACCTAGTGAAAAAAGCGGAAATGAAACTTCAAAATGTAATGCCGGATGTTTAATTTTATGTCAGATCATCAATCAACAGTAATAATTTAAGGTATTTTGAGTTTTAGTTATATTAATTTTTGTTTAATTATTACTTCTTCCCCTTTGGGATGTTAGGATAAATTTAGGAAAAAATAGTGAGAGATTCCCAATCTCAGGATTCGTGTGGGGATAAACTGCATCCCGTGTAAATTCTTTTTATATATAGATTAGTTAACAAAGGTCCAAGATAATAACAGGCTCCGTATCAGGGCCGTTATAATAATCGATCTGGCAATTGATTGGTTGGATTCATTAGATATTAATATTTAGCCTTTAAATTTTTAAATTTTGTTAAATAAAACATACGATTAATGATAATAATTGAAAATTCAACAAATAGGAAAGAATTAAAGCGAATGCTCTTGTAAGTCTCCATATAGCATTTGAGATTGAACTATTGCAATAGGCTCCAAACAAACTGACCATGGCAAACAACTGTTTGTCGAAATTAAATAATTCAGAATCCGGCTCGATGGACCAATTCATATTTATAACATGTGGATGCCGGATAATGGAAACGGGTATTCCTGTCGTACAATGCGACTTTGTTTCTTTTATTGCAATTTATTAGACAAAATAAAATTTAAAATTCCTGGTTTGTTTGATTGTAGAAGTATTTGTTTAGTTCATGTTCAGTTGCAACTTTCATTCAGTTGCATTTAAATTGTGATTTTTTTAAAATATTTATTAATATGTAGTATATTTAATTCATAAAATATTCAACAATCAATTCAATAAAAAAAAAAATATACATATATCTATTTCACTTTCTTTTTTAAAATATAAAAAAAATCGAAATATAAAAATTAACTTGTTTAAAGCAGTAGTTCTCCTGTTCTTGCACCATTGCAATTAAATTGTACAAGTGGATTTTTTGAATCTGAAAAAGAATTAGTTTAGTTAGGTTTAATAGTATGATGGAAAAAATGGCAAATTTGAAGTTAATAGTCATTATTGGTTTTGAGAAACGTTTTGAGATAACAATTTTTTTTGAGAAACGTTTTGAGATAACAATTTTTTTGTTTTAATTCAAACCATGTTTCCTCAAAAATGAGAAACTAAATCAAAATTATACCTATTTCCCTGATCTGAATTCAATATTGTTTCTGAAGCTATAGACAAAATTTCTTCATTTGTTACTTCTAATAAAATTTCGGTTAAGGTTTTTCGCACAGTTAACATCTAGAATCAAGAGTAATATGTTTAATCAAATTTTAATTAATTTTTAAATTAATATTACCAAATCCTGGCTAATTTTGTCTCGTGAATGACAATCGCGCGGTTTCGGCGAGCTGATTTTAATATTTTCATTTAACTTTTGGTTACTAGAGGATTGAAGTTCTTGTTCCGCATCATCAAAATTTGAATTCTACAGAAAAATAGTTTAAAATTAATACACAGTAAAAACATTTTTATTTTCACAAAATTCCATACAGGTTTACTCTGTCCATGTTTTTGTTGTTGATCTTCTTCTTTACTTTTTACCATTTCCTTACGTTCCATTTTCTGTAATTTTTCATTGATCCACACTGGTAGTGCTTTGTTTTGATTTCATCAATTGGTTGCAGTGTGTTGTCTTTGGTATCGATATCAGTATTTGAGGTTGAGTTAATTTCTTTTTTAATATGAGAAGTTGAGAAAGATGCTACAGAAATTATAGACGAGCCGCATTTGTTATTTACAGGTGATGGAGGCAAGAATGCCTTACCCAAATTTGTTGTTCCTTCATCTCTAAAATCTGTTTCAGTACTAGTTAGGGTAAGTGGAATTTCATCAGCTACTAAATTTTGGTATTTATTCTCATTGTTTTCTTCACATTCTGGTTCATCCTTTGATTGTGATGGCGCAGCTAAAAGCACTTTTTCCGGTGGCTTTATGTCTTTCATTTGAACCCATTGTTGCGCTATATCTTCCCAATCATCTTGATTGCTATTTACATTTTGATCTGAAGAAGAGTTTGATTTTACTTATGTAGTTATGAATGAAAATAATTGTAATTATAACTAAGCCGATTTGGATAAATTTTATAAAAATTAATTGAACATGTTTTTAAATTCCGCACTCCAGAAAAGATTTTTTCATCTCGAATATGCCGGACAAAAGAATTTTAAAATGCAACCAACTCTGTCTAGACCTGAATTTATTATGTAGGTAACAAAATCTGGTGTTACTACTTACTTTCAGTGATGGAGATTTGACTTAAACAATATTATAAATTATCTATCGAATAAGTTCACATTGCCCTACCTTTATAGTCTGCCTTGATTGTTTCTGAAGCTATGGAAACAATTTCCTCATTTGTGACTTCTAATAAAATTTCGGTTAAGTTTTTTCGAGCTGCTAACATCTAAAATGACGAATAGTATTTTAAATCAAATTAAAATGAATTCGAAATTAATGATTTACCAAAGACTGAATAAGCTCATCTTGTGAAGAATCATTATGATTAATATTTTCATCCAACTTTTGATTATTATTAGTCTCTAGTTCTCGTTCTTGAAGATCATGGTTTTCATTATCTATCTCCTCATCATCAGATTCTGAATCCTACAAAAAAATTAAGATTAAAATTAATACAGAAAAAAGTTTTTAGTTTAAAAATTTTCCATACAAATTTACTCTTTATTGGAATCAATGATTCGTTTTCCAATTCTTTCATCGCTTGTTCTTCAGCTAGCTTTTTTTGTTGTATTAAAATTTCATTTTGAATTTTTTCTCTTTCTTTTATCTCTTGTTTTTTTTTCTCACGTTCTAGTTCTTCCAAACCTTCTTTGATCCAAACTGGTACTGTCTCTCTTTTGGTACTCTTAAATGCTTGTGTTGTTTCCTCATCATCATCGGTACTAGATGTTCTACTATCAACTGACCTTGATCTACGCTCAGTTTTTTTATGATAGTCAGAGGATGATAATGACGAACTTGAATGTGAAGAAGAGTAATCTTTAATTAAAGACAACTGTGGATTCGTTACAGTAACAGGAACAGTTGTAGATGACGCCAACAAAGGTGGTGTTGTTTCTTTTTCAGTTTCTATTCCAGTATTATCTTGACTGAATGGAATAACACTAAGTTCTAAAATTTAAAAATCATAATAAAATCTGTAATAATAATTTTTTGATTTATTCAGCTAGTTACTATTAATATTTGTATACGATGATGATGACGTAATTGGGTTTGTCACCGCTGTTAATGAAGTCCAATAGGTTGAACTTTCATTAAATTGTGAAATTATTGACTGTGGTTTTTCTTTGTTCTCCACTTCCATTACTGTTTCATATTTTTCTTCATATTTTGTAATGTCCTTAGAACAAGATGGAACTTGCGGGGTTGAAATTAACATTGGCGGTGGACGCACTTCTTTCATTTGTATCCATTCTTGGGCTATTGCCGCCCAATCTTCTTGATCGCTTACTGAATTTTGATCTGCAAAGAGTTTAACTACCATTACGTTTGAATTTGATAATTTTTTATTAAGTATTTATTCCCCATATTTCTGCGTTACTATTCCGAAATCGAAACTATCCAGGAAAAAGTGCCTAAAGCAAGCAATGTGGTTGGATCGACTCGCCTTAATTAAACCAAAGATATGACGCAACATTTTCAAGTAATAAACATACAGATGGGTAGCGAAAATCCGAAATTCTACGTCCACGCCGTGCTACCTGAGTAACGCTAACAGAATTAGGTTGGTGTAGTTGAGAGGGGCAGAGTAAATACTGCTTATACTCAATGATTCTGCTCCATGGCGAGTCATTGGCGCCATAAAACCAATGCAACTTAAGCGTCTGTTCTCCATGTTAGGGGCGGCTTGGAGCGGGAGTCTGTCTTGGATCAAGCGGCTCGCTATATAAATGTGTAGAAAGCGTATGTTCTCCATGTTAGGGGCGGCTTGCAGCGGGCGTCTGTCTTGGATCAAGCGGCTCGCTATATACGTGTAAAAAGGTTGTTTCTGGTCACGAAAATTTGGGTTGGGCGAAGGGCTAACACCCCATTTCCGTAAAAAAATTATTGTCATGAATTCTGTACACAGGCCTCGGAATATCTCGGATTCATTATTGGAACGACCTCGGAAGCTGTACCCGGACTACAATTTAAAAATGGGAACCTGGAACGTGCCTTAGAAAACGAGGAGATCTCCTAAAACTCACACAACAAGTCGAGAGCTACACACTGGATATAGTGGCATTACAAGAACTAAGATGGCCAGGTAGTAGAATCCATGAAACAGCGAAAGGATACGCTCTTTATTATTGCGGTCATCAAAATGGAGGAGAATTTGCAGTTGGCTTTCTTATACACCGTCGCGTGAATCAGCATGTTATCGGCTTCTGCCCAATTAATATGCGGTTATGCACACTGAGAATCCACACGCAAAAATTCAATGTAACGATCGTCAATGTTCATGCACCTACTGAAGATAAAGCAGATGATATTAAAGACCTGTTCATCCTAGAACTCGAAGAAGTCATCAATAAAATCCCGCGGCACGATATAAAAATCGTGGTATGTGACTTTAATGCTCAAATTGGTAGGATTGCAGAACTTAAAACACATATCGACCCTAACAGCTTGCATCCTACCAGCAACAATAACGGTTTTCGCGCAGCCGAGCTGGCTATGATGTATGATCTAGTAATTTCCAGCACTTTCTTCCCTCACAAGAGAATTCACAAGGCAACGTGGAAATCAAATGACGGAAAATCAAATCGATCACGTCATGATCTCTAAGAGACACTCTACAAGTGTAAGTGACGTTCGATCATACAGAGGTGCTGATATGGACACCGATCATATGCTTGTCATCTTTAAGTACAAGTGCAAATTATCATCTACATTTAATAGACAAGCAAAAAAGACCGTGCGCTGGAACGCCGATGCATTTAAACATCCGGAAACGCTGAACAGATATCAGGAAATAATAACACAAAACATAGAAGAGCATGACATCTCTTCTGAGATGCCATTAAACATACAAGAAGAATGGCAAACGCTTCAATCAACCATTATAGCCGCAGCACAAACTACAATCCGAAAACGACTACCGAAATCACACAACGAATGGTTTGAAGACGAGTGCCGCCAATTCGTTGAACATAAACAAAAACCGCGAGAAAAATGGTTAACAAGGAACACCCGAAGCTCCCAAGCTGATTATCTATGCGCCAGGAAAGCCTCAGCAAAACTTCAACGTAAAAAGAAACGCGAACACACGAAAAGCTGCATCGAAGACATCAACCAACATGCGGCCAACGGAAATTCAAAAGAGTGCTTTGCCAACAATGCACGGAATCTGACAAAAGATTTCCACCCAAGTTCCTACAGCCATCAAAAATGAAAATAATGAACTTACAACAAGTGAACGTGATGTGCTGGCAGTGTGGCGATCGCACTTTCAAGACCTACTGAATAGGACGAATGAAGTTCATCCTATTCGAGCAATTGCTCCATCAACTGAGGAGATTTTTGTCCCTTACCCAGCAATAGAAGAAGTGGAAGCTGCCATTAAAAAACTGAAAAATGGCAAATCACCAGGTTTCGATGGAATTCCCGCAGAACTTCTGAAAAATGGAGGAGCAGCTCTGATCTCACGTACATACGATCTGATTCTTGCAATCTGGGACCAAGAAGAACTACCTGCTGAATGGAAAACAACTCTCATTGTTCCGCTACATAAGAAAGGTGACCGTCTAAAGTGTGCGAATTATCGTGGCATCGCACTGTTGAACACTGCATATAAAACACTAGCTAATGTCAATCAGTGTGGTTTTCGTCCCAACCGCTCAACCACAGATCAATGTTTTACATTAAGGATGATTCTGGAAAAATGTTGGGAGTACAACATCAGCATTCACCAGCTATACGTTGATTTCAAGCAAGCATATGCTAGTATAATCCGCAAAAACCTTTGGTTCTTACTCATATGCCTTGGTATCCCAGAGAAACTTGTTTCTCTGTGCAAACTCACAACATCGGGATCAAATTGTAGAATAGTAATCGAAGGGTCAGTTTCTGATCCTTTCGATACAACATCAGGTGTTCGACAAGGTGATGCACTCGCGCCTGTACTGTTTAATTTAGCGCTGGCGTACGCGATAAGAAAAAGCCGAATTGAGACGCAAAACTACGCAGATGATATTGTGCTTCTCGGACGTAGAACGAGCGATATTAAAGATAGTCTCTCTCAGCTTGAAAGAAAAGCTAAACGACTTGGATTATGCACCAACACCGGCAAAACTAAAGTGTTAACAACATCTAAGAGCATACCTCCCGGAAATCTGGATACTGGCGACTACGAAGTGGAACGCGTGGAAAACTTCAAATACCTCGGGTCTGTAATAACATCGTCAAATGACATGCAGGCAGATATCAAAGCCCGTGTCTCTGCCGCATACAGAGTTTTCTACGCATACTCAAAACTTCTGCGATCAAAACACCTTTCGCGGTCGTGTAAACGCACACTTTACAAAGCATTAATTCGACCTGTGCTTACATTTGGAAGTGTAAGCTGGATACTGACTTCCTCCGATTGTAGAATTTTATCAACATTTGAGAGGAAGGTCATACGAACAATTTATCGTCCATGTAAAGTTGCTGAAAATCAGTATAGAATCCGAATAAATCACGAAATCAGACAGCTTCTTGGAGGCTGCGATGTAATCAGATTCATTAAATCTAACCGGATTAGATGGTTTGGTCATGTAGAAAGGGCTCCATTAGATAGAATGATAAAAAAAGCGTCCCAACCAGCGTTGCCACTCAAAAAATTAAAATGTATCCAATTTTATAAAAAAATGTATCCAAATGTATCCACTTTTTTGAAAAAATGAAACATGATTATTTGATATTGCTAAAGGACTAATTACAATATATGTTTAGTACAATTCAGTATCCTGATCACATTTATTTATAATATAACAACAAAAAAATCACATTAATTCAAATTTTATCTGATGATTTTTATATGTGTTTTATTTGATGAATAAATTCCATATACATTTTTTGCACAGTTTTTGTCACCTCCAAAAATTCCTCTTTTTCCAGTTTATTGTATGCTAAAAATGATTGTACTGCATATCCCATACTTATTTCAGACAATTGTATATGGTTTTCTTTAAATTATTAAAAAACAAGTGATCGATTTTCAAAAACTGTTTAAAATTAGTTACACTGCTCGCCAATTTCTGATACTTTCTCTTTCACAAAAAGAGAATAGACGAACAATTATAGCGAATTTCATAAACATTTTCAAAGTTTTTGGAAATCCAACACAGCTAAAGGCATATTAATAAAATGTATCCATTCTAGCAGTTTTGTGATTTTTTTGTATCCAGTATCCATTTAATAAATTTTTCAAATAATGTATCCAAATGGATACAAATGTATCCAAGTGGCAACGCTGGTCCCAACAACAACAGCTGGTGTTCGTCGAAGAGGAAGACCTAGATAACGCTGGCGTGATGACATCATCCAAGACCATCGTGATATAGGGGTCGAAACTGGGGTCAACTGGTCATGGAACGAGATGACTGGAAGCTTATTGCACAGACGGCAAAATCCCTTCAAGGGTTGTAAACGCCAGAGAGAGAGAGAGAGAGAGAGAGAGAGAGAGAGAGAGGAGAGAGAGAGAGAGAGAGAGAGAGAGAGAGAGAGAGAGAGAGAGAGAGAGAGAGAGAGAGAGAGAGAGAGAGAGAGAGAGAGAGAGAGAGAGAGAGAGAGAGAGAGAGAGAGAGAGAGAGAGAGAGAGAGAGAGAGGAGAGAGAGAGAGAGAGAGAGAGAGAGAGAGAGAGACCATACCCATGGAAAAAAGAACGACATCAATTTGTCTGGATCTTTCGTCTCACAAGCTTTGTTTTTGTTTATTTTAAATAAAATACCTAAACAAATTTAAATAACAACAAATTAACATTACCTGCTTCTCCTCTATTAACTTCGTGGATAATTGTGTCTATAGCTCTTAGACCAAATTAATTCATTTTCGCTCACTTCTAGTGACTTTTTGTCAGCTGCTAACATCTAAAATCAAGAGTAATATTTATTTTTTCAAATTAGAATTTTCTTTTAATAAAATGTGTTGGGTAATAGAAATTCAATATGTGTCATAACAACACACGATCACTTATTAAGAAATCAGTACCAAAACATCATGTGCTCTAAGATGTTAATGAACGTTTTAAGATTTTTTGATTTTAATGAAGAGATTGGATGATAACAAAGCCAAAAAATTTGGTTACCAATGACCTAATTTATTGATTAAAGTCAACAGATAAAATTCTGTGGAGGTGATATTCTAATCGCAGACTGGAGACATCTATCTCCATTAATCAATTATTAATTAGAAATTCATGATTACCAAATTCTGTGAAATATCATCTCGTGTTCGATTTATTTTAATATTTTCCAATCCAACAAAAAGTTGCAAATGTTGCAGGATGAAAGTATTAAAATAAATCGAACACGGGATGAGATTTTTCAGGATTTGGTAATCACGAATTTCAAATTAATAATTAATTATCTACTTTATCGTAAGATTCTTATTCCTACAAAGCAAGTTAGGTAAAAACTAATTTAGTAAAAAATTTATTTTAGTACAAAATATTGAATACCAATTCACTCTTTTTGGGCATGACCGATTCATTAGCCATTTTATTTTCTGCTTGTTTATCAACTAAGCATGTTTTTTTATATAAAATTTCTCCTTTACGATTTTCCATTTTTTGTAAACCTTCTTTGATTATGACTGTCGTTTCTATCTTTTGTTTAGCTGCTTCTACTATTTTTTTTCTATTTTCAACAGTATTATCAGTTATTTTACAATCATCTGTTATTTTACAATCATCTGTTGATAGTGGACTCTTGGCATTTATAACACTGTTTGTTTGTCCATCAACTGAACATGTGTTTTGATATAAAACTTCTTTGTCTGCAATTAGTTTCTTTTCTTCCATTTTTTGTAAGCCTTCTCTGATCATGATTGTCATTAATATTTTGCTTTTGGCTGCTTCTAATTTTTTTTTTTGTATTTTCAGCAGCATTATCAGTTATTTTGCTATCAACTAATGATAGTGGAACGTTGGCATTTAAAACACTGTATGACATGGAGGTCGTGTGTTCGTTATTTGATGAAAGTGGCGAAGTTGTAGCGGGTAAATTTGGCAAATTTGAAGGCAAATTTGAAGGCAAAGCACAATTCCTTAAATTTGTTGTTAATTTCGATTCGATTCCAATATTGCTATGAAACCATGGAATTGGCTTATCGTCTAAAAAATAAAAAACATCAACATAATTTGTACACATAAATAAGTTTTGTATAAATCTAACTTACGATCTACAAGCTAAATGTTTACCTTAATCCTTTTTTAAAATTTATTAATATCAATTGCTTTCCGGGAAAAAACTTTTGTATCACATAATAACCGTTAATTACTCAATAAACAATTTATTTGTAATATAAATTTTTGGTAAAGACAATTTTTGGTGACGAAATTGTGATACAACATAATTGAACATTAAAAATTGTATGTTAATCAGAATTGTGAGAAGTCAAATAAATCTAGTCGTGTTACAGAATTAAGGCAGGATAAAAGGGTATTCTAAAATCGTATATTTTTTACTCTAATTCTCAATTAATAATTTTGTACTTGAAGTTCAGAACTTAGCGGGAAAAGAACATGTAAAAGCACAGATATACGAAATTATAATAATTACTGTGCAGCCTCACCAACAGGATTAATTTATTTTTAAGAACGGAACCCTAAAAATGAAGAAATAAATTAACACTACACCTACCTTTCGTTTTGGGCTTATTCAGTATTTCTGAAGTTTTTTTATTTGTGATTTCCAGTGAACTTTCGGCAAAGTTTTTTCGACCTGCTAACTTCTATAATAAAAACGAATTATTTTTATTCAAATAAGAATTACTATATTTTATAATGTTTACCAAATCTTGAATGTTTTTGTTGCGTGAACGACAATCACTTCGTTGTGACGGGCACATTTTAATATTTGTATCTAACTTTTGAAACTTTGCCTTACCAGTTACTGTTCTTGTTCGATCTTTATAACAAGTATTTTCGTAGAGATCATCATCAGATCCTGGAGCCTACAAGAAAAATTAAATTAAAATTAAAATATTAAATAAAAACTGTTAACAACAAAGTATTCCATACCAAAAATTTACTCTTTTGGAGAAGCAAAGCTTCCTTTTGTGATTTTTCACGTATTTTTATTTCGTTTTCTTCTTGTTTTTGTTTCTCACGTTCCATTTTTTCTAAACCTTCTCTGATCCTAGCATCCAGCTGCATCTTTTTTTTTGCAGTTTCGTTTATTTGCTTCAAATTTTCATCAGTTTTATTACTATCAACTGTTGTTTGGTCACTTTTTTGGTTAGTTGAAGAAGGGAGATTTTCTAAAAATTAAATACAATCATAAAATGTTCACAAATAAAGTTTTTATATACTCAACTTACTGCTTGAGACTTAATAGCTAACGTAAGGGTTGGACTTTTCTTTAGACAGACGAAGTTTTTAATTTTGGGCGAATCGCAAGAAATGTTAGTTTCGCAAGGAAATGTAGTAAGAAAAAACAGAACAAAACCCAAATATTGTTTCAATTTTCAAACATTTGAGAGAGGAATATACCTTTTAAAACTTTTTGTGTACCGGACAATGGACAATTAAGCGATAAAAAATTACGAAATAAATAAACACTACCCCTACCTTTTTTTGTTGCCTTGTTCATTACTTCTGAAGCTATGGTAAACATTTGTTCATTTGTGATTTCTAGTGATTTTTTGGTTAGCTTTTCTCGAACTGCTAACATCTACAAAAAAGAGTGATGTTTTTATTCAAATTAGAAATAATCTAAAACTAATGATTACCAAATTCTGAATTTCATCTTTTGAACCACAATTTCGTCGTTCATTCGTTGAAATCGTTCGATTTATTTTAATATTTTCATCTACGTTTTGCAATTTTGATGTATCAATTGCCTTTGTTGTTTTCTCTTGGCGATAAATGTTTGCATTATCTATCTCATCATCAGAGTCTAAAATCTACAACAAAAAAAAGTTAAAATAAAATTAATAAATATAGTAAAAAATTTATTTTACAACAAAAAAGTTTATACCAATATACTATTGTTGGAAATAGCGATTTCGTTTGCTGACGTTTTTATCGTTTGTTTTTCGTCTACCCGATTTTTTGGATAAACGATTTCCGTTTTACGGTTCTTACTATATTTTTTTTCTTGTCTTTGTTTGTCACGTTCCATCTTTTTAAAATCATCTCTGATTCTAACATCCAGCATTGCCTTTCTTTTAGTCGTATCAATATTGTGTGTTGTATCCTCATCAGCATCCTCAGTTTTATTACTATTAACTGAAGTTGAACCACGTTTCCTTTTTTTATTATAATCGGAGGATGATGATGAGCAACTTGACCTTGAATAGGATAACGGAGTGCTCCTTAAATTTGTATTTACTTTCCCGATAGATTTTGTTCCAGAGTGTCTCGATGTTGAACCGCTTTCTAAAAATTAAATAATATTTATATTCTGGAAACATAACTTTTTTTTTATCCAACTTACAACTTATAATTGAATCGTATATGAAACTCTCGGAATCGGGACAACGTGACCAATTTTTTAACATTTATAACAATATTTATAGCGTTTGACATTATACGATGTCAGAGTAATTAAACTCTGGTAACTCTGAATCGGTTGATAAAGAATGGTCTTGAACACGAAAAGACCTAGAGTTCGTACCCGGTTTTTTCGTCACTACAGATTAAATTTATCACCCAATTTTGCAAGTTATCACACGTAATTTCATAAATTATTGGGTAATACGTTGGAAATGGCGCCCAAACAGTGACTTTATAAATTAAATATAGGATATTCAACCAGGTATATTTTTATAATATGGAATTACATTATGTGTCACGAAAACACATAAAAACCTTTTAAGACTTAAGTCCCACATCAATATGCGTCCTGAGGTTTTGATGGATGCAAAGGTTTCGTTTTTTCTTTCTTCATGTTTATTTTTATAAAAAATGGATAATCCTATCACTTAATAAAATATGACATAGGCTAATATTTCATGATAGGATGAACGAAATAAAATTAAAATTAGGTAAAAAGCCATTTTTTTCAAATTTGCAGGAACAAAACTAAAATTGGGTTGCCAATCACAAAAATTTCGCAAGTATTTTATCGATTAATACACCATCAGTATATTAACATCACACGTAGATTTTTGTTATTTATTCTGTCCGCTAAATTGGTCTGCCGGTTAATTCCCAGAAAGAATAACCCAAATCATTGCAAGCTATCACCCGTAATTTGATAAACTACTGGGCAAAATCCGTTGCAAATGGCGCCGAAACAGGGACGTTATTAAAAAAAATATAGGACATTTAACCACTTCATGCATGCATTTCATTTAAAGTTAAAGCGCTCGAAAATGGTTTTTAAATCGTGGAAACTGAAAAATAACCTCATCGATTGCGGAATGTGTTCTCCGCTTTTATATTTATGAACTTACATAAGCCAAGTAATAGTAGCCACAATAGCCACATAACACGAACCACAAACTGTTAGTTTTATTTGTAACAATCGCGTTCAAATATTTTATCGATTAGACACTTAACACAATCCCTACCTTCTTTTTTTGGATTGTTCATTGTTTCTGAAACAATAGAAAGAATTTCTTCATTTGTGACTTCCAGCGAACTTTCAGTTAAATTTTTTCGAACTGCTAACACCTAGAATGAAAAATAATGTTTTAATTCAAAGTAGTATTATTTTAAAACTAATGATTTACCAAAGCCTGAATAATCTCATTTCGTGGATTAGAATCATGACGTTGAGACGACCTTATTTGAGTAGTTTCATCCATTTTTGGCAGTTTTGGGTTACCAATAACTTCCGTTACTCGCATTGGATAACGAGTATTTTCATTCTTAATCTCATCATCAGAGTCTGAATCCTACAAAAGACATTAGATCAAAACTTATATTGTAAAAGGTTTTTATAAAAAAAATGCCATACAAATCTATTTCTTTTTGCAGCTAGTGATTTTTTTTCCAACTCTAGCATCGCTTGTTCTTCCGCTAACCTTCTTTGTTGATATAAAATTTCCTGTTCACGTTTTTGTCTTTTTTCTTCTTCTTCTTGTCTTAGTTTTTTGCGTTCCATTTTTTCTCTGACTATATTTATTGCTTTTCTATGGGTGGTATTAATAGCTGGCCGTCTATCATCGTCAGTAAAGTCGGTTTCGGAAGATGATGATGTTTTATTGTTCCTTCTTTCGTCTTCTTGTCTTTGTTTGCTACGTTCCATTTTTTCTCTAACATCATTTCGTGTCCTTGTTTTGGTGGAATAACTAGCTGGTCGTCTATCATCGTCAGTAACGTCTGTTTCGGAAGATGATGATGTTCTATTTTTCCTTCTATTGTGTTCTAGTTTGTTACGTTCTATTTTTTCTCTAACTTCATTTAGTGTCCTGTTTTTGGTGGTATAACTAGTTGGTCGTCTATCGTCGTCAGTATCATCGGTTTCGGAAGATGATGATGTTTTATTTTTTCTTCTGTGTTCATCTTGTCTTCGTTTGTTACGTTCCCATTTTTCTCTAACTTCATTTACTACCTTTGTTTTAGTGGTGGAAAAAGTTGGTGTTGTATATTCATCAGAAACATCTGTTTCAGAGGATATGTATATTGTATTTGAGTCTGAGTATTTGTTACTTGATGTAGGCTGAAGAACATTTGCAGTTGATGGAAGTATAGAGATCCTACTTAAATTCATTGATATAGTTTTGCTAGATTCTAGCACAGTACTGTTTTGATTCTGTGGAATTGCACTGGTTGCTAAAAATTTAAAAACATCAATAAACTTGTAAAACAAGCTTTTTATCTATTGAGCTTACTCCACTGCGATTGACTTCTAAAATTTTTGTTCACTGTTGATGTAGTAACAGGATTTGTTGTCGATGTTAATGGCTTCCATTTGATTGAATTTTCTATAAGTCGTAAATTTGTTGATAGTGAATGTTCTTCTTTTTCTACTTTTTTCCATGTTTGATCTTCTTTTTCATATTCTGTTGCATCCTTGAAAATAGATGGCGGGGATGGAGCGGTAGGAACCATATCTGGAGGATAGGCTTCTGAAACTTCTTTCCAATTTGGGAATAAAGCATCCTCTTCTTTTTTTTCGACTGCTAAATTTTTATACCGTAGCGGAAATTTTAATAATTTATTATCAATATATTTTTGGCAAAATAAATCTCAGAAATTGACTTTCATAATTTTATTAATTTTGAGATATTATTATCGTAGATTAAAACATTAAAATTACTTATGTTGTCAATCTTACCTTTCATTTTCGTCTTGCTCGTTGTTTTTGAAGTTATAGAAAAACTGTTTTCATTTGCAATTTGAAGCACACTTTTCGTTGAGTTTTCTCGAAATGTTAGAATCTTTTCATCCTGTTCTAACTTTTGCTTAGTAGTAACCTCTGTTCGCTTTTGATGAAAAGCGTTTTCGTTATCTATCTCATCATCAGATTTTGAATTCTAAAAAAGATAGATTAAAATTATTGTGGTAAAATTGTTTTTATAATAAAATGTCATACATATCTACTATTTTTTGAAGTTAATAATTCTTTTTCCAACTTTTTCACTGATGTTTCCTGATGTAACTGTTTTTGATGATATACAATTTCACTTTCACGTTTTTCTCTAGTTTTTTCTTTTTGTTTTTGTTTCCTACGATCCATTTTTTCTAAAACTTTTCTGATCCTGATTAATCCCTCCAATAGAGTTTTTCGTTTTGCTGCATCAATATCATCTGTATCATCATCGGTATCGGTATCACCTTTGTTACCATCAACTAATTTTGATTCATGTTTTCTTTTTTTATGATTATCGATTTCTTTTTTTATGATAACTGAGGATGATGATAGATAATTTGACCCGTATTCTTTATTTGGTGAATACTTTGTGTTCATCATAGTAGCAGGGTTATCTGCAGGTGAGGAAGGAAAAGAATTTCTGATTAAATTTTCGACGGTTTGATTTCCGAACTCTGTTCTAGTATTGAATTGATTCCATAAAAGTGAACCAGCTTCAAAAATTAAACATATTTTTTTGAATCTGTAAAAAATAAAAGTTTTATTTACGCAACTTACCCAATTGCGATTGACTACAATTTGTCACCGATGGTAGTAAATTCAAATTGTTTGTTTCTGACTTCACATATGTTTTTAATTCCCTCGATGTCTCATGCTTATTTTTATATTCCGTTAGATCTTTCGAAAAGGATGGTGGAGGCGGAGCTGGAACAACAATATCGGGTGCATGGGTTTCTTTCATTTGGATCCATTGTTGCGCCAAAGCATCCCAATCTACTTCATCATTTGCTAAATTTGGATAAACAGTAAGGTTTAATGAACATTCTGTCTGGATAAAAATTTATTTGCACTTCGGCTTATTATGCCATCTTCAGGAGTAATGATTGCTATTCCAAATTAATTTAGTTATTAATATAAGTTATACTAACATTAGAAAGAAGTATAAAAAACACTAAATTGAGTTTAATACGATTTAAAACAAGGTGACGAATATTGTTTAGACTATTCTAGGCTCATATAAAAATTTCTTTACAGACAATAATATTATAGATTTTCATATTCATCGGCGTAGTTATTGTTTTCTCTATACAAATATTATTTGTTGTTGCTGTGTCAAAATTTATTCTTAGAATTAGTAACACATATTTGATGACGATGACTAAAACGATTTTAGTTTTGTTACTAACATTTTGTTTAGGGTAATCTTTGGTATTAGTATTTGGTATTAGGTATTAAGCCCTTTCTACCTAAGTATTAGACACAATAAATAAAATTATGGCATATTAAAGTCCTAATAAATAATTAAAACTGGCGTAGCCAGTGATGATTTTTTTGGGGTATAGTGATTCTGTCTTTATTATTTTATTTTTGTTTATTGTTTCTAAGACGTTGGTAGAAATGGCTTGACCTGAACCAAATTTTTGACCAAAAAGGTACACCAAAATACCTGACACCAAAGATTTATTCTATCACTTCCAACTGGATAGGACAATAATAGTACAACAAAATTTATTTATAAATTTTAAAATTTACTCTCTTTCAGATTTAAAGATATTTTTTTTTGTAAATGAACTAAAAATAACGTAGAAATAATATCGTATACTCGGTTGTAAATATTGAAAACATTAAAAACTCGCCTTAGGTTTTTCTAAGATATTCGGAGTCAGATTTCATTTAATGTTAAAAACTTTGTAATATTGCCAACGAATTTTTGTTGAAATTGTAACGCTGGCAGAATGTCGCCGACTTACAAGACCGCTTTTTCCAACAATTTTTAATTCTTTTATTGCAAAAAACTTGCGTATGATGAGACATCTCTTTCAATTTAAATCCATTATATTGTCACGTTTTTTCAACCTTCCTTCGAATTTGCCTTACTCTCAATTCGATAAACGTTATTCCCAAATCTCCTTCTGGATTCGATTACTGGTTAGTAAAATCATCGATATTGTTCCACAAAAGCAAGAAAACAATTCTGCAATCAATGTTTCTTAATAAGAATATTCAATAGCTTCAAAAACTTCAACGAGTGATTGTAGAAATATCCAGTATAAACACAGCGTCCAGAATAATACACAAAATATTTCTATTAAATAAGTTTTAAAACTTTATTCACAATTAAAATGTATATTTACTTCTATTTACACGGTTTTATGTTCACGTTACAGCGTTTCGTTTACATTAACTAACTTTCACTTAGACTTAGACTTTCACAATCTAATTTTTTTATTTCGCAAAAGGAATTTCTTAAATACAATTCCGCTTAATTTCTCGATTATTCGAGGTCAATTTCTTTACAAAGAAAACTCGACAAATTCTGAGAGTATTCGATGTCATTAATTTGTATTTATTTTATTTCATGTTTTTGTTTCTTGCGATCCTTCTTGGAATTTATAACAGATGTTTGGTTGAAATATCGTACAGGGTGAGTTAAGATCGAATACAATTTAGTTTTGTATTTCGTTGCGATTGTGTAGAATCGTAACATTTTTTTTTTGGCTTAGACAACTTTTCTGTAGAGATTCAAAGTACGCCACTATAGATTTTTTCTCATACAATAAAAATTTAAGTATCGATTTAAAGCTTGTAAAATCAAAATATTATCAAATAAGTTCAAACCATTTATTTGCACCATTTATCTATTTATTTGCATTGGTTAAATGCGATATCATAAAAACAACCGACAATAAGGAACTACCCCTAATAATCTAAACGTTTTGTTACGTTTTGAAAAAGATTCGATGATGAGGTCGGTACTATGTTACAATTTCAGAGATTGCTTATTATTAAAGAAATATAAAACCAAATTTCATCCTATATTAACATGAAAATTTTAATCATCGATTGCAGGTACTATACTAACTACTGTTTACTTTTTTCAATCACCTGAAATAAACTGACATTTTTCCGAAGAGATGATTAAATAACCAAGGGTAGGGTGAAACCCTGGTAAAATGCTGTTGTTGTTGTAGCGACGGTGCGGTGCTACTCTTCCGGCTGAATGTCCAGATTCAGGAACTCTGCTACTGCTCTTGGGCGGTACCACAAATCTTCCTTCGTCAGGTTGGTTGGTTTTTCTGGACAAATAAATAGGTGGTCTGCATCATGCGGCGTGCCCTCACATGCGGACACTTGCCAACAATTTTCTGGTCAATTCTCTTTTCAGTTCATATAATTATTTAAGATGCGTGACCAACCGGATCTTAACTGCGCTAGAATGGATCTGGTTGTTGTTGTTGTTGTAGCGACGCGTGGATGTGCTATTCTTCCGGCTCCAAGTCCAGGAACTCTGCTACTGCCCTTGGGCGGTATCACAGATCTTCCTTCGTCAGGTCGGTTGGTTTCTCTGGACAATTGAAAATGTGGTTAGCATCATGTGGCGTGTCCTCACATATGGGACACTTGTCAACAATTTCATGGTCAATTCTACTCATGTAATTATTTAAGATGCGTGACCAACCGGATCTTAACTGCGCTAGGATGGTTCTGATGCTGTGTGGCAGTTTTACCTCTTCAGCAGCGACTTGTGGTCTGTTACTGCAATGGATCTGGTACTGCGCGGTAGTATGATTTCTTCCGCAGCGACTTGTGGCGGCTTACTTTTGAGAACTCGATTTGGAACGTAGTTCTTTATTGTGTCTTCAACAACTTTCGTGTGAATCGTTTTTAAGCCCGTTTTATACGTAAGCTCGTCAATATTATCTGTTACTTGGTTGTTTCTGACATCACTTAAGAATCGTTTCGCAGAAACCTGATGTCATTTGATGGCTCACCGAGATCACCTGTACCAAGAATGTAACATATTGCCGGTCCGTCAACACAATGAAATGGTCACCAAACAATATCTATGGACCTGCCACAAAGAGCAACATCCATGCTATGCCACCTTATCCATCACCACACCACCTAGAGACATAAGGGTAGAATGCTCGGCAAAGGTTGTCACCCCATTCATTGAGCGTAAGACCCCGTCACGAAAATAAAATCATAGAAAACTGTCCCCCCTAACACGGGGACACGTAACATTTCACTCGTTTTATGAGAGAGTATTACCAAAAACCGCTCGACTTTTACGAGTTAAAAAAAATTATTTTGCACAATAATATAGTTGAAACATTATTTAGTTTTTCTCGTAGTCTTTTTAAAAAACATTGGAGACTACACAATTTAAAGTATCAAACAACAAATGCTATTTAGATTGAACATGAAAAAATGTTGCATGCAACACAATAGTGCAACACTTGGAAAAGTGTCCCTATCTTCTTTGTACAGAGCTCAATTAATTTCATTATAAGTTTTTATAACTTAGTATAAAATTTTCTTAAACCTTTACCTAAGTTTAACCCCATTTTTTTTCTACCAAATCGATTTGTTTTACAGGACTCGAAACCTTTGCTTGTTTGCTGCAAAGTGCAGTAATTCGTTTGTCTTATAGTTTCTTTTTTTTTACTCTCATCTCCTGTTATTTTTATTTTAAAAGAGAGTCCCGTACATGTGGATTGTTGCTGTCTAGATATCATAAAGTATGGACTCTTCTGGAATAGGACAGCAGGATTATTGATATTTATCAGTTTGTCCTTTAAAAGTTATAATATCTAAAAACGGAATAAAAGTTAAATATATAGAAGAACATAAAACAACTCAACGCTTGTACCTGCGATTATCCATTTCTAATGGCGGCTTAAATTTCGAAACTAAAATAAAGTTTATTTTTTTTTAATATTTGGGTAACTTTCAAAATGTTTATTAATTATCCTATTCTTACCTAGACAAGGAGTACTTACCATATCGTGTTTGATTTAAATGAAACAAACCACACTATAATAACGTTAATTGATTTGAATAATTCATATTTTGTCTTAACTGAGAAAATTTTTTTTAATTCCAAAAACTGCGGTGGATAAAAAAGAATGGGTGGTGATCATTCCGAATATGTAAAAGGATCGACAAAAAAATCAAAATACATAGCAAGAAAACATGGTTTCATTTTCGATTCGTTCCGATATTTGAAATTAATCTTAGTCCTGAAGATGGCCTAGCATGTCGAAATAGATATCGAGTAAAGTTTAAGGCTTTTTTTATGTTTAGCTAAATAAGTTGAATGTTGAAATACTAATCGCTAAACAAAAATCGCACTCTAACATTATATCGATAAAAATAAGAATGACCAACTAATTTAACAGTACTGAAAGATTTAGATAATGGATAGATGCGAATTCTTTGTTGAAACAAAGTTGCATGTCTAAATCCATTTCCTCCTACCTACCTTTATTTTTGGCCTTAATCATTATTTCTGAAGCTATAGAAAAAATATCTTCATTGTCGACTTCTTGTAAGATTTTGGAAACGTTTTGCTGAACTGAAAACATCTAGAATGAAGTTTAATGTTTTTACTCACTGAAGATTTAATTTTACGTTAACGATTACCAAATCCTGAATCTCTTTATCTCGTGGACGAGGTTTATGATGCTGTGATGGACTTGTTTCAATATTTTCATTCTCTAATGCTATAGGACTTACTTCCATTTTTTGCTCTTGGAGACTAGTGATTTCACAATCCATTGCATCTGATTTTGAATCCTACAAAAAAGTTGCGATAAAAATTATTATAGTATAAACATTTTTTAGAATGAATGATTTCTTTACAAAATTACTCGTTGGTGAACTAAGTAGTTCCCTTTCAAAATCTTCCAAAGCTTGTTCCTCATCTAACAGTTTTTGTTGATCCCAGAACCCACTTTCACATTTCTCGCTTTGTTTTTCTGCTTTTCTTAGTTTTTTATGTTCCATCGTATTTAAACTTTTGTTGGTGCATACTGGTAATGTTTTTCTTTTGACCGCCTCAATAATTTGGGTTATGTCTTTGTCGACCCTTTGAGTTTTAGTGATTTCATGCGACATTGATTTACTTAAAATTTTAGGAATTTCATTTTGAGGTTCTGTTACAGTTACAGCATTGTTTTGAATTGAATAAATTTCTAAAAATTAAAAACAATTAAAAACTCTTTATCTAATATTGGGCCTCCGCCTTTTGGTCATCATTTTATAAATAAATAATACAACTTACTCCACCGCGGTACTTCACTAAATCTTGCGTCAGAGGATAATGAAGAAAACGGATTTCTAGTCGATGTTGATGACTTCGCTTCAGTTGAAATTCTATTATTAAGTAGTAAAATGTTATTTTGTGCTGACCGTTGCGATTTGTTATGATCACTTTCTTCTGATTTTGGTGCATTTTCCCGGGTAAACATATTTGTGTTATTTTTACTTATTAATAAAGAATAATCATGATAAAAACTTTGAATATTTAAATAATTTAGTAAGTTAACAACTTAATAATAATCAGTTTAATAAGTAACTTGATTATTTAATTCACTTGTTTTTATTTCAATATTTTGTATTATTTTCTTGTTATGAGAAAAAATATTTGACAGATGATATTGACTCTCGTTTGTTCTCGAAGTGTATAGTACATTTATGCTATAATTTTCAATTTGTATATTTTTATTCAAGTCGTTGGCGCGCTCCCGAAAACAAGAAAATAATTCTGAAATAAATGAATACTTTGAATTTATTTGTTACATTATGATATAAGAATATTTCCAATTCTTACATTGTGTTTTATGTAAAGTATAATGATTGTTTTCACTATTGCGACTAGACTAGAAACGGTTAATTTATCAAGTCCGAACATTCAATATATTTTTGCAAGACAAGTGGATATTATTTCGCGCTCCTTATGAGCGAGCTACTATGCAAAAGGAAAATTAAAATGAGATTTGCTATTAGTAATTATATTTAAACCATTAATGCCGTAAGCTTAAGGGAATATCAAAACCCACTGAATCTGCGTTGGGTACCCTTGTAAAAAAAATGTTAGAAAACGATAGAAACCGATAGACCGTTTTCTATCGTTTCCTATGCGGTTTTTGAATGAGAATTAATGGGTTGGAATCGATTTTTGCCATAGAAACGGATGCGGATTCTTACGTTTTGCCTTTTGTGGCGGATGCAATTTCTATCGTTTTTAGGTGTTTCTTATCGTTATTTTCTGATATAAATGAAAATCTAGTGAAAAAATAGAACCGTTTTCTATCGATTCCTATGCGGTTTTTGAATGAGACTGAATCGTTTGTATCGTTTTTTTCCGATAGAATGTTTGTATCGCTTTAATCGTTTCCTATCGTTTTTTGGTAGATTATCTGAATCGTTTTCAATGGGATATTTCACTTTATTTTATTTTCTGTTAATTCCTATCCGTTTTAATCGTTTCTTATCGTAAAAGCCGAATTTAGTGCAATATCCTATCGTTTTGAATGTTTTTCAATGGGTTTTTTCACATTATTTTTTTTTGTTTATTCGTATCCGTTTTAATCGTTTCTTATCGTAAAAGCCGAATTTTAGTGCAATATCCTATCGTTTTGAATCGTTTTCAATGGGTTTTTTTCACAATATTTTTTTTGTTTATTCCTATTCGATTTAATCGTTTCTTATCGTAAAAGCCGAATTTTACGGCAATATCCTATCGTTTTGAATCTACAACTTTGTATAAAGCTTCTATAATTTGAACCAAATTATCTTTTACAACTTTTATACTATTTATACGGCTTTCCCAACGCGTATCTGATAATGATTTAACAGTCATTTTACAAACACTTTGCAGTATGTCCCATCGGACGGTTGATCAGCGCTGTAGTTACGCAAGTGCAACAGGTGCAATCGCACTGGACCTCTTATTTTTTGGGGCCCCGAAAAGTGAATACATTAGAAAAACTTCTCCAATTTCAGGAAAAAGAAGCGTTTTATCTCTTTTTGCAAAATGTACTATTTTTTATTTTCACAATTGTATTTGAAAATATTTTTCAAGTTACTCGCTTTAAAAGAACGCAGTAAAGAAGTGATATAAGGAGCGTTTTAAATTTTGGTTTAAATTTTAGTATCTACCGTTAATATTAGTGCACTACTACATATTAATTTTAGATGAAACGATCGTTTGTATATTTAATTTTAAGTTGTAATTTTCACGTTTCTAAATAAATTTGTATTTCCGGCTGCGCGGATATTGTTTGTAAACATATATATTTAAATTTATAGAAGGAATACGTCAGAAGTCAGGTAATAATATTACTTCTCTGTTAAAAACGGCTTTTTTTTAAAACTGTTTTTGAAACATTTTTTATCTAAATTAGAAATGTCGAAAAGACACTTTGAAAGCGGCGCACGAAAAAGAGCAAAACAGGTCCGAAAAGCTGCAGAATTGAGAAGTCTTACTGGATCAATTGATAAATTTTTTAAACGAGGCGAAAATTCATCAATTTCAAGCACTAATTAATTTTTATATAATTCAAACATTACGTCTCAACTTGAAAACAATAATGCGGCAGAAAATTTCAATGAGCCACAACTTCAAAATATGGATAACCAGAACGACAATGTAGATGATGAATCAGGATCCAATAGCGGAAATATTGACGATAATTTATCTGATAATATTTCAGAAATTAGCAATAATCCACAAATAGAGAACAGTATTTTATCTGCCAATTTCAAATAAGATATATTAGATCTTGCAACTTGGCCTGTTGAAATTGACAACGCACAACGGATGTTTTTGGTCGAGCAGTCACCAAAAAGTATTAAAGACATCCATTATAAAAGAAATTCTCAAGGAAGATGTTTCAGTGACACTTTTTTTTATCGACAAATGAAAAATGGTGAAAAAGAATTAAGAAAATGGCTTTTATATTCTAACTCAACAGGAAACATTTTCTGCTTTTGTTGTCGTTTGTTTTCACCGATAAAAATAAACTTAACTTCAAGTGGATTTTCTGAGTATGCACATTACACATACAGGAATACGGTTATCTGAACATGAATCTTCGAAGGAACACCTTGAATCAGCGTATACATGGCGAATTCTAGAATTTTACATTAAAAGCAGAACAGGAATAGACCACCTTAATGAAGATGTGTTCAATAAAGAAAAACAGAGATGGAGAATAATTTTGAAATGTATCGTAAAAATTGTTTTTAAGTGAACGAAATTTAGCTTTTAGAGGAAGCAACGAAAAACTGTTCGAACCGAACAACCGATTGATTATTTTGTTCCAGAACTAAAAATGCATTTACAGTCAATAACTGAAACGGAAAAAAAAGTACCATCATATTTTTCACCGATGGTTCAAAACGAAATTATCTTACAACTAGCTTCTAGAGTTTTACATACATTAGTAAGTAATATTAAATCATCGAAGTACTTTTCCGTAATGATAGATTCTACACCGGATGTTTGCAAAAAAAAAAAACAGTTGTCCATTATTATTCGGTATGTTAAAATAGCGGACCAAAAGCCAAGTGTATACAAGAAAGTTTCTTAAGCTTTGTAAATATATTGTCCTCAACCGGCGAAAATTTAGCACACGTCCTTATTGAGGAATTAAAACTATTAGGAATCAAAATTGCTAATTGTCGTGGTCAGTCATACGACAACGCAATACAATATGAAAGGAGAAAATAAGGGAGTGAAAAGTTGAATTTTAGAAATTAACACCAAAGCATGGTATACGCCATGTGGTGGACACAACATCAATCTAGTGCTAGGAGATAGTGTTAAACACTATTAAAAGTCAACATTATTTCACTACATTAAATAATTTATATAAGATTTTTGCTGCATCGACAATGCGATGGGCTATTCAAGCAAAATATTTAAAAATTAATTTGAAAGCCCCAGCCATAGTCGATGGGAATATCGCTTTAACAGTATAAAAGCCGTGAAATATCAGATAAAAGAAATTAGTCTTGCATTAGATGAACTTAAGAATAGTTATCCAGATTGCAAAACTCATGCTGTATCTCTAAAAAACAAATAAATTCTTATGAATTTATTGTATTGACAACAATTTGGTATCAATTGTTATCAAAGCTTCACATCTTCAGCCAATTGCTTCAACGAAAAGATATGGCAATCAACATTGCATTACAACATACAAGGGCTATGTTAATATCGCTTGCTGACTTACAAAACAATTTCCAAGAGCTTATAAAAGAAGCACAAGAAATATCGTTAGCAATAAATGTAACAGCACAGTTCACCGAACGGCCTGCACGTGTTACCCAAATATTAACAAGTAGAAATAGAGAATGTTTGAATATATCACCAGAACCTAGCCGAGTACGTATTCTCAAAAGATTAGCCGACTATTGTTATTATACAGACCCAAAAAATAAAGGAAATGATAAATATGACAATATAGATGCTATTAGTACACTACAGATGATATACCAAATGAAGGAATTGAACTCCCAGAAGAAGAAATTGAACCAATTCATTTTTGTGATGATATTGATATAGGTGAGCTCATTCCTGAAATTGATGATGAATGTAGCCATCTAAACCTTACTGCTGAAAATAAATTTAAACAGTCTTATTTTAATAAATTAATCGATACAGTGGTAAATTCACTGCAAGAACGATTTGAATCGTATAGTTCTTTAAATGAAATTTTTGGTTTTCTTTTCGATAATAAGAAGCTAAAAACTATGAATACAAATGAATTCAATTCTAACTGTGCAAATCTAGTCAAACACTTAGAAGGGGATATTGAAGACGTGGAGTTCAAAACTGAACTTTCTATTTTAGGATATATTTTAGAAGATAATTATACTATTGTAGAAAATTTAGAATTCATTCTAGAAAGGAATTTGGAAGAATTATATCCAAATGTTTGTATCGTTTATAGAATAATTTTAACAATACCAATAACCGTTGCTCATTGTGAACGATCGTTTTCAAAACTGAAATTAATCGAAAATTATTTACGGTCAACAATGTCACAAGAAAGACTTTCTGGATTAGCAATACTGTCAATTGAAAATGCAACAGCCAGAACAATTAATTATAATGACATAATTGATGAATTTGCCCGCAAAAAAGCTAGAAAAATTCTTTTATAATTTCTACATATTTTTTTTAAGTTAAAACCAATTTAAATATGAATTCAATAACATTTAAAAAAAAAAATTTTATATTCTGCGACTGCATAGGGCCTCTTAAAGACGCTGTGCACAGGGCCCCTAAAAGTTAAACTACGGCGCTGCGGTTGATGCAGCAAAAAATGTAAAAATTCGTTGAACAGTACCAAAAAAGTTAATTGCAATTGATTCTGATTTCGCAGCATCACATACCATTAGATTAAATGTGTGGTTAGCACATGGAACGTAAAGAGCTCTGGGATTTTTTTCTTTGATTAAAGCTTGAACCCCTTTGTATTGCCCTCGCATGTTAGCACCATTATCATACGATTTCCCGCGACAATTCATTAGATCCAAATTATACTCAGCTAATAAATTTAAAAAAATTTCAACTAAACCTGAACCAGTGCTATCAGTTATGTGAAAAAACCCACAAAAAAATTCTTCAATTTGTACTTCTTCCTGATTAATTTTAACGCATATCAAAAGAATTGAAAGCTGTTCCTTATGACTTACATCAGGAGTGCAATACATGATAACAGAAAAATATTTTGATGACTGTACAGAAGATACGATAGTTTTCAGTATTCTTCTCGATATAAGTCCAATTATTTCATTCTGCACATCTTTTCCAAGATAAGTGTCAAAGCATTCTTTATTTTTTGTTCGTTTGAGATGCTCTAACATAACTGGATCAAATTTTGCAATTCTACTTGTGCCAAGAAGTGTCCATTATTAGGCTGATAAAGTTGCTCACGGTGTTCACGAAAAAGTAATGATCTTTCAGCTAACATTAGCACTATAGCAAAAAGACGTTCAAGTACCAAGCGCCAATGTTTCTTCTCATTTTCTATCATTCTCTGCAAATTTTGATCAGTTGTTGCATTTGATTTTAAATTAACTGACATATTCATCCATTTTTGCATACAGCTAATGTGATCCTGAGATTTATCATGTTGTTTTAAGCTAGAACCTACATTTTTCAAATCTGGATAACCTTCAGTCGACGATAAACACATTTTTCGGGTAGAAAAAATTTTGCAAAATACCGAATTATTTAGTATAGAATACACTAGCCAGCTTCTAGAAACTTCTTCACCGTTAGCAAGAACTCTCGTGTAGAAACTAGTATTAAATCTGCGACCCGATTTATCGGCTTTAAAATTTATTTGTTTATCCTGACTCAGTCCTTTTTTAACAATATCGACTCTTTCTCGTTCATTAAACGAAATGGGCCATAACGCCGGGTCGTCGGAAACAATAACCACATCAGTTATGTCTTGTTGTGCTTCATGCAATTCGGGATTCGAAGCTAAAACAAAATCATTGGAAGCTAACGAAAACTCTTGAGACAAATTCATTTCAAAATCTTTTTCATGGGTGTCCGGTAACAGGACAGCAGAAACTTCAGAATTTGAAACAACAAAAGATAAAAACCCTAAAGATGTTTCAGACTGGTCAGATAAAATATCTACCAATTTTTCTGAAACATCTTGCGAAGTACTAGCACCTGCATCAAAAGTTGTGTTAGTACCTGATGATATATTAAAAAAACTTGTCAATGGTTTAATTTTCTTTAACATATCTGTATGTTTTTTCTTATTTCTTTTTTTTTCGGCACCCGAAGCGCATGTTCTTCCAGTGTCTCGATCACGATGAGGATTCATAGTTAAATAACAATGAATATAAATTTAAACTTTTTCTAAAGTTTGATATTTATTTATAAATATATAATATAATTTATATAATATTAATATAAAAGCAAATAATCAGAAGAATAGCCAAGGAAAGAGCAGAAGTCGTCAATATAAAATGTATAATCAGAAGAATAACCAGGAGAAAAGCAAAAATCGTCAATATTAAAATCGCATAAATTACTAAGAACACCAAAAAAGAACGTCTGAGCTATAAGAATTATAATTTAGAAGTGAAATGGAAAACAAATAATCTCTATTTTTACATCATTATACCAAAAAATTGTTACCCGCACACAATCATAACACAGCATTTTTTATACCAATAACAATCATACTATAGCTATAGCAATCATATATTCACAAAAATATAATAACTGTGAAATGTTAAAAAAAAATCTAGTAGGCTTAGAAAAAATTTCAAATTTCGTTTATGTATATGAGACTAGAAACCGCATACTCTATCATATTGTGACGATTATGAAAGACGATAGAACACAACAACAATAGAAAATCTTCAAGAAAATTCTCGTTAGAGAATTATCTTCGAGAAAATTCTTCTAAAAGAAATGTAAAAATCAATAAAACCAAATCAACGTAACCAAAGTAAACATTTAATAGGAAGTATTTGTTTTCTTGAATAAGGATTGGTTAACGAAATAAAAATTGGTAAATAAAACAAAAAACAAAACAAAAGAATAGATTTCACACCTAGGTGTCAATATTTGAAGATCGTCTTATTGTTGATAAAGGAAGGAAAAAAAGGTGTGTTCTAGAATATTGCAGTAATATCGAGGCTATTTCATGTAGTATAAATAAGAGGTGTTCTGCGAGGATAGTATTAGTATTAAATTGTTGGCGATACAATTAGTATAAAATTGTTAGCGATACAAAAAGTATAAAAATATTAGCAGTGATATAGGCGACTTAAAATTAACAGTGTTATAAGTAGAAAGTTATTGTAAGTGATATTGTGAACAAGTATAAAGGAATTATAAGTGGTGAAATATTGTTAGTACAAGAAGAACTAAAAGGGGAATAGTAATAAGAGAAATATTTTTATTGTAAAATCTTGAACGAATAAAATTATAACGTTTAGAAAATCCATTGTGTTTTAAATTTCCTGATTTAGTGATCGAACTAAATAATTGTAACTCGGCTAAGAAACGTTACAATATGGTTGCCAGGCATTATGTATAACGCAAAAAAAATTGCTACATACATAATAATAGATGTATAAATAAAGTTAAATATTTTATAAAAATACTGTTTATAAAAATACTGTACGCATACATTATATTGAATTTTAATAAATGAGTTTCGTTGTTTATATTTATTGTACTAAGAAAAGTTTTTTATATTACTTGTACTAAGAAAAAAAAATGCGAGGCCGCCGGCAAATGTCTGGTTTGCCTGTGCTTAAAACCGTCACTGCAAGAACTCTGCTTCAGTATTTCTTAAAATTTATTTTAGAATCCTCCAGCACACAGTTTTTTTGTATAGCTCAAAACAATAACTTTTTCATGTTTTTTCCCTGCTTATTTCCGAAACTAATTGATCGAAGGACTTAAAATGAGAGAAAAATGATTAAATAGCGAAAAATATAGCGATTCATAATTATATTTCTTATAGGGATGGGGATAAGTAGGAATGAGAACTCATTTTAAAGTTAAGTGTCATTTAAATTAAAGTAATATTTCAATATTTTTCATAATCTTGCATTGTATAGCTTTTACAAAATTTATTGTTTACAAAAAATTAAATTTTAAATATGTGAGAGGGTAGCGAGAAAAACTTTTTAGTTTTGCATTGTAAGGGTTCCGTTTTTTATGAGCAGTGCCGGATCAAGCTAGTTCAGCGCCGGGTGCAGATTAGGTAAATGGCGCCCTCAAATTTAATTATATTGTAAGATAATATATTCAAAAATCAATGCAATAATACTTGTTTTAATACGAAGTGTTGTGTAATAGAAATTAGAATTTGTTTCACTGTCACACCAACACATAGAGAGCTTTTAAGATCTAGACCCCACAACAACTTGCGTTCAAGTATTAAACGCTTTTTATAATTGGATCAACATTTTCTTTTATGGTTTTTCAAATGTTGGATATTTAGACAATAAATTTTATCATATAAAAAAATATGATATATGCCAAAATTTCATGATAATATGTGGAAAATATAAACAAAATAAAAAAATTATTTTTTCTTAAAATTTGAAAAACGTAATTAAAACTAGGCTACCAAATAATTTTCTGAAGATAAAAACAGAATTAAATAATTTTATCTAATACGAAAATAAAATAAAAACTATACAGTCTATGATAGAGTAGCTAAACAAACAAATTAAAAATTGTAGATTTCACACCTAGGTGCGATGTTTCGAAGATTGTGTTATGTTTTTTGCTATTTAATTTTTGACTAGCATAAAAAAGGTTGCGTTGGCGATTGATTAGTTCAAAATAAACGATACAGTTAGTTGAACATTAACGGTGACAGAAGTTATTGATATTATAGCAGTGATACGGTATAATTATGTGAGACAGTCATAAATAATTTACAAAATGTGAAAAAATAATAGTAAACTGATTAAGAAAGAGGAATAAGATAAATGTACGAATAATATTTATAACATAAAGAAAATCCATTGTTTAAGTTTATTAAATCTAGAAGTCGAACCGAATATAAGCAATGGCTGAGTTGCTCTACGTTACAATATAATAAAGATTATTCAAAAAAATTATGAATAAATGTGAAAATAACAATAACATTAATTTGTAAGAAAGAATAATTATAATATGAAAATCAAAAATACTATAACATTCATATATACAAATAAAATTGTATTAAATAAAGCTCACTTTTATAGTTTTATTTTCAGAAAACTCTTTTATTGCCCATTCGTATTTTCGATAAGAAATTTCAGATTCAATTGATATAACCTCTCTCGGCACATGCTCCATCACCTGGTGTAATTTAGAAAAGCTCCTTTCAGTGGGAGCTACTATTAATGACAGTACCTTGGCTTTAAATAAATTCGGAAAATATCTTGCATGTTTTGCAAATATAGAAGGTGTAAAATTTTCTATAGAAGTTTCAAATATTTTTAAATCTAATCTCTATCTTAGTTTTTTAATTAAAATATGTTATATAAAAAGCCATATCTATCATTGTGCACTGCACTGGTCATTCGTAAAAATAAATCGTTCTAATGAATTAATAGCAATATCAATAGAAAATATAACTTTGAGATCAGAAACCTTCTTGAGGGTCCTGATATAATAAGTTGTATCCGTTGTATCCATTGCTTGGTTTGGGCATGTTCTACGAGCCGATTCACAGTCTGGAATGATTAGAAAAATGTACGTTAGTACCCCAGGGAGTGGGCGACAGCGAGGTAGACCACGACTACAATGGAAGACTGACGTAATAAACGGCCTTAAAAAATCGTCTGCTATGGTAATTATGTCGCTGTTGCGAATGACCGTGGGGAATATTCAAAGCTGATTAGCCTGGCAACACTCCTACAAAGAGCATGAACGCCGTTAAAAAAAAAATCAATAGAAGGAAAAGAAATTTTGTGCAGGATCCTGGATCTTATATTATATTATCTTGTGTTTCATTTTCAAAACTCTTTCCTGTACGATGAATGCGTATTTGATTTGAATGCAGAATATTTGAATCGCTCTCTATGAAACCCGTCAGCTTTTACATACATTCAATAAAATACATTCAATTACATTCAAGTTCAGACTTTGTATCATTTTAGAAACAACATTAATTTTGGTGAGAAGATCGTTTCACAAAATTAAACTGCAAAGATATTTAAAGCAGCATTATCTTCGGTTAAAAATTTTCCTCCAAATTGTGTTATAAAGTTTTGCGTGTCTGGTCTAAAGGAATTTCAATTAAAGTGTTTTAAAATTCTACGGTTTAAAATCTAAGAGGTCTTACAGCTGATTTTCAGTTTTCTCAACAAGTTTCATTAATATGGCCCTAAACTAAGCTTTTCATTTGCTGCCTAAAAAGAGCAAAACGACACGACAAACGAATTTCGAAAAATATGCGTATATATGTAAAAAATTAAATATAGTTGAAAAAAATTAAAAGTTTCTCCAGAAGATGACGCCGCATAATTTATAACAATAATTTATAGAAAAAGGAAAACTGCAGAAAAATGAAAACTGCATATAAAATTAAGAGTACTGTTGGATGAATAGAGTTCATTCGACAGCTCCCGTATGATATAACCTTGGCTGGTAATATCTCACTGCTATTGCCAGTGGTATCTAATATTTCACGTTGAATCGTATGTCAATAGCCAGCGACAAGAGTACACGGGGCTGTCACGCCCGTAGATCAAAAATTAAAACAAATATACAAAAATAAATTGTTGGTTTTTATATAGCAAAACAAATTTTAATTTGCCTTAAAATTTATTAAAAACCAAAACGAAAAAGTAATCGAAATTAAAACAAAACCCAATTTTGGCGCCTTTTGTGTTGACGCCGGTTGCGGTCGCTCCATTGCACCCATGGTAGATCCGGCCCTGTTTATGAGGAACCTTATTGGTGAGAGCAAAACGTGTTTCCCCATTATATCGATTATCGATGGATCTGAAATTTGAGATGCGTAACTAACATCCACATAAGATGACGGGTTAGAAAATAAATAAAGCTGCTTTCGTTTGCTTTACAGGGCTACGATTTGGGATTACGATTTTACAGGGATACGATACAGGGCTACGACATTTGAGAAAATACATATTTTTATCGATTCAAGTAGGGTATATGAATAGGTTCCATCTCACTAACCCTTAAAAATATATTTTGAAATTTTATACTGAACCGTTTTTTGTATAATTTTAAATAATGGCGTTTTCTTTGCTCGCTTAGCTCCGAACCTACTGGATCGAAAATCTGAAAAGGGAAAAACATCACACAACTAATAAAGAAAGTGAAATAGACGTTTTTATTAATATCAAGTTATTGGTTTATTAATTAGACGAATCTAAAAAAACGGGAAACGAACGTATTTTAATATATTTTAGGTCCTTCGAGCCAGATTTTTTGAGAAATTTTGGTAAACAATAAAGTAGTTATTAATTTCTGCATTTAATTCTGAGAAAATTTTTTGCATGAAAATCCCGAAAATCCACAAAATCATAAATTTAAACATATTAGGGATTTTTGAGATCAATTAAACTCAAGTAAGTAAAGAAGTAATTAGAACTTTTCCAATTCAAATGTATGGTTAAATAAATAAATAAATAAATGAAATGAATAAATAAATTTAATCATTTTTTATTTATGGATAAGATTTAAACTGATGTAAAATTTGTTGCATCATTTTTATCAATTTTCAATTAACATTCACATTACTATTGCCATTTGCGATGGTTATTTAATTTTTGTGTGCCTATATCATTATATGGTCTGGCGATATAAAAACTTTGTAACACGACTTTTTGGCAATTATTTTTGATATTTGGTTGACCTATTTTAACTTGATTTTGGTTGTGTTGCACTTTTTGGTTCAGTTTTCCCCTTAAAACACTTCAAAATCGAACTAAAAAGTCACTTTTTTTAATCCGTTAAGTTTCTTCAATTAATTAATTAATCAATCTATTTTAATGAATATTATTAAAAAGTATTTTTGTTTAAGAACATTTAACAATTTATGTTTTATAATGCGTATGTTTGAATATTTAACACATTTGTTTTTTTATTTTTATTACGTTGTCTTTGTCTCTTGAAAAAAATTCAAAAAATGCAAAATGATTGGCCTGAAAAGGTTCGCAAATTCCATGACGAGAATAAAAACGCTGAAAGAAAATGTGGAGTTCTCGAATAGCACGGGAAGAATATGTTGGAGTGGAATATCACTTATATGAATAATAATCGATTAAAATTAAGGCTTTTCGTGAAAATTAACCAGAAAAATTATATTGTTAAAAATAATACAGATGAGAGACGTTTAAAGACATCACGCTATATAAAGCATTATATAGCCCAGCACGCTATTATATAAAGCAGTAATGGCACTAAAAAAACGCGGAATGAATTAAGCTAAATTAGAACAATGTAAAAGTTAATAATTTCAAAATCCGTAATTTTGAATAATAAAGAAAAATTGCTAAAAAACAAAAGCCTTAACATATTTTTAGTTTTTTTTGGATACCCGGGAAAAAAAAGAGATCTTATCAGATCTGCGTTAGCTGATCTGCGTAGATCTGCATTTTGGAACATATCTACAACGATCTGCGCAGATCTCCTTAGATCAAAACAGATATGTTCCAAAATGCAGATCTTCTTGGATTTACGCAGATCTTCTTTGATACATTTAAATCTGCTTTGATCTATCAAGATCTTATTTGATCTAACAAGATCCCATTTATTAAAATTAAACTTTAAAAAAAATAGAACCGACTTCAGAAAAAACAAAAGAGGTACAAAAAAGTGGAAGATAACTCAATTATGCTAACTAGTTATGAAAATAACTCAATTAAATATGCAAAGATATATAATCGACACATGCAAATAAATATACTGTTAAGTTGCTAGAAAATTGGCAGAGATTTCTTTAGATCTGAACAATAGTTTTGTAAACTTTTTTTTCTATTTTCACATTTTTGCAGATCTGAAAAGATCTCTGTAAATCGAGGTAGATCTTCAAAGATCAAAGATAAATGACCTTTGCAGATCTGAAGAGATCTTTTTAAATCTTGGTAGATCATCAAAGATCAAACGCAAATTTTTACATTGATCTTTGAAGATCTATCAAGATTTGAAGAGATCTTTTCCGATCTTTGTAGATCTTCAAAGAACAAACGCTAATTTTGTTCTTTGATCTTTGAAGATCAAACTCTCATTTTTTTCACTCAAAACAAAGATCTAATTAGATCTAATTTGATCAACAGAGATCTTTTTAGATCTCTCTATTTTTTCCCGGGTAAATATTTAATACTTCCTCCCCAAACAGTTTATTAAAATTTCAGAAAAGAATTAATTTGTTCACTTTTAAATCTACATATTTTCTTAATAGAACTATTCAACCATCGGTGATCTGAGAAAGTTTTCATCAGCGTGTTATTTGAAAAGCTTCGACTGAAGAGCCACAGAAACCTGGATACGGGTTGCGTTGTACAGGTGACTTAAACAGTTAGACAGTCAACTTTTTCTGGAAAAATTTCTTTAAACTTGATTAATCGAATTACAATCCATAATTGTAGCATGCATCATATGAAAATGGGCTGTAATAGTTATATATTATATCTTATACATACACAATACACATATATATATATATATATATATATATATATATATATATATATATATATATATATATATATATATATATATATATATATTCTTAATTCAAATTAAACAAAAACTTTTTATTGCTTTTTTATTTTAATCAGGTACATAATCAATAGAATTAAATAAAATTATTTATCTGTAGGCATATTTAATCACAGAATTAAAAATTTATCTTTTTATCATCGAATAAATGTTTTTGTTGTTCTAAATAAATTGTTATAAATAATAAACGGGTTGAACAAATAAAACGAAATTTATTTGCAAATTTCTAATTGATTTATTAATTTCGAATCTGAAAGATCCATATCAGCTATTCCTTCTTCTGATATACAGGTTAGTTCAGGTTTGACATCAATATTATTTTCTTCAAGTTCATGGTTGCATAAATCATTTGTAGAATTAACATACGTTTGAGTTATTAAATTAAATTCTATAATTTCTTCTTGTTTGTTGTCGTTTGTCTCCAATTGAGGTGATTTATTACCATGTTGACAGTTACAGGACGACGTTGAACAATAACAATTATTTTTCTCTTTTTGTTTCTTACGTTTATTGCACTTTAAAAGGAACATTGTTGCGGCGCCAAATAATAAACATGATGATGAAAACATGTATCCAATTAGCATTTTGTCGTTTTCGATTGCATAACTGCATATTGGTATGCCAAGAAACATAGATATACTTTGAGAAAATTGAAGATAGCTCCATGTTTGATTGAAATTTTTTTTATATGAGTTTTCATAAATTAACATTTTTAGTGAGTAATTGTAGCCCCCTACCAAAAATCCTGGAATTTAAAGAATAGAGTTCATATTGATATTTGTTTAAATTTTGTTCAAAAATGAAATTTTATAATTTTGTAACTTCGAAATGAAAGCGGATGAAGAAAAGGTTCTTGTTTCCGGTAAACATTTTATTTCATATTTTGTCAATTTCTGGCTATTAAACTCAACTAAGTAAGAAAATAATTTGAATTTTTTCAATTCGAACCTGTTTTTGAATTTTTCTTAGAGAAAAACTCAATTTTTCCCTTATGTGTTTTGGATGGATTCGAACCTTAATCAATGCCATGCCATGATCGAATCCATAAGCAGATACGCTATTAATATCTATTTCATTTTATGTTTTAAAGATCTTTATTCACACTACACCACAGAGTTATGAAGCGATTTTGTTGAAACTTTGATAAATGGTTTACGTGAACATGAGGATCTGATAAGCTTTTGGGATGTATTGAACAAACTGGTGGGGGACCTACCATACAATTGCTAATTAATTTTTCCTTTTCATGTCGATGACACACTCACTACAGAATCTGCAAGCCAAGGCAGTTATTAGTTTTTTAATGATATTTTATTTTTTATGAATTAGTGATGAAATTATTCAAGAGCAGAAATGAGAGCCGATTCATAAGAGATACTAATAAGATTAGGTGATTTTGTTACATTTTGGTTCGGGTTTTTTATATCTGCACATCAGCCAATTTTTATTGTTCGTAATTGCAAGACATAGAAAGAGAGGGAGTAATTGAGTAGGATTTTAATTTTTATTCTTCTTGAATTCCAAAAATCAGGCAGATGACGAAGTAATAAAATCAGTGATCCGATTTTTATTTTATTTTGCCCTTAAAAAGTTTTGGTCTCCCAAAATAAAATACATCTAAATTAAACTCTGCACTCAAAGAGCTAAATTTTACTTTCTTATTTTTCGTCCTCAGATATTTTAATTTTGCTTTAGAAATAAATTTTTGTACGTTATAGATTTTATTTTTTTTATTTTATTTCGTTCAAAGAAAAGGTGAATAAAATAAAATCTATTTTTTTAAAACTATCCGTTTACGGTTACATACATATTTTTGTTTGTTTTGTTTTATTCTGGTTAGTTTTCGTTAGTATTTCGTTATTTGTATGATTGAATCGTAATTTTAGATAATGATCTCCATTTAGGTAAATAATTTAATAATGAATAATTTTTAATATGTTATGCATGAATTAAATTATGAAGTAAATAAAATTATTTATTATTATTTATTTAAAATGATTTATTGAACGGATTCGTTAAAATTAAAATAATTAATAGTCGAAAAAAAATTAATTAATTTATATTTATAAATTAATTAATTTTTTTCGACTATTATTTTATTAATTAATTTTATATAAATTTTATTTCTATCTATTCCGACTGATAAGGGCAAATGCACGTTTTTCTTTTTTTTATTAAAACAGTAAAAAAACATAAGTCGACTTCGATTTGACTGAAGTAACTGTATTATCTGAACTAACTATCGCTTTGTTGTTGTTTTTTTGTAAACTAAGCTATTTTATATTCATATCGACCTCGCTTATTTTCATACATATTTTATTAACCAAACTAAGCCAAAAGAAAAGAAAAACAAAAAAAATATCATAAAAAAATCTCTGAGAGCATTATATTTATTTTTTTCAAATAACTATCTGCCAACAAAATCTTTTCTCGTAAATTTTTATTTTGCCTATAAAGAGCTTTTTTGTAAATTTTTTAATATTATCCTAAGTGCAAGAGCGAAAAATAAATTATAAAAATAAAGCCCGCCTGGTTTTATTTTTAAAATAAGTGCGAGCGCCCTTAAAAAATAAAAATCTGATCACTGGATAAAATGCAGACAAGAAGAATGTGGATAACAGATTAGTTTTCATAGTTAGGTTTTCAAAAATGTTTACCTTTTGTTTCTCATAAACATAATATGTATGTGTTGGAAATTAAATACACAATTAGAAATAAGTAACTTTTAAATTTTAACAGTCATTTATATTTTGTTGTCAAATTGGCTAAACTGTTTTTCTTTTCTTTAACCTAAACTTTTTTCATGTAAACGTACTCCTTCTTTTTTTTGTATTGTCAATTGTCATGAAAACACAAACTGTACTTTTTACTTCCCAATAGGTTATGGAAAGCCCAGTGTTCGTGTGCGTAAAAAGTAAAATCGATCGCGAGTGTAAAATTCAAAAAAGTGGTGTAAAAATTCAACGTGTATATTTTTGGTTATGTTTTTGTGATTTTTTTTATCGTGCATCATGGCTGGTACAAACTATCGCATTCAACAACTAAATAAAGAAAATTACGACACTTGGGTAATACAAGCCCAAGCTCTCCTAATAAAAGGAAATTTATGGAGTTTTGTTAGTGGTGACAAACCTCAACCAACAGCTACATATGTCAGACAAAGAAATAATAGACAAATGGAACCAGGACGATTTGAATGCAAGGTCAGATCTTTTATTAATAATTTCACCTTCATGAACTAAAACAAGTAAAATAATGCAAAACGTCCAAAGACGTATAGGATACTTTAAAAGGGATTTGCCAAAGCGAGGGTCCTGTCAAAAAGGCTACTTTCCTTAAAAAGCTCGTTTTAAAGAAAGTGAAAGATTCTGATGATGTTTGAGAACATTTAAATGAATTTATGGGTGTCGTAGATAAACTTCAAGATATGGCGATCGAAATAAATGATGATTTGTTAAACATTATGATGCTCTATAGCTTACCATCGAATTTTGACCTAAACCTAAAGATTTAAAAATTAAAATTTTTGAAGAATCGGAGGCTAGATCAAAAGTACAAACTTCTGAAGACACTTTTTATTCATTCAATCAAAATAAGAAAAAAATATAACCATAATAATTATAAAAATGTTCAGCCTGGATTTCAAAACAAATATAATAGTCAAAATTATCACCCAAGAAGAATTTATAATCAAAATAAGAACTTTGCTCAGCAAAGAGAATATAATTCAAACAGGAATAATAAATATTCTGGAAATAAACAGAACAATTCAAGTAATACTAATTTTAAACCAAAATATCAAAATTTTGGAGAAAATTCTCAAAAGAAAAATGAATTTACATTTGAAGTGGAAGAATGGGTATCCACAGCTCCGTATAATCAACCAGAAACAACTGATTGGTGTCTGGATTTAGGAAGTACTTCACATTTTTGTTCTGAAGTAAATAGACTTGACTAAAATCTTTCCAACTTGACTAAAATCGACAATGGTTACCTAAAATTAGCCTCAGCTGATCATACAGCTTCAATTAAGGGCAAAGGCCTTGTCCAACTCAATTTTGAAGAAAGAACTGTGAACTTACCTGATACTTTTTTTGTTCTAAAATTAACATCAAACTTGCTATCTGTTCCAAAAATTACTGACAAAGGTTTTGAAGTAAGTTTTACTAAAGAAAAAGTTAAAATATTTTATAGTAATGGAAATAAAATTTTAACCGCTTTAAAGAAAAATGGCCTATACTATATACCAAAAAATGAAGAATTCGCAAAATTCTCAGATCAATTAAAAATTAAAAAGACATTTTCTGCTATAGATATTTGGCACCGAAAATTAGGCCACATAAATGAAGAAAACCTAAAATCTGCTATGAATAAAAATAAAATATTATAAAAATATTAGATTTTAATAAAATTGATAATTTAAGTGATACTTGTGCCAAAGGCAAGTTTCGACTACCATTGGACTACCATTCAAAACAAGAGAGGAACCTAAAGTGACCGAGTTACTTCAAACTATTCATTCGGACGTGGTGGGTCCGATGCGCACCCCTTCGCCAGGAGAGGCGAGATATTTTGTAACTTTCATTGACGAACATAGCCGTTAGACTAAAATATATTTTCTAACGCAAAAAAGGAAGTCTTAAATTATTTTAAAGAACATAAAAACGAAGTTGAACATTTTACTGGGTTAAAAATAAAGTATTTCCAAAGCGACAACGGTACCGAGTATACTTATAAAGATTTTTATGAATTTTTGATTAAAAATGGAATACAAAGAAGATTGTCTGCTCCAAGAACACCTCAACGAAATGGATTATCAGAAAAGAGAAATCGTACTATTCTAGATACATCAAGGTGTATGCTTCTAGAAGCCCAACTACCAGATTATTTTTCGCAGAAGCTATTTACTGTGCAAATTACTTGATCAATAGATCACCTTCAAAGGCCATAAATGGCCGCGCTCCCTTCGAAAAATGGATAAGTAATGCACCCTCAGTACGTCATTTACATATTTTTGGAGCAAAAGTATTCTATCTAAATAAAGAAATGAATAAAAGTAAATTCGAACCTAGAGATTGCTGGTATTTTTGCTGAATACTCAGAAAAATCCAAAGCTTTTCGTATCTGAGATCCATTGAAAAGAAAAATAGTTATAAGTAGAGACATAAAAGAAACGAAACAATAATTATAATAATGAAAATAAAAATGGTCGAACCTCAAACCCTTTTGAAAATTTAGATACAAAGTCAGAGTCTTCAGATGGTGATTCCGAAAATCAAACAGATGTTTTCATAACAAATCAAAATCAAATTCATCAAACAGAAAATATTTCAGTAGAAACAAAAAATAATGAAGAAGAAACCAACGAACTGGAAAATACTCGAGTACAAAATAATGAAATGGAAAATATTTTTGAAGAATAAAATTTAGTACAAAATTCAAGGTTAAGAAAAAGAGATATATTAAAATCTCCATCTTGGACTGCAGACTATGGAAAGTCCTCCTTTTTGTGTAAATGAAGCCTTATAAGGAAATGATGCTGAAGCATGGAATACTGCAATAAAAATGAAATTAAAGCTCATCTGGGAAATAATATTTGGGAAATAACAAAAAAGAGGAAAAGTCAAACATTATTGGTTCAAAATTTGTTCTGAAAACAAAATATAAATCATCAGGCGAAATTGAGCGAAGAAAAGTACGCATTGTAGCCCGGGGATTTTCTCAGTGCCCAGGACTTGATTATGAAACTTATGCACCAGTTGCTAAACTAAGCTTTATTCGTTTACTACTTGCTATATCAGCAAAATCGATGTCACAACTGCTTTCCTTAACGGGGAGGTAAAAGAAAAAATGGTTTTTGCAAAATTCAGAAAATTTAGAAACATTTTTATGGAAAATAATACTTAATGAAAGTGAATCAGAAAATAATTTAATTATTCTTCAAAAAGCAAAGAAAATGCTAGAAAGTTTAAGAAAAGCAGATGGTGAAACTGTATGTCGTCTTAAAAGGCCTCTCTATGGCGTAAAACAATCAGGCCGTCAATGATTTCAAAAACTAGATACAAAACTTAAGCAGTTGGGATTTGAACCTTCTGTAGCTGACCCATGTATTTAGAAAAAGACTGATGGAGGAGATAAAACAATTCTTAAAATTTATGTTGATGACATAATTATATGTTGTAACAATAGAAATAAATTAAATGTGTTAAAAAAGGACTTAATGAATTTATTTAAAATGAGAGACCTAGGCAGTTTACAACACTGCTTAGGAATAGAATTTAATATGAAAAATGATACAATTTATGCTTCACAAACAAGATATATTGATGAACTACTAACGAAATTTAAAATGGATACATCCAACCCAGCAAACACGCCTATGGTTGCTGGCCTTCAACTAAGAAAAAAAGAAAATGAAAATTTGCCAGATTTACCATACCAAAATTTGATTGGTGGACTCACGTACCTAGCGATTGCTACGCGGCCTGATATAAGTCACAGAGTCAGTTTTCTAAGTCAATTTAATAATTGTTTCGATCAGTCACACTGGATAGCTGCCAAAAGAGTTTTACGCTAATTAAAGGGAACAATAAATTTATCTCTCGCTTATAAAAAATATAACCAACTATTAACTCATTATGCTGATGCAACTTGGGCCTCCTGTGCCGAAGACAGGAGATCTTATACCGGATTTTTTTTAAATTCGCTGGAGCCGTTATAAGTTGGAAATCCAGAATACAGCTCTGTCGCGTTATCTACTCAAAAATCCGAATATATGAGTTTAACTGATACAGCAAAAAAAGCTCTTCACTTAAAACAATTTCTTTCTGACATAGGGATACAACAAAAAGAAATCGTCTTGTACAATGATAACATAGCAGCACAAGAGTTAACTCGCAACTCTCCCATCACCTCACAAACATATTGACATCAAAAAACATTTTATTTGAGAAAAAGTGTGAACTACAAACCATCTGCTGAACTGGAAGCTGATTTGTTTACAAAAGGACTTGCTGGACCTCGACACTTCTCTCTATGTGAATCTATTGGACTTACAGACTTATAACAATTTTTAAAGTTATGGAGGAGTGTTGGAAATTAAATAATTAGAAATAAGTAACTTAAATTTTAACGTCATTTATATTTTGTTGTCAAATTGGTTAAACTTAGGGATTGCATTTTCGAAATTCGGAATTCGAGAATTTCGAAATTCGTTCTTATAAATATAATTTCGAATGCCGAAATATTCATAGCGAATTCCGAATTATTAGTTTTTATTTTTTCGTGTTCTTAATGTGTTTTCGTAATTATGTTTACAGTTATTCAACAGTTATACTAATACTATGTAATAAATGTAATATACAGTTTAACAAAAGGTTTATTTTATTTTGGTCTTGTCTATTGATTTGTCTTTTAAATTGAGAAATTGTATTTTGGCTAGAGGCGTTCGAGATTATGTGTTACCAAAATCAACAAGCTCCATTCGAAAAATGGTTTAATTGGCAAAAGATGCGTTCTAAAATGTTGCAGGGTTTTATTATTGCAAAAGAAAATGGAACACGTTTTGCTTATTTTTTGATGAATGGACATCATTAAGAAACCGATGCTATTTGAATGTGAATGTCCATTCCAAGGAAAAGTTCTGAAACTTAGGACAAGTTCACGTTTACATGCAGAGAAATGTATTGCGGCCCTTGAAACCACATTGCAAAACAAATTTCGGCAAATATATTACGTCCATAACAACTGATGGAGCAGCAGTTATGCAAAATGTTGGACGCCTTTTACCTTGTGTAATAAGCAGTTGTGCTTCCCACACGCGATTTGCTTAACTGTAATTAATGTTCTCTATAAAACATCGAATATTCATTACTGAATTGGAGCATATAAATACAGGGGCTATTTTATGTTTGTGTAGAAGAACCAGGGAGTGAAAACGGGGAATCAGAGGTTGAGGAATACGTAGACGATGAATGCATCGCTTGATTGAACAAATTGATATTGAAGCTGAATTAGAGCATGTTGTGGAGACTGAAGATTTTGGATTTAATTTTATCATCAGAAAAGTTCGTTTGAGTGTAAAGAAAGCTTTTCAGCTATTAAATGGTTGGAGAATGTGGTATTTGAGCTACCGAGTCTCAAGGCCCAAAAACGCTAGGAGCATCTATTTGAAAACATTTTATTTGAGAAAAAGTGTGAACTACAAACCATCTGCTGAACTGGAAGCTGATTTGTTTACAAAAGGACTTGCTGGACCTCGACACTTCTCTCTATGTGAATCTATTGGACTTACAGACTTATAACAATTTTTAAAGTTATGGAGGAGTGTTGGAAATTAAATAATTAGAAATAAGTAACTTAAATTTTAACGTCATTTATATTTTGTTGTCAAATTGGTTAAACTTAGGGATTGCATTTTCGAAATTCGGAATTCGAGAATTTCGAAATTCGTTCTTATAAATATAATTTCGAATGCCGAAATATTCATAGCGAATTCCGAATTATTAGTTTTTATTTTTTCGTGTTCTTAATGTGTTTTCGTAATTATGTTTACAGTTATTCAACAGTTATACTAATACTATGTAATAAATGTAATATACAGTTTAACAAAAGGTTTATTTTATTTTGGTCTTGTCTATTGATTTGTCTTTTAAATTGAGAAATTGTATTTTGGCTAGAGGCGTTCGAGATTATGTGTTACCAAAATCAACAAGCTCCATTCGAAAAATGGTTTAATTGGCAAAAGATGCGTTCTAAAATGTTGCAGGGTTTTATTATTGCAAAAGAAAATGGAACACGTTTTGCTTATTTTTTGATGAATGGACATCATTAAGAAACCGATGCTATTTGAATGTGAATGTCCATTCCAAGGAAAAGTTCTGAAACTTAGGACAAGTTCACGTTTACATGCAGAGAAATGTATTGCGGCCCTTGAAACCACATTGCAAAACAAATTTCGGCAAATATATTACGTCCATAACAACTGATGGAGCAGCAGTTATGCAAAATGTTGGACGCCTTTTACCTTGTGTAATAAGCAGTTGTGCTTCCCACACGCGATTTGCTTAACTGTAATTAATGTTCTCTATAAAACATCGAATATTCATTACTGAATTGGAGCATATAAATACAGGGGCTATTTTATGTTTGTGTAGAAGAACCAGGGAGTGAAAACGGGGAATCAGAGGTTGAGGAATACGTAGACGATGAATGCATCGCTTGATTGAACAAATTGATATTGAAGCTGAATTAGAGCATGTTGTGGAGACTGAAGATTTTGGATTTAATTTTATCATCAGAAAAGTTCGTTTGAGTGTAAAGAAAGCTTTTCAGCTATTAAATGGTTGGAGAATGTGGTATTTGAGCTACCGAGTCTCAAGGCCCAAAAACGCTAGGAGCATCTATCATGAAAACTACGACCAGTTTGTCCAATGTAGAAGGCAGAAGATTTTGAATTGTGTGTTTGTTGTAAAACCATCGCTGATGTCAGTAGTTTTAGAGATAATATTACCAACTCTTTGACTTAGTCTCCCTTTGTCATTGATCTTACGCCATTGGGATTTAGAGTGTGTGTATAGAAGTTTGTAAGAAATATTTTTACGTTTATTTTTAGAAAATCGAATGATATTCTTCAAATGTATGCGAAACAAGAATTTGGAAAAGAATTGAAACTTATTATGGATACTAGAACTAGTTGGAACAGCCTAGTTTAAATGCTTGAAAGATTTAACCAACTAGAAAGCTGTATTAGAAAAGCTTTGATTGACATTGCATCGGATATTGTTATTACAGATATTGAAATTTTGTCGATTAAACACATTATTTCTGCATTTCTCCCAGTGAAGCTTACTGTTGATGCCCTCTGTCGAGAGAATGCAAATCTTTTTTCTGCTGATACGGCACTATCTTTTACGCTAGAGAACTTCGGATCTGATGCACTTTCACTAAAATTGAAACACGTTTTAGAAGAACGAATAAACCAAAGACGCACAAATGTATCTGGTACTCTTCAGTTTTTACACAATGATGGAATAAGTGAGATCCATGCATCTTTCACCAGACCATCGAAGAATATAAAAGCCAAACTTATTGAAAGCTTTGCACAAAGATTGATATTTTAAACAAACGTGGAAAATTCTTCAGAATCTGACGGTCTGCAAGAAGCAATTTGGCAAGAACAAACGAATTACAATGCGCAGTCCCAGTCGTTAAAACAAAAGCTGGAGAACAAAATTCATACGAATTTTTCGTCGAACATATCCTCCTCCGGCTCAACTCAACAAGCAACAAATCGGAGCTTAATTTTGAAATTTTTTTAACTTACAAAAGTTGTTAACTTATATAAGTTGTTGTTAGGATTTTTTTAATAAATTTATTTGAAATAAATAATTTTATTAATTAAAAATTAAATCCGAAATGAAATTCTTTGAAGAGAACGGTGTGCGAGGAAATATTTTACAGTCCGTCTTCTCATTTTTGATTTCGATTCCACCAACGAACGTAGAGTCCGAGCGAGCGTCCTCAGTTGCTGGTATCTTTTGTATAAAAGATCGATCGCGACAAGTAATGTAGCTTTAAGTGATCTCTGTTTCCTCAAAGCATATTTTAGGCAAACAAAACAATAATGTAATATTTTTTTATACAACATTTTAAAACTTTGATTGTCTCTACTAAGTACCAACTGAATTTTTGTCCAATCAGTATGTTTCTTTTTAATTTACATTACAAGAAATAACTATGAATCATAATTTGATATTTATAATAAGTTTATTTTATTATTTAATTTTTATAGTTTTGTCGTTTATGATATTGAATTTTTGTACATTTTTATTTATAATAATGTATGTTTTATACAATAAATTTTTTTAGGATTGATCAGAAAAAAATTTAAAAATATTTCGAAATTCGACCAAATTCCGAAAATGCTTAAATGCGAATTTCGAATTCCGTTTTTTTTATTTTCGTCAAAATTTGCAATCCCTAGTTAAACTGTTTTTTTCTCTTTAACCTAAACTTTTTTCAAGTAAACGCACTTTCTTTTGTACTGTCAATTGTCATGAAAACAAAAACTGTACTTTTTATCTTGGCTTCAAATTAAAAATAATTTAGTAAATAAAATTCTTTTATATAATTACTTCCCAATAGTATTTACCTATATCGTATGATCTACTTACCATAAACGCAAACAAAACCAATAAATCCTGTACTCTCTGGGAGTAAAAAGCCTTCTGCTGATATACAAAAACAACATATAAAAATTGATATTTGACAAAATCTGTGTATCAGTTTCAATCTTTTCTGGATAAACAGCACACCGACGACAACACATCCAATAATCCATGCCAATCCCATATAAATTTGAATTAAAATTATTTTATATTGTTCGATTCCTTCAACTTCAGATTTATATGCAATAAAAATAATTGGATTGTATAAACCTAAACAGCTGAAAAACGGAAAAAAAAAGAAATAGTTAAAAATCGCATTTCTAAAATCGCCTTAAATTCAATTATTTCTATTTTACCTTAAACAATTTGAAATAAAAATAATTTGAAAAGTTTTGCTTCGTAATATCTTAGAATCTGTTGAAATTGTTTTAACTTTTTTTTTGGGATTTTTTTCTTTTATCTTCTTCTTTTGATACTTTAAATGTAATATGGCACGTCGTTGTGGATGGTATAATGAAGCTGATCGAAAAAACATACCAAGAAAAAATGCTGAAAATAATACACCGGAAACAAGATGTAATCCTAATCGATAGTTCAATAAAGTGATTGAATAACTTATAAGAGGTGACATTATTGAAAGTCCTAAGCCGGTACTTGAAACAATAAAAATTTCAATTAATTTTCTACGCTTTTTGTAATACTGTCCAATCATAATTACTGATGAATCACGTATCATGCAAACGCCAATGCCAAACAGTAAACCTAGAATAAAATAAAAAAGGAAGAATTTAAAACAAAATTTCAATTTGTGGTTTTGAGCAACAAAGTAATTTAATCGTCACCAATAACTAGCTGGATGTTGAAGGAGAAATGATCTTGTTCTAGAATAATGTTTTATAATTATTTGATTACTTTGGGATAGAAACAAGTTTGTGAAATGTTAGATGTCTAAAGTTATGAGATATGTTTTGTTACCTTTATCAAGTATTGCGATAACTTTATCTAGGTACGAAGCTTTTCCCCTTTAAACTTAAATATTCATCATTTTTCATTGACACAATTATGTGTCCACATAATAATACTCCACATAACAATATATTTATTTATAACTTATTAATCAGTTATCGATTCATTCGATTTTAATAATCGGAGTGTAATTGGTTATATATTTTTTTTCGATCACTATAATCGTGATCTTCACCTTACTATAGTCTTAAGATATCAGTTTAAGATTTTATATTTACCATAACTAAAAAATAGTTGGTGAAATTCTGTTGCAAACGATGTGAATAAACAGCCTAATGATGCGACTAAACCACCAATTACGGTCATTAATCTGGTTGATTTTTTTATACATATTGCGACAGTGATTGGTGAAATAAATAATGAAACGCCAATTGATGTTGATATTAACCAGCCTGGAATGATAAAAATAGTAATTATATAACTAAACTATTTATTTTTGACTTTCCAAGCACTTAAATTACTTCATTTCGTGACTTTATATTGTTTGTTGTCTAATGTCTATGTAATTTTCTTATTTCTTATTTACTAAGAAATATGAATTTAAAGTAATTATAATGCAATTTAGGGTTAAAAAGAAGAGGTTGATGCAGTAAATATTTTTATATGCGTAATGAAGACATTTTAATGTAATTGAATATTTCATTAATTATTTTTTTATTTTAACTTTAATTACAAATCATCTGCCTTGGTGACTAATACTGCAAATCCGTATCAAATAAATGCAGAATTTTAAAATCTTTAATCACCACAGTACAACAAAATGAAAAAGCCGTTACTGTCTTCCACATTTGGTAATCGAAGTTCTAAATTTTAAGCTCCATCTCTCTGAATTTTTTGGATTTTTCGATCTATTAAGCTAGCAACTTTGTGTGAAGGGGAACGGATGTTATGGTTATAAACGTTTGTTTTTAACAATATATCAAAACTGGTTTGATAGAAAATTAAAACAAATTGAATTATTACGATATTGTGAATCAATAAAAGATTGTAAAATTTAAGCTTACTATTATGCCTTTACCTGTATCCACAATAGATTTCTTTTTAAAATGTTCATTAATTTCATTTAACAAAATTCCACTAGACATATGAAAGCCTTGCGTCAACAAATTTAATAAAACTGTAACAATGACAATAATCCAACCCCATCCGCCTTCTGGATAGTAATGTATTGTTATCGTTGTTGCTGTACTATTACTAGATGCTGAGTAACTATAAAAAAATGATTATACCAATAATAAATTAAAATATTAAAATTATTTGAAAACTCACCGATATGGATCTTTATTTTTAATAGGTCTAATATTTTCTTTAATCTCATTATTGTCACCACTGACGGCAATTCCGGAATCATCACCATTCATAAAAGTATCATCGTTATGTGTAACGGGTTTATTCATTATAAATCAAATATATAAGATTTATTCCTTTATCTTATGCGATTAACATTTTTAAATAATTTTTGTGTTATTTACAAATAAAAGCATTTAGACGATTTGTTATTTTTGGCAATTATGATTCCATAATCTTATAATAAATCTAAGTTGTTGTTACACATAGATAAATAAACGACATTTTGATCAACTTTTATTAAGAACAAAGTTGTAATAAATGATGAGTTTTATTTTGAAAATATGTACTTTTAGTTTTAAAGACAAAAAAATAACTGAATGATTTATGACGTACAAGCTATAATTATCTGATTTAATTGATTTAATTTTTTTTATTTCATCGTTAACGATTTTGTAGAAGTCAACAACTTAATATTGTGATTGGTCACTAATGATGTGCAATTAAGAAATTTTTATTTTTAGAGAAATTTTGGAATTCAGTTTATCAAGTTTTTTTATTTCATAGCTAGAATATTTTTTATAAATTGTCATAATTAATAGAATAGCAAATGACTGATGTGATCATTTTTGTTTAACTACTCTGACGTAAGTTCTGGGATTGTGTTATTCGCTTTTTGAATTTTAAAGGAGATAATGACGATAATGACATTTCATACACCAACATGGAGTAGAGTTGCTGAGATTTATCTAATTTATTAATTTATTTGAGGAGTTCCATTAGCCAATCATTAGCCAATTATGAACCTGAGAAAAAATCGTTAAATCAATTGTAAATTCTTCTGAAAAAGCTTTTAGATCAATATGTGGGACGTTTTCCAGTCCACTTTTGGTTTGAACTTTGAAGTTCTTTTACTTGGAGTATTTTTTTAGAAGTTTCCAAAAAATTTGAGTTTGAATAGAAAACATGTTTTGAAAGGTTCAAATTCAAAGAAAAAACTGTATAGTTTTTTATCTACGAAAATTTGATTGTTTTATTATGACAATTTATCGTTTTAAAGTTGTCATAATGATGTTGTTAATTATTTCATTAGTACTAAGTTCATTACATTATTGGCTTTTGTGCCGCAGAGGTTCCATAGAGAAAAAAAGGATGTCCGCAAGTATTTCCTGACGTGTAGTAATTTCAATATTTTGGTAACATTACTGTTACCTAGATCAGTGGCTCTTAACCTTTAACAGTCGCGGCCCTCTTAAAATACTAAAATATTCTCGCGGCCTCCTTAACATTTTTATAATGATTATTTTATTACCTATACTATAAGGTAATATAAAAGTCATTAATATATATTTTAAAACAACGAAGTTTGTGACAATTATTATGACAATAATTACAAATATCAAAAGCAGAGTCTAACCTTATAGTATTCGCAAATCCATTTCACTTTATTCATATTAACCAAGGTGTCATAGTGGTCCAGATATCCAATATGTATTATACATATTCACGGTCGCCCCACTACCTTGACCTCAATGGCAGAAGACAAAAATGCCTTTTACCGACAACAAACAACAACACAGGAGCATTAGCATTTACGAAAAATAGTTAACAAGTAATATCTACTTTTATTGGTAAAATGAAAGTGTGGATAGGCGAGGGGTTAGACAGGCCGAACAAGACTCTAAAGTCCCGGGTTTCAATCCAGAGCAAAAAGTATTTTTCAAACTTTACTTGAAAATTTTTATTACATTACAACATTACAAAACATTAAAAAAATTTCAATACAAATTCGGCAAATTTTAAAAGGAATGTGAGCTATTTTTAAAAAATCTGAAAATTTGGGATGTTATTGGTATTAATAAAAGAAAAAAACTGAATTCAGAATTTTTTAATTTTATTGATCGGAAATCGAGTTATGCGGGGTACGAATTTTTGGACAGTTTTTACTGACTTTCGGTATGACGCCGAGTGTTTTGCTAATAAGTAATAACTCTAACAAATTTTATTGAATTGATATGCATTCTAGTTTTGCTGTGCAGCGCACTGGGACTCTTTTATTGAAAAGCTCATCTTAAAATGGCACTTTTATTTTATTTGTTATTTTTACTTCGGTTTTGAAAAAAACCTAAGTATTGCATTCATGAGCCAAAAGTGAAATTTTTTACCCCACGTTTTTTGGAATTTCTCGACGTTTTAGAACCTACTGATTCTAAAAAAGCAAAAAAAAAAATGAGTGCCTGTCTGCCGGCCGGCCGGCCGTCACAACCTACGAAATCTAGATATCCGCTGAACGGATTTCAAATTTTTTTTTTCTAAATAGGTTTACTCAATAGGAAGAGCCGAAAGGACGATGGTTGGATAACTGTACCGGAAGTGTGTCAAAAAATCGTCAAGCGTGTCAAAACGAGGAAATTTGCATAGTTTTTGCTTAAAAAACGTTCATTTTAAGTGATTACGAATATACACATTGAATTTGAAGAAATTTTGATGGTCGGGATTGGCATGTGAGACCAAAAACTAGATTATTGCATTATAAGTTCGTCAAAAAATTGTTGTCAACTGTGTCAAAAGAAAGATTTTGATTTATTTTTTTACCCAATTTTTTTGAGAAAATAAAATTAATTATTTGTATGACTTGAAATTTTATTATTATTATAGAGAATTATGCCATTTTAAGCGTGTCAAAAGAAAGATTTTTATTTATTTTTTACCCAATTTTTTGGAAAACATAAAATTAATTATTTGTATGACATGAACTTTTATTATTATTATAGAGAATTATGGCATTATAAGTTTGTCAAAAAAATAATGTCAAGTGTGTCAAAAGAAAAATTTTGATTTATTTTTTTACCCAATTTTTTGGAAAAAATAAAATAAATTATTTGTATGACATGAAATTTTATTATTACCATAGAGAATTATGCCATTTTAAGAGTGTCAAAAGATTTTGATTTATTTTTTTACCCAATTTTTTGGAAAAAATAAAATTAAGTATTTGTAAGACATGAAATTTTGTTATTATTATAATGAAAACTACATCTTTAAATCGAAAATTTTCTTTTGTAACGTGTTATTTATATCCTCAGGATCATTCACCGGTCGAAAAAAGTTGGTGGTCGACCTCCCTTATTTTTTTACCCCTTAATAACCACCCTTTTGGCCTTTTATCAAAATAAAATATTTTTGTCTATTTATAATTTTGTAAATAATACGTTTTTTAGCCTGAAAATAGCCTATATGTTATTTTGGTCACTGACTACGAATCCGACGTCATTTTTCCAAAATAAAAACGTGAAAAGCGGAAAATCGAGAAAATTTCACCGAATTTCCAATTTTAGAGTATTATTATTTTTATTTTTAAGTACACTGGCAACGAATTTTCACTCAAAAAGTAACTATCTTTAAAAAGTGTTGGAAAACTGTGAAAATTATTTGGAAAATTTGGAAAATTATGATTGCAAAACCATGCAATATATCGTTTTAGTAATTGTTTTTGGTCTCTGATCTCAAATTTAATATTTACAATGAAGAAAAATTTTCTATTTTCCCAAAAAATGGCGAAAAAAATTTTCCGATTAAAAAATTTAAATTTTTTATTTAAAATTTAAATGTTGTTTAGATGAGAACGTAGAACGTATAAATTAGTCCTAAACTTTCACAAGTAGTTAGATATAAAATAAGCTTCAATTTAGTTAAAAAAAAGGTGTAGCGCCATCTTTTGTTCAATTACACCGTTTTTTCCTTATGTTACACCGTTAAAAATTGTTTCAAAAAATTAACAGTGTACATTTTTAAAAACTTTGTTCTAATACCTATTCAACCACATACCATTTATGAAAATCGATTGAGTAGTTTTTCTACAATCGCTCGTCAAAATGCACTCACATCACAAAATAACGAAAAATTGAGGGGCACCCTATGAAGACCCCTGGTCGAAAAAAAAATTCTAAGATAACTTATATTTTTTATTTATGAAAGATCTATAAACAAAAAATAATCAAAATTAAAAGGGGTCAAGTAAAAACGATGTTGAATCTTCGTGAAATAGCTCAAATAAATATAAAAAAAAATTATATTAAAATATAAGAAATATTATTTTAGAAATTTTCATCATCCGATTCATTTTCAAGAACTGGATACTGTTGTTCTGATGCAAGCTGTTGTTCTGTTTCACTTTCATTTTCTGTGTCATTTGCACGATTTTCCTGATCTTCTGTGGTTGTGACACATTCTTCATCACGAGGTGTATCACTCGGTTGAATATATGTACAGTTGTCCCCTTTACTGCATAAACAACTTAATGAGCAATACATGCTATTTTTTCGACACCTACAAGCTCGGCCGCATCCAGTTTTACATGAACACATAATGACATTTAAAACTCGCATTAAAAAATTATACATTCATCAATACAACATTTAAATTTTAAATAAAAAATTTCAATTTTTTAATCGGAAGTATGAAGTTTTTGAACAAGAAGTTGTTGTAATTTATTCAATATTTATAACAAAAAATGTGTTTTCAGGGACATTTATTATTATATTTTATTATTATTTATTATTATTATTATTATTATTATTTTATTATTATTTATTATTATATTTTATTATTATTTTATTATTAATTTTTTTCTTTTTTTTCCGAGAAAATAGAAAATTTTCTTAAATATAAATATCAAATTTGAGGTCAGTGACCAAAACCAACACGACAAAATTACAAAAACGAAAGATTAAAATTTTTTAAATGGAGATTTTTTTTTGCCATTTTCCGGTAAAATAGAAAATTTCATTTCTTCATTATAAATATTAAATTTGAGATCAGAGACCAAAAACAATTACTAAAACGATATATTGCATGGTTTTGCAATCATAATTTTCCAAATTTTCCAAATAATTTTCACAGTTTTCCAACACTTTTTAAAGATTTTTGCTTTTTAAGTGAAAATTCATTGCCAGCGTACTTAAAAACATTGAAAATGATATGCAACTCGTAATGATACTCTAAAATTGGAAATTCGTTGATATTTTCTCGATTTTCCGCTTTTCACGTTATTATTTTGGAAAAATGACGTTGGATTCGTAATCAGCGACCAAAAAAACATATAGGAGCCTATTTTCAGGCTAAAAAACGTATTATTTAAAAAATTATAAGGAACTGTGAACTGTAGAACTGTGTTCTTACAGATTAGTCATGGTATTCAATCCTCTCCTCAGTCTTCCCTCGAATAGCTCGCACCCTCAGAAATGAAAAGGTTTGCAGTACCATTTAAAAATCTAAATATATCCATAGTTTCTTCTAGGTCAGGTTAGGTTGGAATGGCCGTTCTGAGGACGAGGTATAAACACAAGCGGACCGTAGCGACGTTAAACCCATACAAAACCCGTGGTCACAACATATCAGTTTCTCCTAACTCATTCATATTTAAAGATAGATAAAAAGTCTATATAAAGGCTGTTTCATATTAAGTGTGGTGAGTGGAACGTGATTAATTGATATAAAATAACTATTTTATATGTATAGATAAATCATGAAATCATGGTATACAAAATAACTTTCAACGGATAATTAACAACTGTAACCAAAAAATCAAACCGCTTGAATTCTTCATTTACTGTACGGTTCAAGGATCAGACACTATTTTTTTTCTCAACTACATGCATTTTATTCTGTGGGAGTAATTAAACACAAATAAACTTCAGTGGAACATATTATGTACTTCATTTTGTTCGAGAATTCAACATACAAATAATTCGAACAACAATTTAGAAATAATATCAATTAAAATTTTATTCAATATGTTAAACTTTTTTTAAGAATCACAAAAAAAATTCTAACACTTCAACAAAATAAATCAAATTAATTAAGATTTGTTGTTTTTTCTATTACTTGCACGATTTTTGGAATTTTTATATTTTATTCAATCCATAAATTTAAAGTGTGGTTATCCGTTTAATGAAATGGATAAGCTCTATAATAAAATATCATAACACCAAACCATGCATCATAATGAATATACATATTGTTTCCTTTCCTGTCCATCCTTTTAGAAAAAAATATTAATTAAAAATTAATTAAATCTACAATCGCAAGATCGAAAATTCATGATTAAATTGTATGTTTTTCCTAAACTTGATATTTTAATTGAATTTTCAAATTTATTACATAAAATTATAATTTATATATCTTTTGTAAAATAAATATATTCAATTACAGCGACAAGTTTTTAACTTTAGAGGAGTTAACTTTAAAACAAAGAATAATTGAAAATATAAAAAAATTTGTAGTTTTTACATGTTGATAATGTTCTAAAGCACAAGATTTAATTATTACTTACAATGTCGATAGATAAATATAATTGAAAAACGAGATAATTTTTAGATATTGAAATTTATGGGTGGTTTTTAATATACCCATTTATATAGATCTTATAGTATGTAGCATTGAGGAAAAAAATTGGTTCACTCTATCTATTGGTTATAGTTCCCAAAAATATGACTTTAGTTTTAGTATAAAAGATTGGCGATACCTCGAAAACCAATGGTTCGATTTTAAAGTAATTCGGGTCAAGTTACGCGAAAAGATTAAAATCCAAAAGATAAAATATTTAAAAGTCATGCAAATAAGAAATGTTTTGTTTTCCTTATAATTCGTTAGTATTTCTAATAAACTTGAAAAAAAAAACATTCCAGATGTTTTTTTTTGAAATTAAAAAGCAATTTGTTTTTCGTGCCATAAACAGTTTCTGTTAAAAAGCAGACGAATGCAAATCGATAAAAATAAAATTGGAACTAACATTAAATCTTGTTTGGTTAAATTTTGGAGGCAGTTTTTGTGACACTTTTTACAATCACGTTTGCATTTTCTGACAAACTAATTTCTCTCACGTTTGCGACTTATGGATGTTAGCTAAATAATAATACTGCCATATTCACGTTTAGAATTTTCGTATAGAGCTTATGACTGTTGATACCAGATTAATAAATTAAATCACGTAAAGTGTCAGTTGCGTTAAATTTTCAGTGCTTTTTTATCTAGAGTGCACTTTTCTCCTTGACTTTTACTTGTTTAGAAAATCATAGTGATAGTGAGCCGCTTTATCTCGCATCGAGTCGCTTTTCATCATTTAAAACTGAACCATGTAAACAAACCCATACATACATTGAAATCAAGTAATGTAATTTTTATTTGAAATAGATACTCCAAACTGTTTAAATTAGACTTCTTAATTCATAATCATTGTTTTTCTTGAAAAATATGAAGGGGCTGAAATTTCACAGCTCTGAGATATCAAGACTTTGGTCTGGGTTAAGGATTTTGATATAGTTTTCTGCAAAAAACTTTTGTGAGGACATTGTTATTAGTTTTGGGCAGCGATATATATCAAACATACTCTTACTCTCAAAACTCTTTGTTATAAAGTAAAAGTATTTTTTTTATCTCTGCTTAGAAATTTATTACAAAACAAACACGATATATTAATACGTTGACGGAAAATTATAACAGATCATAAATTATATAACTTAGTGAAAAGATGATACACCCAGCAAACTACTCAAAAACCTCTCCATTTATCGTTTCAAGAAAATATTAAAAAATCAATAATTCGTATTTGTTTCAAAATTTCACAAAAATTCTAAAAGTTAAAATAAAATCAAAAATTTAAACATTTTTTTAAAGTTCTAAAAACATTCCAAAAATTATTACAAAATCAAAGATTGAAGCTTTTTCAAAATTCTAAAAATATTACAAAAATTATAACAAAATCAAAAATTAAAACGATTTCCAATATTCTTAAAAAATTGCAAAAATTATAACAAAATCACAAATAAATTTTTTTTTCAAAATTCCAAAAATTATAATAAAATCACAAATTAAATTTATTCAAAATTTTAAAAATATTGCAAAAATTCAAACTTTTTTCAAAATTCTTAAAATATTCTAAAAATTATAACAAAATCAAAGTGCAAGCTTTTTCAAAATTCCAAAAATTATAATAAAATCAAACATTTAAACTTTTTCAAAATGCTAAAAATATTGCAAAAATTATAAAAAAATCAAAAATACAAACTTTTTTTAAAATTCCAAAAATATTTAAAAAAATTATAACAAAATTAAAAATACGAATTTGTTTCAAAACTCAAAAAATATTACAAAATCAAAAACTGAAACTTTTTCCAAATAAAAAATTCTAAAACTTTTTCCCACATTCTAAAAATATCGCAAAAATTATAAAAAAACCAAAAATACAAACTTCCTTCAAAATTCCAAAAATATTCCATAAATTATAATGAAACCAAAAATTTAAACTTTTTCAAAACTCTAAAAATATTCCGAAAATTCTTACAAAATCAAATTGTATATTTTTTTTTCAAAATTCCAAAAATATTTCAAAAATTATAACAAAATCAAAAATTTCCATGGCTAATTTCATGTTCGCTAACATTTCATGTCAAACAAATAACTAATTTAATTTTTTTCCAAAAAATTGAGCAAAAAGAAAATGAAAATCATTCTTTTGACACACTTGACAACATTTTTTTGACAAACTTATAATGCAATAATCTAGTTTTCAGTCTCACATATCAATCCCGACCATCAAGATTTCTCCAAATTCAATGTTCCTATTCGTAATCACTCAAAATGAACGTTTGTAAGCAAAAAATATGCAAATTGACTTGTTTTGACACACTTCCGGTACAGCTACCGAGCACATCGCCCTTTCGGCTTTTCCCATTGAGTATACCTATTTTCGAAATCCTTCCAGCGGTTTTCGAGATCTCGTCGGTTGTGACGGCCGGCCGGCAGACAGATATACATTTTTTTATTTGCTTTTATAGAATCAGTAGGTCCTAAAACATCGAGAAATGCCAAAACAGTGGGGGTAAGAATTTCACTTTTGGCTCAAGAATGTAATACTTATTACTTAGGTACTACTTAGGTCTTTCAGACCGAAGGTATTACTTAGGTCTTTCAGACCGAAGTAATTGATTTAAAATTACAATATCTGTTCAATTATGACAAAATTGAATTTCTTTTAACTATAACTTGACTTCTTGAAATGTAGACATAAACAATTTGAAAAATATTTTTAGATTAATTACACATTTTGTTGTTTATAATAAAATTTTTTTTAACCGAAATATTTAAACATAAACACAATTAACGCAAAGAGCCAATGAAAAATTTTTAAAATCACAAACAAGAATGATTTGACATTTATTTCCTTGAAGACGGAAATTTCACAAAAAAAATAACACAGTTTCGAAATTTTGATGTTTTTTTAAACGAATCGAATATTTTGGTTTTCGCATTAATTAAATTTATTTTAAAATTTTTTTAATTAGTTTGTTTTTCATTTGATTAATTGTGAGATTTTTTAAAACAACTTCCTTGTGCATTTAGAACGGTTTTCCTTTGGTTTATAGAGAAAAGGTAGTCAAAGAAAATAGTCTGAACTCTGAGGGTAGTCTAAGAAGTTTTCGTCGATACTGAGTTTGTGCTAAAATTCTTTAAATATCTTATGTTTGCACATTTTGCGAAATGCAACTGCTTCTTTTATTGTAAACTTGCCAAATTACTTCGGTCTGAAAGTTACTTCGGTCTGAAAGACCTAACATTCATGAGCCAAACATTACATTCATGAGCCAAAAGTGAAATTCTAATCCCACTTTTTTTAGCGTTTCTCATCTTTTTAGGTCATATCTATTCCAAAAAAGCAAAAAAACAAACGTATCTCTGTCTGCCGACTGGCCGGCCGGCCTGCCAGCCGTAACAACCAACGATATCTAGAAAACCACGGATTAAACCGGAATTTTAAAAATTTTTGTTTCTCAAAATAGGTATACTCAATGGTAAGAGCCGAAAGGATGATGTGTTCGATAACTGTACCGAAAGTGTGTCAAAAAATCGTAAAGTGTGTCAAAACAAGGAAATATGCATATTTTTTGCTTAAAAAACGTTCATTTTAAGGGATAATGTGTAGTAATAATGAATGTGGAGAAATCTTGATGGTCGGGACTGGTATGTGCGATCAAAAGCTAGATTATTGCATTAGAAATTTATCAAAAAAATGTTGTCAAGTGTGTCAAAAGAAAGATTTTCATTTATTTTTTTACCCAATAAGGAGAAAAATAAAATTAATTATTTGTGTGACATCGAATGTAGTTGACCATGAAATTATTATTATTGTGAATTTTATTGTTAGTTTGTCAAAAAAATATTATCAAGTGTGTCAAAAAAATGATTTTCATATATTTTTTTGCCAATTCTTCAGAAAGAAAAACATTTAATTATTTGCATGACATGAAATGTAATTGAACATGAAATTAGACATGGAAATGTTTGAATTTTGTTTGAATTTTTTTGGAATTCTGAAAAAAGTTTGTATTTTTGATTTTGTAATAATTTTTGCAATATTTTTAGAATTTTTGAAAAAAGTTTTAATCTATGATTTTGTAATAATTTTTGGAATACATGAAATTCACTTATAACGCCCACGCCAATAGTTTCATAAAATCAAAATAATGGTTGAACCTGCCTTTGTTCCTTTTTAAAAATATTCGCTTAAAACGACTTCGGTTTTTACGACATTTCTGATGTAGCGACCAACTTTGCAGTAAAATTTGTACAGATAGATGCACAGATTGTTCGTTTATTGTGACCGATAAGTTCAAAAACTAAAACGTGCTTTAGATACGAGAAAAAATATATTTTAATATCAATTGGTGGTCTTTATCCTCTATATCTTTCCATTTTTGACACTTTTTTTCATTTTGATGGTTTGGTTTATAGTGTCGTAGTTTTAGCTCCGTTGATAAGGTGCTAGCCTTGTAACTTAAGGATGCCGGTTTCAATTCCCGACGGAGATCACTTTTCCTTTAAATTATTCAGAATGTATGTTTTCGGGTCTGGTCGATAATTACTCTTGAATATATCGTATTAATCTCTGAATGGATAGTAAAAGATAACGGTCAAAATGCTATCTGGGATATTCAAAGCTATTGATTTATAAATGGTGGAATGCAACGATTAATACGTTGATTGGATTCATAAAAACTATAAGCACCATATGAAAAAAGAAACATTTCCTTTAAAAGGCGTTTGAATTACAAGGAATAAAACAGAAAAATTGGAATTACTCACTTTTACGATCCTTGTTCCATGGCACCAGTTTTATTGTATAGGTTTATAATAAATTTGTCAGTGCTTGTTTAAATGGCACCAATTTTAACTAATTCACGGACAGCTGTTCCATTTTTTAAACAGAACTACGCAGACATAGTTGCTACCAAAAAAATGTGAATTTTGGATAATGTGTCACAATATTGTTACTTTCGAATTATGTAACAGTAAACTGGTGTAAAATTGTTTATACTTTACGTAGTAAATGTAGTAGATGTAATTCACGATCCAAGCCAATTGCAAGAGATACATTTTTATCCTATACAGTAGCCATATGCAAATCACTCTATTTTAGTAGAAATGCCTTATCTAAAAACATACCAGGGTCAATTTTCTTATAATTTCTAAGCTCATAGATTTTTGGTTAAAATTTAGGTCATACAACCGTTTTCGAAGCAACCAAAAGTTGATAAAAGCTTATGCCCGGTACAGCAGTTTTATTTAAAATTTAAAAATGTCACTATGAGCACCATGCACATTTCTTTAATAAGTTAGTGTAATTTTCATATGAAGTCGATCTTTCGTTTAAATTTTTACATATTTGTGATCTAGTAATCACTGAGTTAGAGGTGATTTTAAAGACAATTCAACTCACTAAATAAAGTTTCAATAAGGTCCAATAAAAACGCTTCATTTACTATTTTTTAGCAAATCAAAACGATTTGTTTCGATTATTTTTTTCTGGTAGGAAGGAACAGTGAATATTTTCGAATATTTTCCGCCTACTTAATATATTAATTTAAAACAAAAATTCACATATAAAATTATGTGAAAATGCAATTTGCAAATAGTAAAAATGTCCGTTTTCATTCATAAATGATTGCATGTTTATGTTTATTTGTCAAAAATAAATTACAAATTTATAACATTTATGCGCCTACTAAGATGAAATAATATTTTATTATGTATGATTATGTTGTATGAAATAATGTTACTATTTCTGTTCGTTAAATTGTCTGCTAAATACAACTCGTCATCAAATTATTAGTCGATTATTTTTCAATATTACCACTCATGCCATTTGAGGTTAAAAATTTCCCTCGTGCGCTACGCGCACTTGGGCCCTCTAAGTTGTAAAAACTGTAATTTATTTTACTCCTTCTCATTCCAGTTAATTCAAAACATAGGCCTGTTATGGAGCCACTGTAGTTTCACTATAAAATATAAACATTTTTGTAAGCAAGTTGCAACTAATTATCTGTATTTTAATATTTGTTAAAATATCCAATTAAATAATTTATGGGAAAACAAATACTACATTACAGTAAAATTACATTAAAATCAATTAATATGACTCTGGTTAATACATTTGAAAAGAAACTCAAATTCTATTGATATTTTTGGTAAACCAAGTAATTTAAAAAGTGTGAAAAATTTCAATAGAAAGAAAAAGTCCAAAAAGGCAGTAGAAGAGAGAACCACGAGCAAGCAAGATTGAAGATGTTAAAAACAACATTTGGTGACAGCGGTAGCAATGACTCAGTCTCCGAAATGGCAAGATCAACACACATTTAAAAAACGGGAAGAAACGTTAAATTTGGAAAACAGCACTACTACATCCAGCAAATTCCAAAACAACAAACCCACCACTGTTACTAAATTTATGTTCTGCGTATTGATTAATGTATTCTCTATCCATCTGGGATAGTGTGATGATATCAGCCATAATTAATTGTACCGCGCGGAGCTTAGAAAAGATTATTTTTATAGCTTTCTAAAGTGTTTCTGAAGAATCTTGTGTGTGGTACCTTAAGATTAAATTATAGGCTTTTCCATCTAGTTTGGACATGATAACTTCTAGACGCCATAAAATCCAAAACAGTACCTCGATTCTGGTTCTGTGAGAAAAAATGAAGTGGAATGGAATTATTATTTATCTCGAGTTTTGTATTTCTCACAAAATAATTCCTTTACACTAATTGGTATTCTCGATCTCTTTTCGAGATATCGCTTTTAGTACAAGTTCAAAGCTAGCACACATTTTTGAAAATGGAATTAATCTGTCAGTTTATTGACTGTCAGTTTAAAAACTGTCAATAATAATAAAAAGCCGATAAACGTAATTTATAATTTTTTTTAATTAATACAAATGAGCATTATTATTAATAAGCTACATTGGGTCATTATTGCCCGCAAGTAATTTTTAATTAATTTTAATTTGCTGAAACTCCTCTCACACGAAGCCACTAATACGCAAATAGTCATAAATAACTTTAGTGCGACCGTAAGATTCGGAAAAAATTCTGAAAAATCCCATTCCACGATGAATTTCAAAAAGTCTAGGTACACCCAGTTAGAAACTGTAACATTGGCCGCTTTTAAATGCCTCCTCAACCTTGGTATCTCTATGAGGAGTTCTGTTGCCGATACCTCATCATAAAAACTGGTAAATTTTGATACAGATTATTTCAACTTTTCACTGTTCGCCAAAAGCTAAGTGTTTGTCTGCACAGCCTCGAAAAATGAAGCTAAATCTTGAACTGACTTAGGTCTAGTTCGGAGTTCAACACTGAATCGGTCAAGACATTCCAACAGTCCTTTTTAAGTTGAGCTCTCAGTGTCAGTCCTACATCAGGGGCAAACTCACCAGCCATTGGTTTTTTGCGTTTTTACGACGAATTCGGCTTTCCATTGGAATGTCATAGTCCTCCGATTTTTTCGCAGCAAGAATTATTGCCTCTTCTACAATGTGACTTCGTTACGAATTGACTCTATTTTTGTAACTAATTGATCAATATTCAAGCCCGTGCTTTGCAATCCAATCTGAGCACAGATATTATTTCCCTTAGAATATCATTCCAAAACAAAAGAATGAAAAGAAACGCAAAATCACATGCTGCATGGATAAGGTTCTGCGCAGCGCCTCTAGTGTCTACATTTTCTTGTTGACTGTGATGACTAAAAGGGTTAATCATCTAATTTTATCTAATAAAAATGGCTCACAATAGATCGTGGAATATTCTTACAGGGAAAACCACGTTAAAAAAAGCACCAAGCACACTACCGCATGGGTGGTGCGGAAATGTGTGCATATTCTATAGAATACGACTTTTTTATGTTTTGAAACCGCGATATCTCTTAAACAGTGATTCATACGAAAAAAAATATCAGAATATTTTTTGTAGAGAATTTAATGATCTACAAGTTTTATTTCATCTATTTTGGCGATAATATTTACCATTGACGAGAAAAACGCAAAAAACCGATTTTTTGACCTTTGACCTTGAATAACTTTTTACCCACACATGGGATCGATGGGGACTTTTGACATATTATTTATAATGATGAACTTAAGGTCTGTACCAATTTTCAGCTCTATGGGAATTATTGTAAGCCTAGCCCCTTGCTTATGTCTATTTCTACCGGACTATCAATGAGTTTGATGATATGGATGGAGTATGCTAGCTTTGTGGAAAAAGAAAATTTTTGACCTTAAAGAAATTCTTTGATTTTAATTGGACATTTCTCAGCTACTAGGAAATATACCTTCAGAGGTTCATACATCTTCAATATTCTTTCTATAGTGCTGGCATTAATGCGGCTAACATTGATTAGCATTAAATCAACATTAGTTTTTATTCCGTTATAAAGAAAATAGACGGCTCATCCAATACATTCTCTTTCAAATTCAAATTAAGTTTGCTTAGCCAATTTTTCACACCGTGACACACCACGGTGTTGCGGTATGCTCTCTAAACTATCGAGCTAGAATCGGCAGTATTTAGGTTGCTGGATTCAACAGTTGATAGTAACGCTTTTTATGTTTATTTGTGTCTACTAATATATGGATAATATATGGATATCATAACGTCCATTGTTAACTGCAAATTCACCGCTACAGGAATACACAATAAAAGTTTGTTTAATGTAAAATTTTACTGAGAAAAGGAATTTACAGATACTGATAAAGTTATAGTTAAATTCAAACACTATTTCAGTAAAAAAAATTTTTCATTGGTTTGTTCTATATCAATAAATGACATTATAAAAACTGTAAGAACTGTACTCCAGTCCCTGCTATTGACCAGTAAAATATCAATACCAGTGGGATATCACTAGCCAATCTGATATATTAGTGGAGGGGTGGGCGGATGAACTGTATTCAGTCAACGGTATAGCCTATCCTCAATCTTAGCTGTGGAATATTCCTTGTTGATGGCATGCTATTTCATGCATGAAGAAACGAGCAATCATATAGTTCCAAATATGGGTTTGAGGAAAATGGTACGTGACATGATAAAACAATATGTCTCTAGCAGGATTATTGGCAGCCCCATTTTAGTTTTGTTGCTGCAAATTTTTAAAACAAATTTGCGTTTAACCTTTTATTTTATTTAAACTTTCTCTATCCTATCATTGGTCTATGTCGTACTTTGTATCCGATATGATTTATGGTAAAGCAACCCATTCTTTAAAAAAAATATAAAAGACAAAAAAAATAAAGATTTGCGTCTATCAACACTAGGGTTTGCACTTCCGGAACTCATGCTTCACGAATCTCGGCATCTCGCGACTCATAAATTTTAAATTCCGAGATCCTGGGCTCTTGGGATATAAAATTTATGAATGCCGCTTCACAAAACGCTAATCCTGGGATTTCAATCCCTAATCATCATCTTAGAACAAGAACATCTAAGAACAGTGTTGTTCTGAGACATACTGTAATTCCTGCTATACAACACATTTCATTAAAAACAAAAACGGGAAAAGAAAGAACTGTGAAACCATATAGAACAACTTTCAAACCATTGCTTCCTTTCAATGAGATTTTGTAGAAACTCTACATATGTGTAAGGTTTTTATGATTTCGATAACGCGGGAAATTGTGGTGCATACGTTTGTTTCCATGGGACGCTTCGTGGGACCAATTTGCCCGTGGGACAACACCGTGAAATGTGGGACATTTCCACGCAGCGTGGGACGTCTGGTCAGTTAACTCTGAAGTCAAAATTAATTTAGGTTAAAATATTTTTAAGATTTTATTAAACAAGCCGAAACGTTTATACTCAAATTGATGCAGATTTAAATCACCGTGATAAGCCGTACAATCACATTAATAATTTCCTTTAAAACAACCAATTGACTGAAATGTCAATGGAAAGTAAAATCAAGCGAATTTAGAATAAATATAATAAATAAAAAATATTGAGGGGCTGAAATCTCAAGCCCTGAGATATCAAGACTTCGGTCTGGGCTAAGGATTTTGATATAGTTTTCGGCCAAAAACTGTTATGAGGACATGGTTTTTAGTTTTGGGCAGCGATGTATATCAAACATCACTCTTTGTTAAAGAACCAGTATTTTTTTGATGATGATGATGATGATACACTCAGCAAACTACTCAAAAACCTCTCCATTTAGCGTTTCGAGAAAAAATTTCAAAATCACAAATTCATATTTCTTTCAAAATTCCAAAAATATTATAAAATTAAATAAAATCAAACTTTTTTCAAAGTTCTAAAAATATTCCAAAAATTATTACAAAATCAAAGATTAAAACTTTTTTCAAAAATTCTAAAACTATTGCAAAAATTATAAGAAAGTCAAAAATTGAAACTTTTTTCAAAATTCCACAAAATACTCCAAAAATTAGAATAAAATCAAATATATAAACTTTTCTAAATTCCAACAATATTTCAAAAACTCTTAAAAATTCAAACTTTTTCCAAAATTCTAAAAATATTGCAAAAATTATAACAATTCAAAAATTGAAACTTTTTCCAAAATTATAAAAATTATAATAAAATCAAAAATTTTAAATATTTCAAAATTCTAAATATATTCCAAAAATTCTTACAAAATCAAAAACTAAAACTTTTTCAAAATTCCAAAAATATTTCAAAAACTATAACAAATTCAAAAATTTCCATGTTTAATTATATTTACGTAAACAAATAGCTAAATTTTTTTTTCCAAAAAATTATCTAAAAAAATAAAGGAACTCATTTTTATTGACACACTTGACAATATTTTTTTGACAAACTTATAATGCCATAACTCTCAATAATAATAATAAAATTTTATGGCAAACAAATAATTAATTTTATTTTGTTCCAAAAAATTGGGTAAAAAATCTTTCTTTAGACACACTTGACAACATTTTTGGACAAACTTATTATGTAGTAATCTAGATTTTGGTCTCACATACCGATCCCGACCATCAAGATTTCTCCAAATTCAATGTTCCTACTTGAAATCACTTAAAATAAAAGTTTTTTAAGCAAAAAATATGCAAATTTCCTTGTTTTGACACACTTGATGATTTTTATGACACACTTCCGGTACAGTTATCGAACATATCGTCCTCTCGGCTCTTTCTATTGAGTAAATATTTTAGAAAAAAAATTTTTTGAAATCCGTCCACATGTTTTCTAGATTTCGTAGATTGCGACGGCCGGCTGGCAGACAGACCTACATTTTTTTTTGCTTTTTTTAGAATCAGGAGGTCCTTAAACGTCGAGAAATGCCAAACAATTGAGGTTAAGAATTTCACTTTTAGCTCACGAATGTAATACTTAGGTCTTTTAGACCGAAGTAATATAAACATAAAGAATCTCAAAGCTCTATAACCCAGTTAATAGCTTTTGATTCGAAAAGAATATTTTTCAAATAAGAAACCAGCAACGGCTAGTTTTCTTACTCTGCTTACTATTCATATTCTTTCATGCAAGTCAAAATTAATTTCATGCGGAAAATTGTTTAACCCAAGTATCGCTGTTAAAATTTAAAACTTAACATAAAATTTATATTTCTTAGATAAAGTTTTTCTTCCTTTTCAAGTTTTAAAATAAATATAAAAGGTTATCTGCAACCTACGATCTTTTGTTATAAAAAAGATGTTACGCCTTTTCTTAGTTAAAATAAATTATTAGCATAATAGCCCTTAATATTCGAAACTTGAGAAAGTTAAGAAAATTATATAATTGTTTAGCTTGAAGGTAGACATAGAAACACAACATATTTGTAAGATCAACTACTTAATTAGAATAAATACACAATCTATATAAAATCTTACATTATATGCATAGAAAAATTATTAAAAAAATCGAAACATTATCATCACTTTTTATCTTTTAATTACAAGTAATTAAAATTATTGTTATGAATATTTTTATATGTGAAAGTTTAATTTATTTCCACTAAATTTTTTTTTAACTTTAATTTTAATTATTTCACTTTAATTAAGAAGAACAAAAAATTAAATTTTTTCTTATAATATTATTCTTTTGGAATTCACCGGTCGCGAATCATTGGAAAATAATCATTATTATAACGAGACTATTTTTGTTCGAGTTCATATATAGACTGACTATGGTCGCTTGAGATCTGATTGTTTATAAATGTAAAAGATTTATTATAAAATTTCTCTTCTTCTCCGTGATAAAATCGCGTGTGCTCACTACATTTTTTCCCTTATTTTCTTATTTCTACAACAATAAGAATCTGTTTAGAATATAATAAAGAAATCATAATTTATCGTTTATGTTCATCGTTTATTTTCCTTACGTTTATTCTATTTATGAATGAAATGTGTGGTGGAAGAATAATAAATAAAAATTAATAAAAGCGCGAAATTTGTGATTTTATGTAATTAAAAGCTTTTTGGGAAATTGTTTTTTTATAAAGCTTTTAGTGTGGGTATTTTATTATAGATAGTAAAATGTAATAGAGTGGAATGACTTTTAATGAGTTAATTGGACTTAAATTAACTTATGGTTTTATTTTTTTTTAACGTTTGATAATAAAATAACGAGGACCATTGATAGGAATTAGGGAACACTAAAAAAACGTGTTAATATTTTTTGTTCTGTATTATAATCGAGAAAAACACTTTTGCCTAGTTTCGACAAAATAGATAATATGTGGAACGAAAATATCAGGATTTTGTGTTAAATAAAGTTTCTCAAAAATGTTTGGATGATGCATACGATGCATACCGATGCATACCGATGCATACCGATGATGCATACCGATGGTGTCTGAATGATGCATACAAAGTTGCTTATCATGTTAGAGAGCACATGCAACCCATAATAACATCTCCAATCGCACAGTGCTCTCACCAATCCAAATCATTTTCGCATCTAACGGGTTATGCTAAATTTTACATTATTTCTATAGTATGGGACATCCAGGAATGTTTAGAGGGGGAAAAAATTTCCAAATTAGAAATATGTTCAATTTTCGAGAATGGCGGAAAATTTAAAAAATGTCTAGATGGTTTTGGTTGCATTCAAAATTGTTTTTAGTAGCAGAAAATATTCGATCTCACTTCACCCTATAAATATTTAAAATTTCAAGAAGTATCAAGAAAACAAACACATTAAATAAAGTACATGCAAAATAATGACGTCGATTTTTCTCAGAATTTTGCGAGCTTTTAATTAAAGAAATTAGACTGCGAAAGTGTAAACAGTTCAAATAGAAATTTTATTTTTAGTGAAATTTAATTGTAAACGAAACGCTCTATCGTGAACTCAAAACCGTGAAAATAAAAATAAAGCTATTTTTTAATTCTGAATAAAGTTTTAAGTGTTATTTTATAGGATATTTTGTGTATTATTTTGACCGTTATGCTTTACTGAAAATTTCTACAGTCAACCATTTGTAGGTTCTGAAGATATTAGAATAATATTCTGGTTCGTGAATGTTGTTTGCTGTATTGTTTTTTTGTTGTTGTGGAGCAATTAAGGTGTTGAATATTTAATGTATTTTAGTAAAATGTGTTGTTTAGTAGGAATTTTAAATGTGTCACAACAGCACATAAAAAATTTTAAAAACGAAGTCCTACAACAAAGAGCGTTCTACGGTGTCGAGGTTGCACAACCACTTGCGTTATGGTGTTGATAGACGCTAATTATTTTTTTGTCTTTCTTTTTAAGGAATGGAATTTCTTTTTAAACAATACATCCTTTAAAATAGCAAAATATAACAAAGGTCAATATTTCATGATAGGATAAAGGACATTTAAATATAATGAAAGCGTAAAAGTAGATTTTTTAGAAAAAATTGCAGGAACCAAACAAAAATTGGAATCAAGGAATATTCCATAACTAAGGTTTTGCGTGCTACCGTTGACTGAACACAGTTCATCAGTCAGTTTCCCTAAGATGTTATTGCCAATGATATGTGATATCTCACGTTAACTGGTATGTCAACAGCAGGGACTGAAGTACACAGCGTTGTCACAACTGTAGATTAAAAATAATTAAGAGCTAGGTTAATTTGAGGAAAATAAAAAAACGTGACAATGCAAAATGTAATTTTTAAATTCCTAGATAGTTGCACATTGAGGTGAACAAAATCGGCCAATCTCAATATTGTTTTGCGTTTAACGGATTGCAATAAATTTCATAAATCTTCAGAAGTGTTCAAATTGATCCGAGTTTGCTTTCTAACGAGGGCAAAATATTCAAACTTTGAAAAAATTCTATATTTTTTTGCATTGTATTACCCTCTGTCAATCTGACTCGTGTTCCACATCTAACGGAATTTTCCTATTTTTCACATGGTCCCGGATTGCAAATATCAGAATGAGAACATGGTTTACATGTCACGATGTGAAATTCTATCAAAGTAAATCATAATCTACATCTAACATATTAAATTTTAAAATGTTTTTAAAAAGCAAAAAGTTGTGCCATAGGTTAAAAATCAGACAACTCCCGACCCTCCTAGCATTGTTTTTATGGATGAGAAAATGTTCAAATCGAAGAACAAAATTTCTAATTCTCAATCAAAATTTGCTTTTTGTAATGGATATGTTACGATGAAAGTAATAAATCCGATTATTATTAATAATAACCGGCGATTATTAACAATATCCAAGCGTTTTGGTAAATGTGATAAAAATTGAACAGTAATCACTTTAACCGGTTATTACCAATTAGGTTTGGCATATGTATTAATTTTCAAGACGTTTAACTTGAAATTTGCATTACACATACGTAATATGATTGATCGAGAGTTCTGGTTGATTGTTTTATTTGGATATAAACACTTGCATTTTTTGAGACGATCAAAAATTACTTCCCGTTAAACATTTATGAAAAAAGTTCGTAAAATGTGCATTAATTGTGCATGTTACAAAATCCCCGTGTACAAAACTGTACATAATACATGTCATGCACATAATACATGTCATTTTATTGCGAATTGAAATTTTTTTTGTGAAGTTAATGAAAGGGTGATATGGCTCCATAAAGGAGCTAAGCTATAAATAAAAAAAAAAAAAAGCTAATGAAAACATACATAAAAAACAAATGGGTGCTATGAATAATTAATTTTAGCGATTCAAATAAATTTGATTACGATGTTGTGAGTTACACGGGCTCACAACATCGTGATCAAATTGTAGAATAGTAATCAAAGGGTCAGTTTCTGACCCTTTTGAAATAACAGCAGGTGTTCGACAGGGCGATGTACTCGCGTCCTTTTTATTTAATAATAATGATAATAATAATAATAATAATGCACCAAATCTAGTCAAATTCTTGACTATGTAGATGATTTTACGCTTCTGGGATGTAAATAAAGCGATATTAGGGATAGTCTCTCATAGTTTGAAAGAATTGCTAAACGAATTGGCTTTTGCATCGACATTGGTAAAACTAAACTTTTAAGAACATCCAGGAACATATCTTCTGGAAATGCGTGGGAAACTTCAAATACCTCGGGTCTGTGATAACATCGTCAAATGACATGCAGGAAATTATTAAGAATAACCGGCCAATGTAATAAACGCACATAAATTAATGACTTTAACCAGCATATTTTGTTATTATTAATTACAACCGGGGATAATTAATAATAACCGATTATTCAAATCAACCATAACAGATATATTATATAAATCTGGAATAATGTCTGTATTTTACACAATGTTCTGGTATATTCGGAACATGTTCCGGATTTAAGAAAATCCGGCGAAATTTTACAAATGTCTAAAAATGTATCGCTTTTATGATAACTAGTTCTAGGACCACTATAACAATATACGATATTCCAAAAATGGCTAAAATCGCATATGAAAACTACTTTATGCCAAAGAATATTATTGCCGGAAACACCCGGCATATGGCCACTAAATAGATTAAAAGTTTTGAATGAAAAAATCTCAACTAGTTTTGAAAGCGATTGTTCTTTTTACAGAGGCTGCCGCATGTGCTCAACCATTTATTAGCCTGAGGGGTTAAACCTGATTTCTTTCCAACAGAAATGTCAATATAAATAATTGACAGTAGAGTAATGAGTGTATCTACTATCAGAGTGTCAACTCCATTTAGGTGCGATCTAAGATCGTACCGTAAGTTTTCGTAATCGAGTTCAGAAGAAAGTGCAGTGTGGTATCATCCACATCGCAGGTACTGCAATTTTCATCATTTGTTACTCCAACACGTTTTAGGTACTCTCTAAATTTGCCGTGTTCAGTGATGAACTGAATCATAGGACTGTCAATAGCTATCTTTGGATTTCGGAGAAAGTTGCGTCGTTGATAAAATGATACGTATGGCTTCCCGTATCTGAGACTTCCCAGCGTGCTTTCCAGCTGCTGAGCGTCTCTAGGTTCGCTCCTTGTTTTATTAATGTTGTATCATTTGCATAGCTTGAGCTGAGAATTTGGTTGTATATGCTGACTTTTCCTTAAGGAGAAGGTCGATAGGGATTGAACCCGCACTGATCTGAGACGAAGCCTTTGAGCGTTCAATAACCAACCAGCCGAGCAATACGTTAGAATTGTTCCTGCTACAGTTCTATATATTAGTTGTAGTTTATGTTTGTCCAGACCCCAGCATTCATATGATAGCCTTATGAAGCTGTGGAAGAGGGACTTTGATCTGTCGCATATTCGGGTAATATGACTGACATCCCCAGTCTCATCCAAGTCGACCCCAAGGTATCTTACTGTGCATATTATTTTGATTGATACTCCGTTAATTTTTATGGTAGGTGGTCTTGCTCGATCGTACTTGTCCTTTAGCTGAAACATAACAATTTTGTGCGTTGAAAGGTTTAGTTTGTTTAAATTGCACCATGAAGTCATATTGTCTAGTGCTCGTTAACCTCTTTCTTATAATTGCTTTCTTGGGTTTCCGGTTATTACAATTACTTTATCATCAGCGTACGCAGCCTCCAAAACACCGTCCATCATGCTAGTGTCAAAAACCATGTTCCAAAAATTTGGACCGAGAATAGACCCTTGTGGGGCACCTCTCGTTATGGTTTTCTCCACCGAGCCGTGGTCATCCTTTATTATTGCCCTTCTATCATATGCCTAGCATTCTATAGAGATTGCCAGGACAATTTATCGATCTAAGGTAGCTTATAACACTAATCCACAAAAGATTATCGAAAGCGCCCGATATATCAATGAACATGAGTACTTTTCAACGGTTGCTTGGACGATATCAGTAAGTTTACAAGCTGCCATCTCAGTAGGGCAACCTTTCCAGAAGCCATACTGCTTATCGGACAGCCCTTCATTTAAATCGATGCATTTTTGTAGCCTCTTATTTATAAATTTTTCAAAAATTTTGCCCAGTACGGGGAGTATAGCATAATTGGACTGTATGATTTAGGATCTGAAGGATCCTTATCATCAGCTTTTAGAATTGTAATACCAAGACCAATTTTCCACTCCTTTGGAACTACACCAAATCTGAGGCAGCCGTTGAAGAGGTTTAAGCAAGTCGGAGCTAAAACAACGTTTACTTCTATTTGATCAGAACCACTGGCCTTGCCACGTTTTCAGCTCATCACATCCTCCTCTAGTTCATTGACTGTAAAGTTAGAGTCATCACGAAATTCATAAGGTAGCAAAGCTACCCTTCTGATTTCCGCTTGCTCGGGAGAGTTCTGCGTTTAATCTGGTAACAGTGTGTCAAGTAATGCTTTGTTTGAGGCACTCCATAAAAACAATTCAACAATGTCATCATACTGGGGATTCTCCAAAATATAATACTATACCCGACATAATTCGAATTCCTTGGCAGGCAAGCTATCCAACTACGAAACCGAGGCGATGATATTTCAAAGTTGAAAATATGCAGGCGCTAAAATCTCACAGTTCTGTGATATCAAGACTTCGGATTGGGTCTGGGATTTTGATATAGTTTTCGGCAAAAAACTTTTATGAGGACATGGTTCAAACATAACTTTTTGTTAAAGTACATGTATTTTTTATCTCTATTTAGATATGTATTACAAAACTAACACGAAACATCTATGCGTTGTCGGAAAATTATAACAGATCATAAGTTAACATAATTTAGTGAAAAGATTATACAATCAGCAAACTACTTAAAAACCTCTCCATTTAGCGTTTTGAGAAAATATTTCAAAATCACAAATTCATATTTCTTTCAAAATTCCAAAAATATTGTAAAAATTAAATAAAATCAAAAACTCAAACTTTTTTCAAACAAAATTCTAAACATATTTCAAAAATTATTACAAAATCAAAGATTAAAACTTTTTTCAAAAATTCTAAAAATATTGCAAAAATTATAACAAAATCAAAAATTGTAACTTTTACCAAAATTATAAAAATTATAATAAAACCAAAAACTTAAAATTTTTCAAAATTCTAAAAATATTCCAAAAATTCTTACTAGATCAAAAATTGAAACTATTTTCAAAATTCTAAAAATATATATTAAATTCAAAAATTCTAAATTTTTTTATTAAAAATATTCCAAAAATTAGAATAAAATCAAATATTTAAAATTTTTCTAAATTCTAATAATATTCCAAAAATTCTTACAAAATCAAAGATTGAAGCTTTTTTCAAAATTCTGAAAATATATATAAAATTCTAAAATTCTATTTTTTTTCCAAAATTCTAAAAATATTCCAAAAATTAGAATAAAATCAAAAATTTAAACTTTTTCTTAATTCTAATAATATTCCAAAAACTCTTAAGAATTCAAGCTTTTTCCAAAATTCTAAAAATATTCCAAAAATTCTTACAAAATTAAATATTGAAACCTTTTTTTCAAAATTCTAAAAAATATATATAAAATTAAAAAAATTTTTTTTCAATATTCTAAAAATATTCCAAAAATTAGAATAAAATCAAATATTTAAACTTTTTCTAAATTCTAAAAATATTCCAAAAACTCTTAAAAATTCAAACTTTTTCCAAAACTCTAAAAATATTGCAAAAATTATAACAACATCAAAAATTGAAACTTTTTCCAAAATTATAAAAATTATAATAAAATCAAAAATTTAAAATTTTTCAAAATTCTAAAAATATTCCAAAAATTTTTACAAAATCAAAAATTGAAACTTTTTCAAAATTCCAAAAATATTTCAAAAACTATAACAAATTCAAAAATTTCCATGTTCAATTATGTTAACGTAAACAAACAGCAACATTTTTTTTTCCAAAAAATTATCTAAAAAAATAAATGAAATCATTTTTTTGACACACTTGACAATATTTTTTTGACAAACTAATAATGCAATAGTTCTCCATAGTAATAATAAAATTTCTTCTCAAACAAGTAATTAATTTCATTGATTTCAAAAAAATTGGGTAAAAAAATAAATAAAAAACTTCTTTTGACACACTTGACAACATTTTTTGACAAACTTATAATGCAATTATCTAGATTTTGGTCTCACACATAAATCTTGACCATCAAGATTTCTCCAAATTCAATGTTCCTACTCGTAATCATTAAAAATGAAACTATTTTAAGCAAAAAAAAATGCAAATTTCCTTGTTTTGACACACTTGACGATTTTGTTGACACACTTCCGGTACAGTTATCGAACACGTCGTCTTTTCGCTTCTAGATTTCGTAGGATGTGACGGCCGGACGGCCGGAAGACTGTATGGCCGACAGACAGACATACATTTTATTTGGCTTTTTTAGAATCAGTAGGTCCTAAAACGTCGAGAAATGCCAAAAAACTTAAGAATTTCACTTTTAGCTCATGAATGTAAAATACTTAGGTCTTTCAGACAGAAGTAATTTCATCATTATTTATTTATATAAGTTGAGTTTTTTTCAATTGTTAGATATTGCTGTTTGTATATGCGGCATCCAAAGTGGCAGTGGACTGTATTTTATTCTTGAACTTGATCTTCGATGATCGAAAAGATCAATGGAGCTACAATACATAACTTTTCGATCGATGATGCCTGCCTGACAGAGCAGACATTTTGTCAACCCACTGAACAATGTTATTGGTTTGACTTCAATTGATGACGACCCGTTGCTGGTATACAAAATGCGAGGCAGTAACAAAAATTGAAGTATTACGAAACAAAGATAATAACCATAAATTAAGTTAAGTTTATCTAATAATATTCTTTAAATATATATAAAATACTAGTGTTAATTCTTTTCTTTTCTTCCTTTTTCACTGTAATTTTCAATTCTAATGTATTTCTTAGTAAGATTTTATTTCTACGGACACATATTTTTCAAAATTTAACTAAGTTAGAATTGGTTGAGTAACTATGGTTTAAATGGTAACTAAATTTCCAACTATAGTTGATATGGCAACTAACACCGACTTAAATTCTAAATTTTATTTGAATGCATATTCTTTGATATACTGTACATTTTCTATACTATACATTTTTTATGCCATCTAATACAAAGAAAATAATTGCAGAAGTGTTTTCCTATTCAAAAGAAACTTCTGTTTGTAAAATAAGTAAATCATTTTTAACAATTGTATTTATTTTATTTATTGTACTACATATATAATTTTTATAATATTTTAAAAAGTTCATTTAATAATAAAATATTTGATATTTAACATAAAAAAAATCTCTTAGTTTATAACGCCATTTTTATAATTTTCCTTCAGAACAAAAAAAAACTGATTCCCGACAGTCATATGCACAACGAATTTTATCTTTAAAACAAAAAGTAATTAATGTCCTAAACTTTCACAAGTAGTTAGATATAAAATAAGCTTCAATTTAGTTTAAAAAAAAAAGGTGTAGCGCCAGCTTTTCTTAGGCTACACCGTTTTTTTTATGTTACACCGTTAAAAGTTATTTAAAAAAATTAACAGTGTACATTAAAAACTTTGTTCTAATACCTATTCAGCGACATATCATTTATGAAAATCGATTCAGCAGTTTTTCTACAATCGCTCGTCGAAATGCACCCACATCACAAAATAACAAAAAATTGAGGGGCACACCCTGAGAAGACCTGTATGAGAACTTGTATTTTTTATTTACGAAAGACTATCTATAAACAATAAAAAATCAAAATTAAAAGGGGTCAAGTCAAAATTTCCCAAAAATTTGTTGAACTTGTGTGAAATTGCTCATATAGATAGTATAATAATCAGGCGTTAAGAATTATAAATTTACCCTGGTATATGAAACATCAAGTAGCAGAAGTTTGTAAAAAACTGCATTGAAAAAAAAAATTAAAGTAGTGAAGGATCTCGAAGTTAACAGTCTATTATTCAAACAAAGGAAATAATTGCAAACAAATTGCACGGTGATTGGGAGATAAAGAGTTCTCTGACAACAGAATGAGGTTTATTTAATTGATATAAATAGTTCGGTTCCTTATCCGATAAAACTAGCCTTGTATTTTTATTTAGTGATATATGATTTATTTCGGTGATAAAGGCACTACGTGAGATATAGCCCAACTTGAGAAGCAATATACAGAAATAACAATCAAAAAACAACAATATATTTAAAAAATGTTTGAAACGATATTTAAAATTTCCACCAATCTACATTTTGTGAAGTATGTATGTTTTTCAATTTGCAGCATATTGATTAAGTTAAATACAAATTCGAAAAGAAAAATATTAATAAAATTAGCGGAAACATTAACATTAAAAAAATACAATCAATCAAAAACAAATATGTGATACATTAGTGATCCATCCATCATTTAAGAGATTATATAAATTATAGTTTACTTGACTCAAAATGTTATGGTTTATGTTAACTTTAAGTTAAATTAGATGAATTTTACCAAAAATAATGATTATGTAATTTTAATTAGGTTCCGAGTGTATAAGATAAATTTGGAAAAATAATTTTTCATTTACAATATGGAAATCGTGAATCATACATAGTTTTCTCTGGAAAAAAGTATTTTGAGAGCCAACATGCAATATGATACAATATATTTATGGAATATATTTAGTCTTACATACATCATTGTATCGAAGAGGATAATTTAACATGCAAATAGTTATGAATTCAATCTTGATAACGTAACAAACACCTCAAAAATTTCCTAAAATTGTCAAACATTAAACAAACTTCCTGTTAATCCAACACAAACAACAGGTTCGACTCGATACAACTCAAAGATTTTGCTGATAAATTTGTCTTTGTAAGCCTTGTTCTTATAAAAAAATAGTTATCACGTAGATGAATATTAATACAAATAATAAGTTGCTTAGATTTAAAAAATCGATATCGAATCGATTATAATTGATAGTTATTCGAGACATGTTTACCATAGGTTTTTTAGTTTATAGAGTTGGAATCATAAATCTTTGACTTAATATGTGAAAAATGGGTTACACCGGTGCTGATTAGTTAAATATAGAAGTTTTACAGAGAATATTCACAGATCAAAAATTAAATTGAACTTACCATTATTATTCATTGATCCAGAAAATAGTGTTAATTAATACAAATTATTTTCCCAAAAATTCTAAGGTAATCAATCACCTGAATCTCGAAAGAGAAGGCGGATCTTTTGGGTTGTATTTTCGCAGAAAACTTAAACATATTTGAACCTCACGATTCTCCTACACCCATTTCTAGTTGAAACGAAAATGAAACCAATTATTTTTCGTTGCAATATTGTACGGAAAATCATTCTTTCTATAAACATCAACAAATCCGCTGATCCCGATGGCATTCCACCCCACATTCTTAAAATCTTTGCTAAGTAATCAGCTCCAATTCTAACAAAAAAATTTAATTTATCTTACAAAACCGGAATATTTTCCAATTCTTGGAAGCTGGCCAGTGTTCAACCCATATCAAAGAATGGCAGTAAGATAGACCCTAAAAATTATAAACCAATTTCAATTCTGTCGGTTTTGGATAAAATATTTGAAAAATATGTTAACTACAATCTAATAGAATATTTGGAGATGTCACGAATTATTGATGATAAGCAGTATGATTTTCGTAGAAGTCATCCAACAGGTGATCTGTTAGTCTATGTATCCCATCTCTATAACAAATCGCTGGAAAATCATAATGAAACATTCAGTATTTCACTTAATATTTCTAAAGCGTTTGATAAAATGTGGCATAGAAATCTCATAGCTAAAATTAATTCTTATGACATAGATCATGTTACTGTCGCATGGGTTCATAGTTTTCTTATACAGGTTGCCAATTTCTTGTAAATTTAGATGGTATTACACCCAATATTTTCCGAACCAATGCTGGTGTTCCAAAAGGTTCTGCACTCTCACCAACTTTGTTCTTCTATTGATTAATGACTTACTTATTTCCACAGAGCACTCAATCCATATCCAGTTTTGCTGATGACAGCACATTGCATGCATCACATGCATCTAATAAATTTCGATCTCATTCATACTGCAGTCACCACTGATAGAAAGCTGCTAACGAATATTCTATCGACAAAGATCTGGATCCTATAATTCAATGGGGCGATTGTAATCTTTTTTCATTTAACCTAACCAAAATCAAACTATGCCGTCTTTCACGAACAGAGCAACACACTTCCCTATTGAGATAAAATGCAGAATTGAGTGAAGTGGAATCAGTCAGACTTCTTGGAGTGGATATTGAAAATAACCTGAAATGGAATAAAAATGTGTGCAACATCGCTAAATCTGCAATGCAAAAATTAGGGTTCTAGAGTCGATGTAAAAAGTATTTCAAACGCGATCAAATTTTGCTGATCTATAAGTCCTTTATTCGTCAATGTATGGAATACTGCTGTCATATTTTGGGAGGTGCTTGTCAGTCAACAATAAAATCAAACAATAAAAACAATAAAAATACAATCGATAAACAAGAGCTTCCAAGTTATCCCATTTATTTGCTGTCAAAAGACCTCGTTGCAGACCTGTGTCCTTCCAGAACGGTTATTTTAATAGAGTGGCCTAATTGTAACCTCAATACCCTCCTCCATATTTCCCGGGGAATTTGTCCCCAGACATTTAAAGAAAATGTCCATCGTTATTTAAAATAATTAGTAAAGTTATATATCTCCATATCCTCATTCCTTCCGTTTTCTTCATCTTTTCCATCTCCTTCCTTTAGGTTTTACATGGTATTTTCGGATACACAAAGAGTTTGAATAATGAATATTTCATATTTAGTGTGCTAAACATATGTCTAACTAATCAATAAAAAAAAGGGCTCTAAAAATTGCCATTTTGAATAATATCGAAAATATATTTATTTTTGTCCAATTTAAATTTTTTTTTTAAATAAATTACCAGATTAACTCAAAACTATCTACATTGAAAATTAAAACTTGCAGTAAATAAATAAGATTAGTTAAACTCAGTATCTAACTTTTTTAGTGAGCAAAACGAACTGATAAATAATGAAATGTTCTCATGACAAGGAGCAACAATATTCATAAGCGGCTGGAAAAAAATTGCCAGTTTTTGCCTTCATACTTTCCTTCCTTAATTTTCGTGAGAACATTCACATGTCATCATCATTCAAATGATTCGATTGTTGCATTTCAAATAAATTTACGACAGTCAAAACAAAGCCATGGCATGCTAATTCAAATAAATTATAAAATGATAGATATATTGTGCAGCATTATGGGCGATTTACGCTGCATGCACAATGTATGAGGTTTTTCTTCATGAGATTTGAGCAACGTTTTATTATTATTTTTTAATAGAAATACAATGCCTTAAAATGTAGGTAGCTCAATTCTCTACTAATCATGAGGAAAAAGTTAAGAAATTTTTAACTTTCTCATTGAGGAAAAAGTATTTCAAAAATAAATTTTTTTTTCAAAATAAATTTTCATACAAATTTGGATCTCATGAGTAAAAGTATTTTCATTGCGCATGCTCTGTTACATGTTCCAACATTTTTTTCCAGTAAAAAATGAAGCAATAAGTATATCATGATTTTCGTATGCGAAGCAAGAACAACAATATATATATGCAAAATTTTACTGGAGTTTATGTCTAGTTTTTGAGCCAACGTTGCCATAAAACTGAGAATGGTAGCATAAAATATACTTTACCCAAGTATATTTTATGGCAGCAAAAATTATTTTATGGCGACATAAATGATTTTATCAGAAAAAAATTAAATTTTTTCTTGTCCAAGTTTTTTGTAATTCAAAATATTTAGTTATATTTTATCAAAATTTTAGTATTTTTTGTAATATTTTTGATTTTTGTATTGGATGTCAAAAATTTATAGCATCGTCATTGTTGATTGTATTGAATAGCATCGCCATAGTTAAATTTTGTTGTTGTAATTTCAAAGTTGAGAGCTGAGTTCAAAGATGAAATTGATCAAAATTTGATCGTCATCACTATCATCACCAAATATAATATTTAAAGCCTTCTATCCATATAAGAATCCATGTTTATATTATGTTTAAATTTAATAAACACCAAACAACAAAGGAATAAGAAATTTTTTCAATGTTTATCTGTCAAAAATTGTAGCACAACGCCTTCTAAATTATAAATTTCTTTCTCTTTTTAACTACCAAAAATTTTGTATCGCGTGTAGCTCTAACTTTCAGTAAAAATACATGTAAATCGCCCATTAAATGAAATTATCCATATCTATTTTGTGTATATTAAATATAAACGTTTTTTAATTCTAAAGTATGACACGAGTTCTTGACTCTTTCGGATGCAGTTTAGCAGCAAAAGATCTATTACTAAGCCACATGTGAAGTCTGCCAGCTAAACATCATTTAATAGAAATTTTGGCGACCAGCTCTGTTTTTGCAGCTATGTATATCTGTCTAATATCTCGCTTAATCAAATGGTTTTACGATCGGATGGTGAAGACATGAAGACAATTTATCTGACCATACAAAATCCAGGCCTTCACATATTAAATATATCAGACATTATTCGTGGAATACCATACTGAATAAAACTTAGGTATCATAAGTCATCGTATTGAAAATCTTAAAAGTATTTAATCGATTCTGGCAAAAACCAATTTAATCAAAAAGTCGTTTGGTATAATTTTCATTTTAAGACTTAAAACTGTTGGAGAATATTGATTTCATGAAATAGCTGATAAAGCTCGTCAATTCTGGAGTCAATGTAAAAATTTCCGATAAATTTCTAAACGCGACATGAAAAGTGATTTAATGTTTTAATTTGGATAATTTAACTATTATTCCAAACCCGTCCGAAAAAAATATGTGTATTAATAATAGGAAAAGAATTCCAATTTATTATGTTGAATTTTGTTTTTTTTTTATTTAATTGCTGTTTGTTGAATTTTTGTATAATGTCAACAACAAAGTTAATTTATTAGTATATTTGCAAACTAAAATTAACTGTAGAAACGCATCATAATTTTTAAAATTTTGGATAGAAATATATTACAAGGCATTTAATTAATCAACCAGCCACAAAACAATATGTGTTTAAATTTATTGGGGTTTTTTGAGAGAAATTAAACTGAAGTAATTGGAATTTTTTCAATTCAATTTGAAAATTTCTCAGATAAAAAATTAATTTCTCTTTTTATATGTTTTGTATGAATTCGAACCTTCCTCTTCAGTTCCAAGTTGGAATCCGTGGCAGCCACTGAGGCGATGACTACTTCGAAGTTGAATCTTCATTATCACTTAATTACACAAGTTGAATTTTTCCACTGTCATTAGACTCCATATTATGGAAATGTTTTTACATTACTTGTGTTTATGCATTGGTGTTAGAGTTTTTATAATAAGGCTTTTTATTTTTATTTACATTATACAAAATTTACCTCTTCCCTTAGGCACAAAACTACATAGAATTGAATCTATTAAAACATTCTTTTATCAGTTTGGTAAAAGGTGTTTTGTGTCATAAACTATTAAAATAATAAACGATTTAAAAACATTTTTAAAAATTATCATTTAATAGATTTATGAATTTATCAGTACAACAAAAAACTGAAAAAATATAATTATCCTGCGTGACACATAATTAGATCGTTGAGTTTTAAATGACATATCAACTCAACAAGGAAAGTGAGTATAATTACATGAATAGTACGTACGTATAATCACACAAAACATGGCAATAATTGTTTAATATTTGCAAAAAAATATTATGTATATAAAAAATATTATATTATATGGAGGGGTTTTTTGTGAGCAATTAAGCTTAAGTACATATTGGAAGTAATTTGAATTTTGCAATTCGAAATAATTTTTCATTTTCTCTAAAATTCCTTTAGAAAATTTTTTTGTGTTTCGTGCCAGGATTTGAGCTCACACTCATCATAGACACATATTCAAATCCTGTGTGTCTTACACAACTTAGCCACAGCGGCGATGACGAACCATATTTTAATTTTCATGTTCAGATAATTTCTAAATTGAAACTTCATCATTTTTCATATTTACTTAAGTTGAATCTTTCATCTATGATTACATATTGGAAATTTCATTTCTTTGGGATTTGTTGTATTAAATTTCGAGACATTACGATGTATCAATTCATAGGATAAGAGAATATTTTGTCAACATCTTCAGTCAACAATCTAATCAACATCCTAAGTCACGAATGTAGAGTCATTATTGATTGTTGTCAATCAATGCGAAACTAATATCAGACGCAAGGTCAATTTATTGCTATATTTTTGGTTAGGAAATATAGACTTTAGGGGAATTCTAATTTGGAAGGGTTTTTTGTGAGTAATTAAGCTTAAGTACATATTGGAAGTCACTTGATTATATATTATGTGCCACAAGTCATTTTGACTCTTTAAGATTAATGGTGAGACTACTGAGTGATTTAGAGCAATGCAACTCTGTTTAAAAGCGTGGTGTACGAATTGTGAGTGGTCGAAATTGAACATAAAATCTTGTTTCCCTACAACACCAGTAGTGCTGAGATTAGATGAGATCTATCAGATTTTTTTCTTGCTAACTCGGCAGTTGGTTTCTGCAAACAGTCAAACTGTCATAGCCACACAATGCAAAGAGTTTGTCCGGACAGCGTCTAAATAGAATAATTTGCTGGAGCCAGTATTTTCTAGTCACTTAAATCTTAAAAAGTGTAAAAAAGCGTTAATGAACACTTTATAACATATATTGTTGTGGGAACTAGGTCTTAAAACGTTTAAAAATGCAAGTATTTTTATAAAAATGATGACGATAAAGTGCTAGTTTTCTTTTTCTGTAATAAAACGGACTTCAAAGGAGTGAAATCAAAAAATTAAAAATTTTACTCTTACGAGTAAGAACCATATTAAAAATATAAAAATATTAACACATGAATATTTTTTTGTGGAGTGATCAGAGTGCTCGAATAAAATAAAATTGTAAACTATGGTTTTGTTGATTTGTTTGTTTCCGTCACATAAAAATTAGGAAAGATTTACTTTTTCTTATTATTTACATTCGAAATAATGATGATAGGAAAAATCATTTATGAAACGGACTACTTTTCGCATTTAAAAACTGTGATAAATAGCTGTCAAATTATAGTTCAGTCATAGAAAAAATAGTTTATTATTCAACGATGCCGAAAACAACATATTTTGAAGCGAGAGGACAGTTTATCAGCCGAGGCAATAGCCGAGGTTGCTAATGCTCGCGAGATTTAAAATGTGATTTCCGGCGAGTGTACTTTTCAGAAGACTGTACTTTTTCTACTACTTTTTTAAAAATTATTATTAATTATTAAACATTTTCATTTATAATTACATCCAATTAAGATCTTTAAATTTATATTTATACCTTATATTTCTGCTATTAAAATATAGATGACTCAATATGAATAAATTATCCAGGTTCTATGTCAGAAACAAAATTAGTTACAAGCTTGATTGTCTTTTCGTACAAAAAAATCTTCAACTTTTTACATATACATATTTTTATTCTATTTACACTACACAATTCTATATTTTTATTCTATTTTGACAATAAAGTCCCTAAAATCATTAAATAACACATCTTTAAAGGTTTATTGTTTTTTGCATTTCGCGTCGAAATTTAAAAATGTTATTATTATTTCTGAAATAAAAACAACAGTTTTGATTTAGTTTTTGTATGGTGATGACATTACGTAAATTCTTGATATATTTCAAAACAAGGTAAATTATTCTATGTAAATAAATATTGTTTTTCGTTTTTCTTAAATAAATAGGTGAAATAATTTTTGATGTAAATTTTTCGTAAATAATTCAAAAAATAGATTTACGTCATCTTCCCAAGAGAGATAAGTTAACACTAACAAAATCATTTCATTCAATCAAAATAATCTCGTAACGGGTGCTCTAGGATGGTTTATTCTAATTAAGAAATTAGAAAATAGATGGATTGTAAAAAATTACTTTCGTCACTAGGTACGAAAGTAATTTGTATAGTTTTTTTATCACTGATGATGAAAAAGAAATTTTCGATGCGATGAACAAACATCGAAAGTAGATTTTTTAAGTTGGGCAGTAGTAAAAAATTATTTTTTCATAGATTCATAGATTTTAATTTATCAATAAACCAAAAAAAATTAATAAAAATAAAGATCGTTTAGTTCTAAGTGATATAAAAATTTAACAAGGAAAGTGAGTAATTGCATGAGTAAATATTTAACACTTTTACTAAAATACTATGGTACATTTGAACATTGAAATACTGTTTTCCAAAAATTAATGTTTACCTTAATTGCAAATATAAGGTGAGCTAGAAAAATTACATTAGTTGGAAAAAGTACATTTTTCTGATAACTTCTCCTTTTATCATAAAACTTATCTTCAAACGGTTCAATTTTATTAATGGCTTAAAAACCGTTTTTATGAGTAACAATACCTAGATACTACGATTAAACCAACCATGAAAATTGTGTTTATTTATTTATTAAGAAATAAATTCAAATACCACAAAAAACCAAATTCAGAATTAGCCTTCGCTTGGATTGAATTAGCCTTCGCTTGGTGTTTGGTAAAAATTTACCAATATAAGAGTGGCAAGAATAAAGATCTTAAAGAAAAACTCCAATATATCCTTAACTATACAGAATATTTCATTTCGAAAAGATCAACATTATAAGAAGAGGGGAAAAAGATTGTTAACTATAAAATAGCAGAGTTATAATTTTCAGCTTGTAGCTCACAAGAAATTATTGTACCGAAAAAGGATGTTCCTCAAGAGGATTACAACAAACTCGGTTGGTAATAGATTATCTGGAAGTTAAACTTTTCGTTTAACAAATTGCAAATTTTGAGACGGTTGGGATCGAGATTTACTTTAGGAGCAGTGTTGAATATAAAATATCATAACCCATAATTTTGGTGAACATTACTAGCCATGAATTTCATAAAGTCAATAACGATCCTAAATAACATCTACAAGTACAACAAGTCGTTATTGATTCCTCATCATCTTTATAAATAAATTAATTAGTGGAATATATAAGCAGTCGCCATTGCTATTTTCTATATTTTGGATAAATTGCATCATTTTAGTTACCAATCGCAACTGTTAGGCGCAATATTAATATATACATACCATTATTTTCCTGTTGGACACAAATAATAACACGTTTTTATTCTTCAGTTTTCCAGTTTAAGGTATAGGGTCATTCCAAAGTGACTAACGTAACATTTATACCTACCAAAATTCACAAGTTTGTTTACTTATAACTAAAATAATAAAGATTATTTGAAGCACTTGTTGGCTTTTTAAAATGTAAATCAAGTTTATTTATCTAAATCAGAAAACTTTTTTATTTAAATTATAATTTTTAGATATTTTTTAAAAAAAATTTAAATGTGACTAACGTAACATTTTTTAAACCATTATATTTGCACTTAAATTATGAACCAAAATTCTCTAAATGTTGAAAATGTACATAAAATGTATTGATAAGTTTCTTCAATGTAATTAATGTTTTTTTAAAAAGCCAATAACTTTTTAAAAAATATGTTAGTTTTTCATAAATTGACTCTTTTGATTAATATGATGTGTGGTTAACGTAACAAAATAAAACACAGGCAATAATGCTGCAAATTATTTATTGCACTAACAATTGTATTACTTACAACATATACTGTAATGTAATGGACATTTATGAATGTTTCAATTTAAAAATTTTTTTATGTTAAGTAATAAGGTTTTGCCCATCTGAATAAGAAATTGAAAAGAGCAAATTCTCTTGTAGTTCTATGCGGCCACATAAAAATAATTTACCGTCTACTGACTGAATGTCATTCAGTTTGGGCCTATTGAAGCCAATATCATTTTATTTTCATGAAGAAACTTTACATATATAAATGTGTTTCCTCGTCGTATGCAATGATGCGCCCTATATACCATGCATTATCATAATATACTCCATAGTACTTTTTTAATTTGAACTTGTTCAGTTTCTTTGGTCCCATAAAGTCTTTTATTTTAATGTTATCTACAAAAGGATTTTCGTCTCCAGTATTTGTAAACATGGTTGCCGTTAAATTGTACGCAGTAGGCTGACTGAATGCCAACAAGTGGACGTACATTTTTAACTATAGGGAAACACTCTGCTTTGGATTTTGCTGATATTTCTTCTTCAGATATAAAGAGACATGTAATATTCAAGAATTTGCTAGCTTGATTAAAAAAATCCTTAGCAGTTTTTACAATTATTTCGTTCTGTAGAATTTTTTTCCATATGTGTCTTTAAATGGCGGCCCCAAATCCATCGTGTGGTCCTTTTACGACAATAAAATGAATTTCACCTCTACTACACTTTTTTGTTAAATATAATTTTAATAAGTCTGGCAACCCGTTTCCTTATTGAATTAAAAAAGAAGCAAAAAAGAAAATGAAAGTCGAAAAAATAAATTTGTATCGAGTAGTCGAATAATTAAAATCACGCGTTCAATAATAGTACATTATTTAATTAGGAGCTAAAGTGATACTTTTTGTGTTGAGTCTATAGTTTGACGACCGACCGCAGGGAGGTCGACAATTATAGACGAAACACAAAAAGTCACTTTAGCTCCGAATTAAATACACTATTTTTTCGGCAAACGTTTAAATTTTTTATAGATATGAAATTAATACTTCAAACTTTTTATAAATATGAATTTGTATCGTCATAATTACTTCCAAAAAAGAGAAAAAAACATTTAAATTTGTATGAATAAAATCAGCAGCCTTTTCAAAATTTCATAATATGAGAATCAACTTATTTTTTGTTGTCATGGTTATACAATATGTTTGAAAAAATAACAAACTAACAAATAACAAATGCTACTTTACAGCCTCCGTAATATAAAATAAAAATGGCGTTACTTTTGCTGTCGCTAGACATTACTTTTGCTGTCAGGCTAAAAAGTAAAACTTTAACTAACTCCCTAGCGGCAGTAAAGTTAAACTTTACAGCCGTTTGCCGAAAAAATTAGTTTTATTTAAAATAAATCGAATTTTTACTAATTTTGAATATATCAAAATTACAGACCCTTGCCGTGGCAAGATTCAGTGAAATTCCACAATGAGCACAGCTCATTTGTAGACATCAGCGCCATTGTGTATCGACTTTTAAAGTCGAAGCTGAAGCTGCTCCATCTGACCAAATTATGACTTTTTTTATGTTGTTAAATGTTTTCCTGCAATCTTCAATTAACATGTCATTAAAAATCTTGACTTCATTACACGTATTCTTTTTTGTATCTGAAATCACTGTTTGAGTGAGAGCTTTTTCTTTATCGCATTTTCTGTAATAGGCTACAGCAGTGTATATGGTGACAGTTGCATCATATGATGTTTTCCAGTGTGCTGCCATTACTTAATTTTGATGTTTTATACCAAAATTTTCCGCAAAATCTACTTGCAATAGCAATTCCCGTTCCTTAAGCTCTTCTTTTTTTTCTTAATTCCTTGGCGTGCTTCTTCATGTTGTAAATGTGATCGGCAGACATTTTTGTTCGTTTTGCAACTTCCTTCAGTAAACATTCCAGGGACAACATTATGTCAACTAATTTGCCACCATTCCATTGATGTACACTTGTGCCTTCTGTAACATTTAAATAGTCAGAAATAAAACTTTCAAATATATCTTTGCATATGTTGCACTCTTGTTACATGCAATCTGCTTTCAGGTCATCACAAACAATTAGTGAAACAAGATCATTAACTGTATGTATTACAAAGCCTTTTCATATACATTTCTTTAACAGAAATGCAATATTTTCACAGTATGGACAACAGCAGACATTTTGGTCATTGCTACCAACTGGCTGAACTTCTTCTGGTCGCAACTCGCAGAATGTGGAGAAGCAAATGTTCAAATCGGGATTGTCAATTTCGAAGAGCTGGTAAGTTTCCTTTAGGTTAAGCATCAACAAGCGCTTCTGCAACTTTATCCTCTTGTTAGTAATGGGATCTCTATCAGATTTTATATCCTTTTTCCTGGTAGTAGGCGTGATCTCATCATGGTAAAAAAATCAAACAGCCTTTTGTTTTGTCTCTTTTGGAATACAATTTCTTGGTGTTTTCAGACTTGCTAAAACTCTTCCCAAATCTAACGCTATTTTTTCTAACGACTTCCACTTTTTTTCTAGGGCTTTGAGGCAAAGCATTCTTAGACCTTTTCAATGCTTTAATTCCAATTGACCGCCTTGAAGCAAACGCAGTTTCAGAAGATGCCGTTGCTGAAATCTCCTTTTTCTCGTCTCTCATTTTTCGCATTCTTAATTTAGAAGCATTTTTTTCCTTCTTTTTGAGCTTTTCATCACCCACTTTCTTCTTCCTTAACAGTTGCATTGTTAATCTGCACTTTTCTCTATCTTCAAGTTTTTTTCTAAACTTTGATTAGCTCTGCTCTTTCTTTTGCGTTCTTCTGCCGTCATTGGAGCCATTTTGGCCCCTTGAAGCCTAAATGAAAATTTGCAATTTACCGTTATAAAATTATATGTAATTGATATAAAGTTCAGTTATAGGCCAAAAGAATTACGGATTGTACATGTGGTTGTCGGTAGCAGGTCAGACATTTTTTTAATCTCTGGGGTAGGGTACTCACATAATGGACATGCCGAGCCCACTTGCCCGGGACCTGGGGACTGGAGTTATTCAACAAAGTGTGCTGGAAGTTTTTTTCTTCCTTGTAAGCGATATAACTCGTAAATGGTGCACTTTAGGATACTGGTGCCTTGGAACATTTTTGTTCCTTAAATATTTTTCTATAACTTAAAATAAAAAAAAAACAAAAATAATTTGTTCTGTGGCAAATTTTTGCGAAAAATTGCGAAAAAATGTCAAAAAATTTTTTGTTTTTGTTTTATTTTAAGTTATAGCAAAACATTTAGGGAACCAAAAAGTTCCAAAGCACCAGTATCCTAAAGTGCACCATTTACGAGTTATATCGCTTACAAGGAAGCAAAAAAAAATTTCCAGCACACTTAGTTGAATAACTCCAGTCCCCAGGTGCCGGGCGAGTGAACTCGACATGTCCATTATGTGAGTACCCTACCCCAGAGATTAATAAAATTTCTGACCTATTACCGACAATTACACGTAAGCCATATCTTTTTCCGTTATTTTATGGGCCTATTAATAGAAAATTATAGAAAATAGATAAATAAATAAAATAAGCCATGAGGCATGTTAGTCACTTTTGGATTGCTACTTTAGTCACGCTTAAATTGTTACGTTAGTCACATTAAAATCGAACAATTTTTACATTTTTTGTTTTTAAATTGCATTTTTAAATAGTAAAAGTAAAGTTCTTAGAAATTTAAAAGTTAAGAATTACACATAACTTTAGTTTGCTCAAAAAATGAAAAATAGAGCATTTTTGTGACTAACGTAACATAATAAAAACAATAAAAGAATTCATGTATTAAAATGTTTACCTCATTTATTTGGCAAGAAAAGCAGTCCAATTCAGACACTCCAAACTTATGTTTTCAGAAAGTAAAAAACCTAAAACAATTCAGTTAATTATATTTGTGCTATGCTAAATTCTTTTTTATTCGCCTACATATTAAAGTGTTACTTTATTACTGTGATTTGCAGCCTTAAAGAATCACTTTTCAACTATTTATTTTGTTGGCATAGTCCAAAAAAATAAAAAGCATTTGTATTTGCCTAAATTCTATGAAAAATAAAAATTTTTATCAAAGCAACCCTTAAATTCAAAATTTCATTATCCAATTAAATGGTTGTTATTATTTGTTGTCATAGCTACACAATAATTTGGAAAAAATAACAAATATTTTGTCAAAGGCTACTTGTTCCACATATTTTTATTTTAAAATTTATGAAAATTTATAATTTTAATTTAGAATAAACATTTTTTTTAAAAATATTTTGCTTGCGGCGAATAAAAAATAGTATATGATGCACGGACGTAAGCTATTTTGGACTTAATGTGGGTGCAAACTCCACATACGTCCAAAATCTTTAGCTTTACGTCCTAGCATCATAATGTACTATTTAGATATATTTTATCTCGTATTAAGCCTTTTTCACAACCATGCGCTTTATTTCATTCTAAACAAGAATACTAGATTGTAATTTTCAAAGTTGTTGCCATATATTCTTACAATAAAATATATGAAAAATAAGATATCATTTTACAGGTTTGTGAAGAAAAAAAAATTTAGCTCGAAGGTTGACTTTAAAACGGAATGACCCTATACCGTTATTTTATTGTATAATAATATAAGATCATTTGTGCTCAATTGATGGTGTTGAGATTCCGTTCTTGGACTTTTGATTTTTTCGTCATTCATGCATTCACTGCAGCGTCAGAAGCCGATTTGAGTAGTTTTAATTATTGCATTAACAGCTTTATAGTATTCTTTATTATATTGTTCTTTTTCAGATTTGCCACTAGCCTGCTCAACACACAACTTTTGCTGTGTGGGTGGAAAACTTATAATTATGGTCAGATAATAAAAAATTACTGATCGGTTTACGGCTGATACTGCATGGGTTTTCTATAGACTCACTAGTACAAGATCCAGCTGAATGTTATAAGTTTGTAAATTATATTACTATTGTTGCAAACAGAGAAAAACAACGGCATGCTCTGAAGTGCCGCTGCCCCATTCAAATGAAATTTCCTTTCCGTTTATGAAATAGTTCAAAATTGTTCAATATTATTGTTGGACGCCTGAATCATGAATCTTATAACTGATTTAATGCAAGTGAATATTTAGACACAAAGTGCTGACTTTTTCACATTTATTGAAACTAATGCACTCGTTTATCACTACTAGCTCCATTTATTCAATACCAAATGTTTCGGCATAACATCACTGAACCAAACATTTCAAAACACAGTATGGTTCAAATTCTTACTTTTCGAAATTCAAATTTACTTACATCTATCAAGGGTTTAAAATATGAAGGAGTCGTCGGAAAAAACTTATGAGTAAACATTAGCAAAATCTTTGAAGTCCTTAGATAATAAATTTTAAACATAAATAATTTATTTGTGTTGTAATTTATTCATATAATAATATTTTTTTTCAATTAATTTTGTCTGTATATAAATACCAGAAACAAAATTTTTTTAGGTTTTATAACTTAATAATTTCTATTTAGTAAATAATTTATTAAATAATTTAAAGTTTTCTACTATTTCTACGCACAGTAAAAAAATTATTAAAAGTATGACTATTTAATAATAATTAGTTCATTTGTTATTATCATTTTACTTTTAGAATAATATAACTAAATTTTAAATAACAATATATTTAATCAATTATAAACAATTGTAGAACATTTTTTTTTCGGAAATAAAATATTTTAAATTAATTACTCGTAATAGGAACAATAAAATATTCCGTTTATTTGGAATAAATATATTTATTTGTTGGATGATGGTTTTTGATTTAGAATGTGGAAAGATGTTATTTTTAAGCCAGATAAAGTTCATGTTCTGACGGTGGAATCAATTTGAATCGAAATTCGATTTTAAATCGAAATTCACGGCTTAAAAATATCATTCGGTAGAGTGTTACTATATGAAACCAGTAAGAAAACTATTAAGTCAGATAGCCGAAAAGGTTTTAAATTAAAGTGAAATTATTTATTTAACTCAAATACTTTTTATGTTATACGAATTTAAATTTTATAGGTTTATGTTTGTTGCCTTTAAAATTATTTTTTTTTTCAAACAAAATATATAATTCTAAGTTATTATATACTATATAGTTTGTATATAAATACTTATGCTCTTAATAAATTAATTTAACGTTCATTTAATATAATTTATGGCAGTAAATGTTATAATGTACAACTATATCGTTTTATAATAGTAATTTTGTTTGTTAATATTAAACTAACGTTTAATTAATGTTTTAATAATTAATTAAAATATTGGCAGATTTTTTTTTCAACATTTACTTTATTAGTTTTTTATTTTTTTAAAGGAAACTATGTTTTTTGGTTTATATTGATAGTTGATTGGTTTTTTCGATTCCTTTAACTACTAATTTTCGAGATTACTTTTGAATTTAATTTTTTAATATTGAGAATTTTTTAAAAAGATAAAAATATAGAGTGATCCAAAGTGTTTGGTTATGAGCAATAGTTCCAAAAATAATTAAAAGCAATAACGAGAACTTAGTGAACTCAAAACTCTTTAAAATTCTTATTAACTGTGGTCGCCTAAGAATTCATTAGCTAAGTAGTTGAATGAACTCTCCAATCATCTATAAATATAATTCAAAGTTATTTTATTAATATTTTTGTATTTACATATATTAATTATTATTTCGGTTGTTTTCCTTAACTTTCAAATTACATTTCCAAATATGTATAATTAAATACAAAAAAAAATCACAAATCAGGTACATACATAAAAGTTTTTTCTTATTTATTATTTATTTCTTAAATTTTACTTAATCTTATTTATTTTATCGAATAATTTAATTTCCTATGAATTATTTATTATTAGTTTCTTTTATATTATTACTTATGTTCTTATTAAAATAAAAATTTAAACGTAATCAAACTGAGGCCTCATCAATCACAGATATAACACGATTATTTAAATAATTATTAGGTGTTTGCCATTTATTTAAAATATTTCTACTATTTTGAATTTTTGATGCCGGTCGTTCAAGTTGTCCCGTATCCTCTATAATTTCATCTAAATTTTTATTATTTTTTTTTAATTTTGGAATTGATAACTTTCGGATACGTTTTTCCATTAAAATTGGAAGCTCTGCGTTTAGGTTATTTTCAAATTCACTTAACATTAAGTAGTTTTCAACCTAAATAGAGAGAAATAAAAATATTTTATTGTTTGATATATAAATCGTTATGTCAAAAAACTTACTTTGTTACATGATGTAATGCAATCTCCTACGTAATCTAAATCTTCTAAAAAGTTATCTGGTAGATCCATATCAGCGATGCCTTCTTCTGAAATACATGTTAGTTCAGGTTTATCACCACTGAGCATTTGGTCTTTGGCATCTTCTTCAAATTGTGGAACAAGCAAATCTGTTCCCAACATTAATGCGTCACCGTTTAATGCACCCGGTTCGTTATCTGGTTCCTGTGAAAAGGACAGTTTTCGTCTTTGTGGACATGTTTCCGAAACACAAATATGTCGTGTACCGTTCGCTCTGAAACATTTAAAAATTTTATTATCAGAACTTTTATATTGAAGCTAAGATTTTTGTTATACTTACCGTGTATGTTTATGTCGTGTTATATTTCTACGATGTAAATCTATTAAGAAAAGTGTTAAACTGCCAAGTAAAGCGCTTGTTGAACTAAAATAATAACCTGCTTTTCCATTGCCTCCAACATTCATATACCCTGATAAAGGAACGCCTAATGCTATCGGTATTGCTTGGGAGCACTGTACAAAACCCCATGCTCTAGCAAAGTTTCGTGCTCGTACTCGTTCCAACGTATACATTTTTAATGAATAATGATAACCACCACAAAATATACCTAAACCAAAAGAGAAATATAATGATTTGGTTTTTATTTTATATTTTGAAATTTGTAGTATTTATTTTAGAGATATATCTCATGGATATAAACTTATTCACACCAGTTTCGGTCTTGAGTTACGTCATTATGTCAGTGTTGTCTGAGACTTTATTTACTGGTTATACATGTTGTCCTTTTTCCAACTCAAAATTTACAACAAAACTCCGCCTATTTGTCTAAAGCTTTGACATTGTTTACTGTAAAAGTTATTTTTATTTTAATTCTAATATTTACGGCTCAGTACATTTTTACATAAATTTGACTAAATATTTTATCATCAACTGATCCCAGCTTAAAAATTGATATGAAATTTTGCATTCATTTTGTTTTCAAATCTTTTGAATGTTAATATGCTAACGACTGTTTATGTCCAAGGGTTGACGGTTTGATATCCATTTAAAAACTATGCGTAATAAATGGGTTTATTCTGTTACATAATACTTTTAGACTTACCATAAATCCAAACAAACATAACATATCCATGATAGTTGCCATGTACAGCTGTCAAAGCTAATATACACAATCCACACATAAAAACAGCTGTTTGACATAAATATTGTCTTGCAATACGACATTCTACACTATTATGCACAACAAGTAATCCAAACGCAACACATCCTAATGTCCAAGCTAATCCTAAATATGCCTGTAATAAAATTGCTTTATCCCCAATACCATCCAATTCCACCTGATGAGCTAAATAAAAGATCGGTGTATTTATTCCAAATGCACTAATCAATGTTGATACTAATAATATTCTAACAGTTTTACTTTTCAACGTTTTAAAGTCGAAAAATGGTGGTCCATCGTCATGTTTGTTTTTATCCTTTATCTTACGTTTTTGATTTTTTAAATGTAATATGGCACGTCGTTGTGGATGGTATAAAGATGCTGAACGATAAAATGTTCCAAGAAAAAATGTAAGAAATACAACGCCTGTAACTGCTTGTAAACCTAATCTAGAAACATAAAGTAAAGAAAACGAAATACATAAAAAACAGTTTGAAACATAAATTATTTAATTTATATTTTTTTTAACACTAATAGTTTTGTTTTTTTTGGTAAAATAATTGTTTTTTTTCGTGCAACCTTTTTCTATTTTATGCAAATTTGCTATTTTTTTTTGTACATTTTAATAGAAATGCAAAATTGTTTAATTATTTTCTTAGTTAAATAATAAAAAGTTTATTATAAATAATGAAAAAAGGATACAGCTTTGAAATGTAATTAAATTTAGTAAAAAATGTTAAGATTTTATTACTATCAAAATCTTAAAAACAAAAAGGATTTAAATGGTTTTTGTCTGTCATTTGGAAAGGTGAAAAGTTTTGTCGAGACGAGTTTCTAAGAATAAAATAATATTGTGAATTTAAAGATAAATTTCCTGAAAATTAGAATTGGAATTTTTGAAAATTTCATCTGCAAAAATATTTCAAGGTGTAGTCAAATCTCAGAAGCCGAGATATCAAGCCTTCGGTCTGTGCTAAGGTTTTAATATATGTGTGGGGGTGTGAAAACTTCTCGTACTGCAGTACTATTAGCATATGAGCTAACGTGAGATATCACAGACTATTGGCAATAGCAGTGCGATATCAATAGCCAAGGCCACTAGATTAGTCCAGAACAATTCTTAGAAAATCTTACAATATATATAATTAACACTGTTGACCGTTGGCACTTAGCGTAAGTTTTCAAATAACATAATGTCAATCTCTTGTTACCCGGGTAAGAATTAGCTAATGGGCCAAGCCTGGGCCAAGCCCGCGCCACAGCTTTCGGGGTTTGGGCCAGACTTAACATTTTCAAGCTTGGGATGATGTCCTGGGGCCAAGACTGGCAAACCAGACTTGAGCCAAGTCTGGCAAATCAAACTTGGGCCAAGCCTGGCAAATCAGACTAGGGTCAAGCCTGGCAAACCAATTTATCAAATACCAATTTTTTTAATACAAAAATACAATAAATTAAATATTATCATAATTTCTATTTAACTTTCAAGTTCGGTTAAGTTATTTTTCTATAGAAGTTTTAACGAAGGCGTCTTCCACCCTCACGATCTCCGCTGACAGAAAAATATGAACTGGCAACACTTAAAATCTTCAATTTTTTATTTGATTCTTCGTACGTGCAATACAATAAACTGAATCTTGGTTCAATCTAGGCATTTGCAACTGGCCCAGACTAAAACCGGAGTTAACTAGCCAAGGCTTGGCTCGCCAATACTGGCCCGAGGTTGGCCCATTGTTTAACATTGGCAGTTCCTACCCGGGTACTTTACGCAAATAACTTATTTAATAAGTTTAATAGAAAATTAAAGAAAACAAAGTTTTTTTATAATTTTACTGTTACTCTATGTATATTTCAGCTTGCTAGGCCATCTTCTGATTACTCCAGAAGATGGCGTAACAAGCTGAAATATATTTATAGAGTAACAGTAAAATTATAAAAAACTTTGTTTTCTTTAATTTTCTATTAAACTTATTAAATAAGTTATTTGCGTAAAGTAACAAGATATTGACATTATGGTACTTACAATATATCGCATAAATGCTTATTTTAGAATAATAGAAGTAGTTTGAATTTCAAATAAACAAGACACGAATATTTTGACATAATTTATTTAAATTTTAAATTTTAATTTAATTAATTATTTAATATATAGTATTTAATATTATGTACAATGTACATGTGTTAGTGTTAATTAAGTTATCGGCTACGTGGAATTCGACAACCTGAAATGTCCACCGGAATTAAATTTAATTAAGAAATGTCGGAAAATCGGGCATCGGACTTCATCGAAGATCCAATCCAATTTCCAAGAAGCCAACATCAGCCTGTATTTTTAGAAGTGGGAATTCAAATTCCAATTACAAAACCATTGCCAAAACCAAGATGGAATTTCAAAAAAGCAAATTGACCTGAATTTGCGCTGGCTGTTGTCAAAAATACTCGATGATTTTCACCAGAAGTAAACAATTTTAAGTGCTTTACGGGCATGTTAATTGCTTCAACTAAAAAATATATTCCAAGAGGATACAGAAAACTATATATTCCTGATTGAAATAATGAATGTGAAGATTTATGGCAACTATATCAAGAAAACGATTCGAACATCATTGGAACTCGTTTGATCAAAGCACTTAATATGCCACATACCGAAAGTAGAACACTCTCGGTGAGTTAATGGATCTCACACATTCCAGCAAAAAAGCATGGGACCGACTTAAAAAGATTGAAGGTTCAAACCATAAAAAGAGTGAAATTAATGCAGTAAGTCCTGACAGCATAGCGTGTAGAATTCATCAAAATTTAAAAGTGGAAATCGGTAAGGAAAGAACTCGGATAGTAAAAAATTTACTTCGCAAATCCCGTAAAACGATTGTTGACTCACCATTTGGATATGCTGTGACAATTAAAGAAGTAAATATTGCCATTAAAAACCTGAAATCCGGAAAAGCCTGCGGTATTGATGATATATTTCCTGAATTTTTCATGCATATCTCAACTAATGCTACAAATTGGTTAGCGAAATTTTTTACAAGTTGCTTCGATTTAGGAAAGATACCGGCAATTTGGAATTAGTCAAAAGTGAGAGCAATTTTGAAACCTGGAAAGGCAAAAGAACTACCAGAAAGTTACCGACCACTATCATTACTTTGCATAGGATACAAACTGCTTGAGCGCATTGTATATAATAGAATTTTACCGACAATTGATACACATATTCCTCCTGAGCAATCAGGATTTCGCCCAGGCAGAAATTCTTGCGATCAAGTGCTCTCCCTTATAAAACACATTGAAGCAGGTTTTCAAGATAAAAAACAAACTGCCGTCTGTTTTATTGACTTGAGTTCTGCATACGACAGTATGGAAAAAAGGTCTCCTGTTGAAATTAACAAAGATCATGCAAGAAAGAAATCCTAGAAAATTATCAACCTTATATCATCTTTACTATCTAACCGTGAGTTCCAAGTTCACCTCGGAAATAAAACAAGTAGGTTTATTCGGTGAACAAAGGCCTACCACAGGGTTTTGTTCTTGGTCTTGCACCAATGCTATTTAGCCTATATACCCATGACCTACCTGATACCAATTCTCGAAAATTTATATTTGCTGATGATCTAGCAATTGCCATACAATGTGAGTATAACGCAAACTCCATTAGTGAAGCCGAAAGGATACTAACTTCAGATTTGCGCATTCTGTCCCAATTCTATCAAGATTGGAGACTTAAAGCAAACACAGATAAGACTGAGGTATCGCTATTTCATTTATCTAACTTTAATGCTAATGCCACATTAAATGTAACTTTTGAAGGCCCACGTGCCAAATTTAACCCAAAACCAAAATATTTGGGAGTTACACTCGATAGATCCCTAACGTTCAGAAAGCATTGTTTCAAACTTGGCGAAAACCTAAAATCTAGAAACAATATTATCCAAAAACTTTCTGGTTCAAATTGGGGTGCATCACCGAGAACACTTAGGATATCCGCCATATCACTGGTATACTCTTCTGCAGAATATTGCGCTCCAGTCTGGTATCATAGCATACATATTCGATTTATTGATACAAAGTTAAATCATACAATGCGTATTATCTTAGGAACAATCAAATCTACTCAACTCATTTCGCTCCCTATATTATCAAATATCGTACCACCACATTTAAGAAGAGAACTAGCTCTAATACGAGAATTAAAAAAAATTAATGAAGACACAACTCCACACATTCATAACGATCTCCTGAATAGAGGATAGAATCGTCTTCTTTCAAGATCTCTCCTATAGACTAAAATTGCTCGTCTGGAAAGCATTCAAGATTTTGACAAAAATAACAAATGGAGGGACATTTTTGCCAACACCGATTTTGTGAACAAAGAACTGATTCAAGACCCATCCACTGAAGTTCCTAGTTTTAATTAGCCTCGTAGAAGACGGGTAACCGTTAACAGAATTAGATGTAACCACGGAGTAGCCAACAGCACCCTACATAAATATAACCCTAACACTTCATCGGTATGTGATTGTGGTTACTACAATCAAACTATCGCACACATAATTTCTGATTGTCAACTAAGAAAATTTGAAGGTGGAATGTTGGAGTTAAGTAGGCTGTCTTTGAATGCTGTTAATTTGTTGGATAATCTTGACATTAATTTATAACTCATTTCAACATTTGTAAATATATCCCATACGAATAAATAAATAAATAATAATTTTAGAATAATTATATACTTATTTTGTGAAAAACTGCATTAATCAGCAACAACCTGAAAATTTTCTTTGCTCTGATCTTTTTCTATTAGTCGGCAGTGCTAGAAACTGGATTTGCTTGGCCAAATACTCTGTAATTATATATCATGTTATCCACCAAATAATTATTTTTACCATTTATGTACCAGATGTTTCTATTCAAAAATATTTGGCACAACAAATTCGGTAAAATCAATCATTAAAATTATTCTTTTGACACACAAAGAATTTTTTTATGACACACTTACAATTCAGTGATTTTACTCTTGCTCTTGCATAAAGTTGTAAATCATTAACATGATTCTACATTCCAAGTTACAACTCACTAGCACTCAAACTGAACGGTTTATAATCAAACAAAATACCTTCCTTCGGCTATAAGCGTCTAGTCCCTGGACACACGCCGATTTCATGTGATGATTACCACATATTTTATACTTGCTGAGGCGCCTGTCCTTGACGAGCCCGAAAACTTTTGTTCTGCGATTTTCCTCAAATCGGCCTCTTTTTTGCTCGGCAAACTCCGAAAAATGCCGACTGCCCGCCATCTTGTAAATTTTCTACCAGATTTTTTTTTTCAACTGTGTGTGTTGGAAATTTGTTTTAGAACACGAGGGTGAGCTTGTCCGACCAAAATGTGTCTGCTATTGTCGCGTCCGACAACTGACATTTTGAAATGTTTGGGGTGTCGGACTAAAAAATAGAAGACAAATTTATGTAGGACAAGGTTACCCTCGTGTTCTAAATCAAATTTTTATCCCATAGTTAAAAAAAATTTACAAGACCCCGGGCAATCGGCATTTTTCGGAGCTTATCGAACGAAAAAGCATCCGAATCGAGAAAAATGGCAGAACAAAAGTTTTCAGGCTCTTTAATGACAGGCGCCACACGAAGTTTAAAATATGTGGTAATCATCACATGAATTCGCCGTCGGCAGAGGGTCTAGTCAAATGAAGATTTGTTTAAATTCACACAGCTTTGAAAATGAGTCTGTTTAAGCGGAAAATTTGAGAGCTTTGTTGTCCAGATGCACAGTCGGTGGCTTTTGTCTTTTTTTTGGACATTTTGACTCAAAACTTCGAGAAATGCAAAAAAAAGTGTGGATTTAGGAATAAATTTAGATATAAATTTACAGGTTTAAGATGTCTCTAAAAGAGCTTAATAAATGCAAGCGCTAGAAAAAATTGGTTCTGTTCATATTCAAAATTTCTATACATGATCCATCCAAATATAAAACTGATCTCAGAATAAAGCGTGTGTTGTGTGTTAAATTAGTTTCCCTTTTAAAGTACTGGGCTAAAAATAGTGTAGACTAACAACATGAGCAGAAAAATTTCAAGACTCAAACAGGGCCCTGATCAGGGTTGCGTTAGTTTGATTGAGCGCTGATGATGAGTGACGGTTTTTTCCTACCTAGGCTCTGATATGGGTATTCACATCAGGCCCAACATATACAATCAAATTGGGTAAACAGTTGCAAATCCTTTGATTTCGTATTGATCAGATTGCCCAACTAGGGGTGAAATACGAAAAACCGAATCGGGGCCGCCGGCCGGATATATTCAAATAAGGTTAGCCCTAAAAGGGTACTCCAACTCAGGCACAGACCCACCAAAGCTTGTCGTAATAGAATTTGTCTTTTCTGGACTGATCAGGCCCTGATCACGTCCTGATTGTATTTAGGTCTTCCCTAACTAAAATCTGGTCGGAGGTAACTCTATTTGAACGGTTTGTTTGTAATAAAATATAATATTTGTGAGTATTTTCCCACGACTATGTAAGTTTATTTTGTAACGACGTTATAAATTTTATTCGTTTAAGGCTTTATCTTATTACAAAATATTTTTCATTTTATTATTTTTCACAATAGTTCTTCACAAATAGTAATTTTTTACTATTCTTTTATTCACATTGTTTTATGATTTATGACTTCTGTAGCCGCCAATTTGAACTAACGATTGCCAAATAACCTCTTTTATGCTAGACAAAATAATAGCAATATCTCTACCAAATTCTAGAATGCAGATCGACCCTAAAGAACAAATACGATATTAAAAAGTGCACACATAGGTGTGAAATCTTTTCTTCTTATTTTGTTTATATATCTACGCTATCATAGTCAGCATAGTTTTATTTTATTTTTTCTATTAGATAAAACTTTAACTTCCTGTTATATGATATTACTTCGGTCTGAAAGACCTAAGTATTACATTCTCGGGCCAAAAGTGAAATTCTTACCGCCACTTTTTTGGCATTTCTCGACGGGACCTACTGCTTCTAAAAACGCAAAAAAAATGTACTGTAACGACGGACTATTTTCAATTTTTACTCTAAAATAATAGTTTTCAAATTCAATAACAATTTTATTAATTTTCTTCGATTGTAATTTATTTGTACCACTGTACAGTTAAACATTTTTTTTTGATGATTTAAATAAACTCAATTTCAATTAAAAATACAAGTTTTGCATAAATGATTGGTTGTATTAGTGGAAATTGCTTATTACATGATGAAAAATGAAACAGAAGATCGAAAATATGATATATAAACGATCAAATTGTTTGGATCGGGTCAATTAGTATATAATTTTTAAATCAATCAGTTTATAAATTTAAATCGAAGAATTGTGTGTGATCAAAAAATTAAAGCTTTAATTTAATAAACTATAATAAAAATTCTAAAAAAACTCTATTGATTAAATATTTATTTACTTTCATTTATAAATTGTTTAAAAATATATCAATTTTATACCAGAATATTGAGTTTATATTTTGTGACATTTCAAAACCATAATTTGTTTTAGTGATAATTTGAATTGAAATTTTAAGCCCAAAAAAAAAATATTTTTATATATATACATATATATATATATATATATATATATATAATATATATATATATATATATATATATATATATATATATATATATATATATATATATATATATATATATATATTATATATATATATATATATATATCTTATATATATAAAAATCACGTGTCACGATGTTTGTCCGCGATAAACTCCGCAACAACCTAACCAATCTTAATAAAATTGTGTTCAGTGTGTGTATAATGGTCCAACTTGAGAGATAGGATAGTTTTTATTTTGATTAAACGCCTAAATATTTTTTAATTACGAATTAAATGTTAAATATGGATAGTTCATAAGCAAACTTTCAGATGGCGGCGTAAAATTAATTAATTTACTGTCAAACCTGCTTTATCGACTTTTCAATTATCCATGTAGGGCCCATATAGACTATCATAGGTTATTGAGCGATTATTTTGTTCCGGTATTCGCTGCAATGGCACTGCAAAAGGGGGAAAAGAAACGAAATTCAATAAAATTTATATGGGATTAATTTGAGTTAGCCAATAGATGGAGCCGTATTTGTATTTAAAACGTTTTTAATGTCAAAATTTTGAAAACTACTCCAAATAATAAATTAAAAATGAGTAAGTATTACTTAATTTGTTTAAAGATAGTAATTTTTATTTAAAATAATAATAATACGGCACAGATCTACTTTATCAGACGCCCTTCTTCGATTTTTTTTAAACCTGGGTATTTCAATGATATAAAACCTTAGATTATGAAAAAACAGGATAAGGAATATTTTCTTTATTAACATAAAGTAGTGTGCGAATTTAACGTGATAGTATTTGGATTGGAAAAACACAGTAGCCTAGAAATTTAAATATCATCGAGATTTTTCATTGCTTGACCAAATATGCTTACAAAATAACAGACTTATGTAGATATTTTGTATTTAGCATTTTTATCGATCGGAAAATGATCAACCTTATTCAATTTTATCTTATTTTTGTCAAAAGTATTTCGATTAAAATAAAACTGATAATATTAAAACTGAAAATTTGATCCTAACTAAAACTGTATCATGTACGCCTTGGTTTTGTTTTCATTTAGAATAACTTTAGAATGAAATGGATATTATTTGATTGAATGTTTTTGGTTTTGTTTTTATTTAGAAAGAAATTAAAATAAAATATATATTGTTTGGCAGTTATTTCTATCTGGCAATAAAAGAATAAAATTATATTTTTTTCTCTAAATGGAAAGAGATAACAATGCTGCATGGGACCCTGTATTTTTGTGTTTATTTTGACAGGAGCCTTTTCTTTTGTGGAAATTTTTTTGAATACGACATTTGAATTCAAAAAACAGCTTCAATTTTTTTTATAGTTTTACTAGCGGGACCCGGCGTGCTTTGCTACGCCTATAAATAAAGTTTGTGCGTGTACATTTTGTTGACGTAGTAGCAATAATTTCAAAGAGTAGTAATAAGAAATGATTTTAAATGTGTGTATGTTTAAAATTTGTAAATGTGTTTATATGCACCTTCATCGAATGAACTGTCGCGATTCTTACTGCCCTTGCTGATAATAAGATGACATCACGATCACAACTGTTTGCAACTTTTTTAGTAACCTACCGGTAAAGAAAGCGTATATTAAACCGCATGAGCACTGTGAAAATTTGTGAATCGATTTTTGTTCCGTATAATGTTCTATATAGAGACACACATGAAACCTTACACACCTGAAGACTTATTTGATCGGGTATTTTTTATATATCCTTTATTTTACATACAATACTAATTTTTTATATTTTACTGATCAACTAGACTGATCCTTTTACATTCATATTTAAAAAAAAAAAGAAAATCATTTCTCATTACTACTCTTTGAAATTATTGCCACTACGTCAACAATATGTATACGCACAAACTTTATTTATAGGCGTAGCATAGCACGCTGGGTCCCGCTAGTATATATATATATATATATATATATATATATATATATATATATATATAAATATATATATATATATATATATATATATATATATATATATATTATATATATATATATATATATATATATATATATATATAAATATATATATATATATATATATATATATATATAATATATGCATATATATATATATATATATATATATATATATATATATATATATATATATATATAATATATATATTATATATATATATATATAATATATATATATATATATATATATATATATATATATATATATATATACATATATATATATATATATATATATATATATATATATATATATATATATATATATATATATATATATATATATATATATATATATATATATATATATATATATATAAATATGGCAGAATCAAAAAAAAATCGAAAGCTTAAGTTTTTTTAAGAAAAAATAATGTTATCTGGACGTTTTGTGTTTTATTTGCACATGCAGTGTTAGTATGTGTGTTAGTAGAGCAGCTACCACTAATATAGTGTCGGATGCAAAGTTAAATAATAACTATGATCAAAACAAAGTAATCAAACTTAATACTATATGGATTCAGCGATTCTCATCTTCTTTTTATCCAACATTTTCCCATGATATTTGTAATCAAGAAGCAACTAAAAAAGGGTTTATGATATGTGCTGAGCTTTGAGATACAAATAATTATTGGCGCCTACAATCAACATTTGGTTTCATGGACTGGTGTGGAAGAAGACGACATTCAAGAAGTAAATTAATGTAAGCCTTTGATTTATTTTATATAATTTTTGTGTTTTAATTCTTTTTACATTAAATTATTTAGTTGTTGGTTATATTCAGTATCTAATTTAGTTTTATTTAATACATTATTCTGTGTTGAAATGCAATATTTAAAAATATACTCTTTACTGTTTATTTTTAAATTTATTTATAATAATAAAACATCCTTATAGTAACAATTTTATTTTTATTTTTTTATTTTAAAGAATATTGATTTCGACTTACGTCATCCTCAGTTCTTAAATTATTATTCTTATATATATATTTATATATATATTACTTATATATTATTCTTAATTATTATTCTTATTATTATTCTTAAATTATTATTATTATTATTTGGAATAATAATTTAAGAACTGAGGATGACGTAAGTCGAAATCGATATTCTTTAAAATAAAAAAATAAAAATCAAATTGTCGAATTGTTATTATTCTGTGATTCATAATGAGAGATTTCCAAGTGTGATTAGTTTGTCGTAGATTCAGTTTTCATATATTTTTTTGAGCTTTCCGGTGTAATGTAATATTATAATTTCGCATAAAAGTGCAAATTTCGTTACAGTATGTCTGTCTCCCGGGATTGCAATGTGAGACCAAAAACTATATTATTGCATTATAAGTTTGTCAAAAAAATGTCAAGTGGGTCAATAGAATGATTTTAATTTTTTTTACTCAATTTTTTGGAAAAAATGAAATTAATTATTTGTTTGATATGGAATGAGATAGCACATGAAATTGCACATGGAAAATTTTGATTTTGTAATAATTTTTGGAATGTTTTTGGAATTTTGAAAAAAGTTAGTGTTTTTGATTTTGCAAGAATTTTCGGAATATTTTTAGAGTTTTGAAAAAGTTTAAGTTTTTGATTTTATTATAATTTTTGGAATATTTTTGGAATTTTTGTATTTTTGATTGTGTTATAACTTTTGCGATGTTATTAGAATTTTGGAAAAAGTTTTTTGAATTTTTGATTTTAAAAAAGTTTCAATTTTGATTTTGTAATATTTTTTTAGTTATGAAAAAAGTTTGTGTTTTTGATTTGTTGTAATTTTTGCAATAATTTTGGAATTGTAAAAAAGGTTTGTAGTTTTGATTTTATGGTAATTTATGCAATATTTTTAGAATTCTGGAGAAAGTTTTAATATTTGAATTTGTGAATCAAGAAATGTTGCAATAATTTTAGAATTTTGAAAAAAGTTTCAATTTTTGATCTTGAAAGAATTTTTGAAATATTTTTAGAATTTTGGAAAAGTTTAAATGTTTGAATTTATTATAATTTTTGGAGTTTTAAAAAAAATTTGTACTTTTGATTTTGTTATAATTTTTGGAATATTTTAAGAATTTTGAAAAAAGTTTTTACTTTTGAATTTTGCCGGCCGTCACAACCGACGAAATCTGGTTTTCTAGACGGATTTAAAAAAATTTATTAATTAAAAATAGGTATACTTAATGGTAAAAGCCGAAAGGGCGATGTGTTCGATAACTGTACCGGAAGTGTGTTAAAAAAATCGTCAAGTGTGTCAAAACAAGGAAATTTGCGCATTTTTATTTAAAAAACGTTCATTTTAAGTGATTACGAATAGGAACATTGAATTTGGAGAAATCTTGATGGTCGGGATTAGTATGTGAGACCAAAAACGATTATTGCATTATAAGTTTGTCAAAAAAATGTTGTTAAGTGTGTCAATAGAATGATTTTCATTTTTTTACTCAATGTTTTGGAAAAAAATGAAATTAATTATTTGTTTGACAAATAACATTTCAATGTTATCGAACATGCAATTGGACATGGAAATTTTTGATTGTATTATAATTGTTGTAATTTTGAAATAAGGTTGTATTTTTGATTTTTTACGAATTTTCGGAATATTTTTAGAGTTTTGAAAAGTTTAAATTTTTGATTTTATTATAATTACTTCGGTCTGTAAGACCTAAGTATAACATTCTTGAGCCAAAAGTGAAATTCTTACCCCCACTTTTTTGGCATTTCTCAACATTTTAAGACTTACTCATTCTAAAAAAGCAAAAAAATGAATGTCTGTCTGCCGGCCGGCCGTTACAACCGAAGAACTCTAGAAAACCACTGAAGGGATTTCAAAAATTTTGTTTCTAAAAATAGGTATACTCAATGGTAAGAGCCGAAAGGACGATGTGTTCGATAGATGTCCCGGAAGTGTGTCGAAAAAATCGTCAAAACAAGGAAATTTGCATATTTTTATGTGATACGAGTAGGAACATTTAATTTGGAGAAATCTTGATCGAAACGATTGGTATGTGAGACCAAAATCTAGATTATTGCATTATAAGTTTGTCAAAAAAATGTTGTCAAGTGCGTCAAAAGAATGATTTTCATTTTTGTACTCAATTTTTTGGAAAAAAATGAAATTTTAATTATTTGTATGACATGAAATTTAATTGAACAGGAAATTGTTATAATTTTTGTAATTTTGAAAGTTTGTATTTTCGATTTTGTAAGAACTTTCGGAATAGTTTTAGAGTTTTGAAAAAGTTTAAATTTTTGGTTTTATTATAATTTTTGGAATATTTTTGGAATTTTGAAGCAAGTTTGTATTTTTGATTTTGTTATAATTTTTGGGATATTTTTAGAATTTTGGAAGAATTTTTTTGAATTTTGAATTTTTAATTTGGAAAAAGTTTCAATTTTTGATTTTGTAATATTTTTTGAGTCATGAAAAACATTTGTATTTTTGATTTTGTTATAATTTTTTAAATAATTTTGGAATTGTAAAAAAAGTTTGTATATTAGATTTTGTTATAATTTTTGCAATATTTTAAGAATTTTGAAAAAGTTTCAATTTTTGATTGTATATAATTTTTGAAATATTTTCAGAATTTTGGAAGAAAGTTTGAATTTTTTTGAATTTGTGAATTTAAAAATTTTGCAATAATTTTAGAATTTTGAAAAAGTTCCAATTTTTCATTTTCATTTTGGTAAAGCTTAAATGTTTGATTTCATTACAGTTTTTGGAATTTTGAAAAAAGTTTGTACATTTGATTTAGTTTTGATTTTGGAATAGTTTAAGAATTTTAAAAAAAGTTTGAATTTTGAATTACGAATTTTTGCAATATTTTTAAAATTTTGAAAGAATTTAAATTTTTGATTTTATTTCATTATAATTTTTGCAATTTTGAAAAAAGTTTGTATTTTTGATTTAGTTACAATTTTTGGAATATTTTTAGAATATTGGCAAAAGTTGCAATTTATGATATTGTTATAATATTTGCAATATTTTTAGAATCTTAATCCTTGATTTTGTAATTATTTTTGGAAATATTTTTAGAATTTTGAAAAAAAGTTTCAGTTTTTGATTTTATTATAATTTTTAGAATATTTTTATAATTTTGAAAGAAATATGAATTTTTGATTTTGTAATATTTTCTCGAAACGCTAAATGGTGATTTTTTTGACTAGTTTGCTGATTGTTTAATATTTTCATTACAGTATATCAATTTAAGATCTGTTTTAATTTTCCGGCAAGGGGGAATCTGGATGGTAGGGATTGGTATGTGAGATCAAAAACAAGACTTTCGCATTAGAAGTTTGTCAAAAAAAAAATGTTGTCAAGTGTGTCAAAAGAAAGATTTTTATTTATTTTTTTACCCAATTTTATGGAAAAAAATAAAATCAATTTTATTTGTATGACATGAAATTTTATTATTATTATTGAGAATTATGGCATTATAAGTTATGTCAAGTGTGTCAAAAAATGATTTTATTTATTTTTTTACCAAATTTTTTGAAAAAAATAATTTTGCTGTTTTTATGACGTAAATGTAATTGAACTTGAAATTGGACATGGAAATTTTTAAATTTGTTATAGTTTTTGAAATATTTTTGGAATTTTGAAAAAAGTTTGTTTTATTGATTTTGTAATAATTTTTGCAATATTTTTAGAATTTCGGAAAAAGTTTTAATTTTTGATTTTGTTATAGTCTATAGATTTTGCAATATTTTTAGAATTTTGAAAAAAATAGAATTTTTGATTTTATTATAATTTTTAGAATTTCGAAAAAAGTTTCAATTTTTGATTTTGTAAGAATTTTTGGAATATTTTTATAATTTTGAAAGATTTAAAACTTTAAATGTTATTGTAATTTTTAAAATTTTGAAAAAAGTTTCAATTTTTGATTTTGTTATAATTTTTGCAATATTTTTAGAATATCGGAAAAAGTTTGAATTTTTAAGAATTTTTGGAATATTATTGGAATTTAGAAAAAGTTTAAATATTTGATTTTATTCTAATTTTTGAAATATTCTTGGAATTTTGAAAAAAGTTTGAATTTTTGATAGTGTTATAATTTTTGCAATATTTTTAAAATTATTGAAAAAAGTTTGATTTTATTTAATTTTTACAATATTTTCGGCATTTTGAAAGAAATATGAATTTGTGATTTTGTAATATTTTCTTGAAACGCTAAATGGAGAGGTTTTTGAGTAGTTTGCTGGGTGTATCATCTTTTCTCTAAGTTCTATTAACTTATGATCTGTTATAATTTTCTGTCAACGTATTAATATTTCGTATTTGTTTTGTAATAAATTTCTAAATAGAGATAAAAAAATACTTGTACTTTAACAAAGAGTTTTATCTTTGATATACATCGCTGCTCAAAACTAAAAACAATGTCCTTATAAAAGTTTTTAGCGTAAAGCTATATCAAAATCGGTCTGGGTACCGAAGTCTTGATATCTTAGAGCTTAAGATTTCAGCCCCTTCATATTTTTGTTTATTATTTTGTTATGTTAATTCAATTTCTGGAGTGAAATAAAAAACACCAGATTTTAGTGTTTTTGCAGGAATTTTGTTTTTTGAAGACAACAAATATTAAACAAATTGACAATATTTTTTAACGAAATGTTTATTTTTAACTACCTTCTGCTGTGCGACATTGTGCGACCTTAAAGTTTATTAGTATATTAGGTTCTTAAAGGTTTTACTATTGGGTGTTTACTTTGGAATTATTAAATTTTTTGTTCGGGATTTATTTTTTTAATGTATCTTTTATAATCTCTACATTATTATTTCTTTGCAGAAGGTGCTTCATAAGTATGCATAAAAACTTTGTAAACAAATTTTTAAGACTGATCAATAGGTCAAAAAATTCAGTTAAAATTAGCTTCAAAATAAACTAAAAAATTGATTACAACATTTTTTAATTGCTTCATGGTTAAATCTTCATGGCAAGTTTGTGAAAAATTAGCGACGAAATTCCAACCTCCAGCTATTAAAAATCCAAGTAAGTTCAAAATATGTTTTAATTTTTACCATTTAAGTACCTAACTGTTATTATAGCGAAAATTAAGTTTTTCTATTAGGTAGGATTTGAGGATTTTGTTTTTATAAAAATGGAAATAATGTTTTTTAAATTAAATTAATGTTTCTAATTGTTATTTTAATTGTTGGTTTATCACCTTTTTTTAAAAGAAAAGAAGTTAACTAATATTGATATCAACATAATTTAAGGGAGTCGAATAATTTACACCGCAAGTTACAGTGACATAAACTGTAGCTCTGATGAAAATAGAGAAACTGCATTACAGTTCTTCAGAGTCCAAGTACATGATAAACAAGTATAGATGGACTATGGGATGCATACATTATTTAACAGTGTGCATTGTCTAGTCGCAAAAACAACCCAATAAATACCAATCTGTCAAATTGAAGTTCTTTAACTCTTATTGAAAAACGATTTATTCGAATGAATTAATAGAATGTTTCTTCTTTCAAAAAACAATGTCTAGCATTAATTTGCTTAAATCTTTTTCCAAAACTTGCATAGATAAATGTAGTGGAATAATCCAGATCAAACCGATTCGTAACAAATAATCTTGTTCTTAAAATAAAATTTAATTTTATGAAAAACGATTTAAACATTTATAACTATTTTATCGCAGTTTACGATACCAATAAATTTCAAGAATAAAATTGTTTTATCTTCAAATCAAAAACAGACATTACAAAGAAAAACAATCATTTTAATCATAAGACAAATTTGATATATTTCATTGCAGTTTGTAGCTATATATGAATAATGGCTGTTTTGTTATTATTATAATTTTTTTTATGTTACTCCTTGTTTGAACCAATCTAAAATCTATTAAATATTTGAAAGTAAAAAAAAGCCAGACAAATATTTATTATTTTCACATTTTAAAATACTTTATTACCTCCATCCAAAACTATCGATAGCTGTTTTTATGAAAGCTGACATAATGGCAACTCCTAATCCACTTCCAGACACAATAAATATTTCTACAAACTCGCGACGACGTTTAAAATATTGGGCTACCATTAATGTTGAGCAATCACGTGTCATACCCACACCAATACCGACAACAGCACCTGTAGACATAAAAATAAATTGAAATCGTGAATTAATTAATCTAGCGTATTGTCGTTTCTCCTAACGATTATCTTGCTAAAACAGAACAGCATAATTCAAAATGTTTGTCTCACTATAGTCGAAATATTACGAAATATATTAATAAAAATAGGAACTTACCATAACTGAAAAATAATTGATGAAATTGTGAAGCAAAAGATGTGAACAGACAACCCAAAGCTGTTACAAGGCCTCCTATTACAGCAGTTAATCTCGTTGATTTTCGTTTACAAAATGCTATTGTAATTGGAGAAATAAATAATGCCACGGCTGTAGAAAGTGCACCCAGCCAGCCTGCAAAAAATAAAAAACAAAACAAACATGAATTAATAAAAAGTTTCGGTAATTGGTCGATTCTAATAATATTTAGCTCAAATTTTATTAAATTACAACAATTTGAAGTGTAATTCACCATTTTGAAAGAAAAAATGAAAAAAGTTTTTGGATATTTAATTAGTGAGCTCATGAGTGTATCTTACAGCTGAACTGCAATACCTGTCTCTTGGAGGTTTTTGCATACCATTGGATCTTTAATAACTTTGCTTAAAACTATCTTCACGTGATTGTTCTACAAAAACTTGCCAGAAAAAACAATTCGTAGAACTCCTCGCTGGTTATATGTTTTGGGTTTAATGTTAAGTGTTTCTTATCGTAAAAGGAGATCACAATGCTTTTACTCAAAGTAAGTGCTAAGATCCTAATGCATAATAATGGTTCTTTTTAATAATGTCCTACAGTACCATATGAATAAAAACAGTTGGGCAGCTTTCAACCAATATGTAGGTCATCGTTCTAAAAAAATTTAACGTTTTAAAACTTTTTAAAACTTTATGAAAATCAATTTACAAAATATTACAACTCATTTGCTTTTCATTGAAATTCATTTCTATTTAGTAAAAGCTAAAAAGCTTTCTCATTACCACTCACTTATCATGAATTTAATTATTTTAATCCTTAAAATAACAAAATACTTTATCAGCCTTAACTTCTTAAGAACACTTTGTCTAGCATGTTTTTCTTCGAATTTATTTAAAACTAATTTATTCATAAAAAACAAGATTTTCAAAACAAACGTTTAAAGTTCAATCGTCCTTTATTCAAAACTTTCAATCTCTAATCCATAAAGAAATTGATTAATCCGCTAATTCCAAATTACGAGAACATAACTACATTGGTACTTGTATTTTCTTCTCCATCCTATGATGACCAAATTTACATATTTTGTCTAAGTTCTTTTTTAAGGTATTAATAAAAATAGAAAATGTCTTATGAACTATCTTTACGAGGGTTCGTTTTTCCAAACTTTTTACCATTCGACTTGATTGAAGGTAAATTAGATACGTTTTAAGCTAATTTTATTTCAAGTCACCCTGATACGTTTCGAACTTTTTTCTCGTTTTTTTTACTGGCAAACATAAAATAAATATAACCATACAGAGCAAAAAATAGAAACAACTTTAAAAACTGAATGGCGACAAAAATAATCCAAGCAAAAAAACTTTATTTATAGTTTTAATTCACCAATCCATTTTCCAACAAATATTATAGATTGTGGATGTGATTCGCATACATTTATAAATATTTTCTCAATCTAAAATTTATATCTTGAAATAATTAATAAAAAATGTTAATTTGATTTATGACTATGTCGATTATGGTAAGAGCAATTAATAGACCACAATCAATCAAATCCTATTTCTTTTGATTTATTTATATCAATTATATTTTAATGTTGCTATTTAGCTATGAACAACAAATAATTTTGCAATTAATTGCTCCTTATTGGATGGTGAAACGTATAATTAATTTATTTGATTAATGTTTACTTAGCTTATAGTGACATTATCACGTTTAACAAAATAGATATAATTCGTTGTGGAATTGTGTGTTGTTAAAAACGTTCAAGTCATAAACGTTTTTAGATCATAAAAAATGTTGTTAATCTATTAACAGAAGTTGGTTACCTATTGCATATTGAATAGTTCATCAAAATAAAATTAATCCAAAACCAATTTTAATTATTTCATCCATCGTACCATTATCAACACATAAATCTTAATTCAAACACAAATCAAATCAAAAAAACTTTTAGATTCCAAATATTATTTTCTTTTTAACAAAAAAATAGAAATAAAATCTAATTTATTAAGAATCAAACAAAAAAATTCCAAAATAGAAAAACACCAAATCAATTTGAGAAATTTATTGTATTTTTGTTGGTTTCATAAAAATAATCCATTCATATAAATAGGCGCCAAACATTATATAAATTTTTCCTATTCGACATATGCATAACATCACGAAAACTTGTTGAATTTTTCAGATTTTGTAAACAGATTTCCGAATAAATAAATTGAGCTTAGCAGGAGAAAACTAATATTATATTTCTATATAATATTGATTACGAAGATATGACTTAATAATAAAGTTATATTCACCATAACAAGATTAAAAATAGTGACATTTCGTTTTTTTGTTTATGATGGAATATTCTTCAACCTAACCGGACTACGGTTGCAACTTACAGAAATTGCTTTAGGTTTAATAATGTGAAGATTATGGAGTGCAATGTACAGAAGAATATCGCTCTGGAAAATATCCTTTAGAGAAAATAGTTCCACTAAAAGAATATAAAACACATGAATAAACATGAAACTAACAAAAACAAAATAATACGCATCAGAAAGTTGTTGTTTATCTTATTGGGTATACAAATTGGTATATATATATATTTATATATATATTTTAAAGTTTAAGTAATTGAGATTAATTGAACTATATTTTATTTTCACATAAATATTTCGTGTGATTGTCTCAACTTCATCGATTTATAATTGTTGAGTTGTTGAAGCAATTTCGTAGTTTGATTCGCCATATGTGACCGCACGGTGAAGTTGTGACAATTGCATTTTGATTGGAAATAGGACATGTTTTTTTCAGTGTATACATATTGTGTTTGTGTCACACGGTATATTCGAGATTACCGTTAGTTAATTAAATATTAAATTGTACAAAATTATGATAAATCAGTCTAAATAAACCTGTGATAGAATAAAGTCTAAATATTATATCGAGAGTTTTTTCAATAGTGTCTGTTAATAACATCTGATAGTGTAACCCACAGGTAAAAGTTAATAGTAACTTTTTATAACTATAGTACATTTCATATGGCGACGAGTTAAATGGTGTCAAAATTATAGTTATATCATTTTATAAATCAGTGTTGTGTAATAATACTATAAAAACGAGTACCGTTAGGAGTATCAGTATAACCAACAGTGGTTATAAGAATTTTTGTACGATACGGTCATTATTGTTTTACAAACAAACGTAAAATTATATTTTCATTGCATATTATAATGATAGGTCATGTTGAACTAACTGTTTATTATTTGAGAAAATCTTATGGAATATACTGAGCGCGTGCAACAGTTCTTTATATTAAATGAAGTAAAAGAGAAGAAAAAAGTCGCGTTAACACATGTTGCCTGACCTATTACAATAGGTGCAGCTGGTATCTCTACTCACCAGAGGTGCCTCTAGACCTATTACAATTGGAACAACTGGTAGTCCACACTATCACAATTGGCCCAACCGGTAGTTCCACACCATTACAATTGCACCATTACAATTGACGCAGCCGGTCACCTGAGGCTAGACAATCAGCCCAGGCGGTCATCTGAGTTATTACACTATAAATTCAACTCCAGCTAGCACAACGAAATTCATTTGTGGAACTACTTCAATTTCCAACTTCTTCGATTTTCGAACTGTTCCAATGGAATTGCTACACATTTAACTTTTAAAATTAACTCGTTTTCCAAAACATTAAATATAATTTTTTTCATAACTTTTAATATAGAAAATTAAAAAAAAAATCAATAGAAAGTTATGTTTAAATAAATGTATAAATTACTTTAATGTTTGAATAAATGTATTAATGTTAGCTCAAAATTATATCGTGCACTAAAAAATCCTGTTTCTAACAAATACCATCTTGTTCAACAGTTTACTTACATGTATCTAGCGCAGAGAAAAATGAATAGGAAGAAATTTGATAGAAGTAAATTTTAATTAGGATCTTGATAGATTTTCAGTTGTGATTTACAGTAATAATTATTTTTGCATAATTTGCATAACTGAACAGGCTTGAAAACATAAGCCTTGCGGCAAAGAAAAAAGAAACATTTGAGGCCACGAATGTAGTATGTTTCAAAACTTGTTGTCACAAATCGTGGGGAAACACATACCATGAGAATGTTTCAAGCCGGGCTTAGACTTACCCATATGAAATGATCATATTTTATATAGGCACTATATTAACAACGCAAACAATTTGTTAGAGATGAACAACATTATTTTGGTCTCACTTAGTTTTTTGTTTTGTAATAAAAAGTGTTGTCATGCTGTGTAAGTTGACGGATAACAAAATCAATTTTATGTTTTTATTGATGGTTATTGTTTTAAATTTTTTTTTTTTATAAAATGTGTTGTGTAGTAGGAATTACAATATGTGTCACACCAATACATAAAATCCTTTTAAGACCAAAGTCCCACAACAACTTGCGTTCCAAGGTGTTAATGGACGCAATTTTTTTTTATTGATAGTATATTATTATTAATTTCAACAATACTTAACTATCGTTTTTTTAAGAATCGGGCAGAAAACGTGGTTTTTGGAAATTTTTTCGACTCGATTTTGTGATTTTGGTATCAATCGATCGGGCTTGGCCGTCTCCCGAAAACTTTATGAGATTGAGGTGGTAGAACCCATCCTTACCCCTTTACACCCTCTTTAAGTTTTAGCATAAAAAAATCTATATAAAATAAATGGGGAGAGATAAAAAAAAATAAGGGCACCATTATCTTTTATTCAGATCAGCGCAACTTTTGAGTCCAAAAGTTGGTTTGCAACCCCACCCCAACCAACCCCGTGGGTGGGGTTGAGACATTAAATGAGTAAAATATGTCATGTGGGGTATCGTTAGAATCAGAATTTTATAACAAATACAATCCCTCATATTACCCCTTTATCGGTGACATAGCCATTTTTTACTCCCTTATCGTAGAAAAAAATATTTTTTTTGCATGTCATGTTTGGTGTCGATTTCAATATAATCAGGGATGCTGAGTTCAATGATGATGATAAAAATAGGGGCCAGACTCGGGGTAGTCCAAAAAGGGGTGGAGGTTAGGGGATCGGTTATAAAAAATATCGAAATTATCGTCATAATAAAAATTGGGGTCGGACTCAGGGTAGTCCAATAATAGGTGGGGGGGTTGGGGGGTCGGTTACACAAAGTATCGAAATTATTGTCCTTATTATCGATTTTTACATAATCGAGGAGCTCAATGGTGATGGTAAAAATGTTGACCTGAGTCAGGGTAGTTCAATAAGGGTTGGGGGTTGGGGGTCTGGTCATGAATAGTATCAAAATTATCGTCATCATTATCAATTTTAACATAATCGAGGATGCTGCGTTCAATTATGGTACTAAAAATTGGGATTGGACTCAGGGTAGTCCAATAATAGGTGGGGGTTGGGGAGTCGGTTACACAAAGTATCGAAATTATTGTCATTATTATCGATTTTTACATACTTGAGGATGCTAAGTTCAATGGTGATGGTAAAAATGTTGACCGGACTCAGGGTAGTTTAATAAGGGGTGGGGGTTGGGGGTCTGGTCATGAATAGTATCAACATTGTCGTCATTAGTGTTGATTTCAACATACTTGAGGACACTGAATCCAACAGTGATGTTTAAATTGGGATCAAAAATATAAGGGTGTCACTAAAGGGTGGGAATTGGGGGCTAAAAGCCGAAGATGTTCACATATATATTAAGAGTATTGATTTTGAATAAATCAAGGGCACTGAATTCAATGGTGATGCGAAATATGGTTTAAAGACTCAAAAGGGCTTAAAGACGAAAAAAAAGTAGGCGAAATGTCAAACTGAACGGCTGTGTTTATTTTTTCACAAAAAAATTCTTTAACATATATTTTGAAAAAATAATTATTTTCTATTTTTATAATTTTATTAAAATTTTAATATAGAAAAAACTAATTTTAATTTTATTTTTAATAATTAATATTATTTTCTGTTTTTTTGGTTTTAGGTAAGAAAAAAGAATAGTACATTATGATGCTAGGACGTAAAGCTAAAGATTTTGGACGGATGTGGAGTTTGCAAATCGAGGCGCTAGCCGAGATTTGCACCCACATTAAGTCCAAAATAGCTTACGTCTGTGCATCATATACTATTTTTTATTCGCCGCAAGCAAAATATTTTAAGAAAAGTTGTTTATTCTAAATTAAAATTATAAATTTTCATAAATTTTAAAATAAAAATATGTGGAACAAGTAACCTTTGAAAAAATATTTATTATTTTTTCCAAATTCTATGACAACAAATGATAACAACTATTTTAATTGGATAATATAATTTTGAATTTGCGGGTTGCTTTGATAAAAAAATTTATTTTTCATAGAATTTAAACAAATACAAATGCTTTTTACTTTTTTGGACGTAGCTATGACGACAAAATAAATAGTTGAAAAGTGATACTTTAAAGCCGCAAATCACAGTAATAAAGTAACACTTTAATATATAGGCGAATAAAAAAAATATTTTAGTAGTTTTTTGTGTGATATTATTAAAACACGAAATCTAATAAATATTTTAAACAGAAAATTGAACGGAAGATTTACATTTTAGAAATTCTAGGAAATTATAAAGTAAGGAAAATAATCAATTTGGAAAAATTAATTGATGAACTGAATTTAACAAGAAAAACAACAACAAAAATTTAGATCCATAGATTCAAGAAATTCAGGAAAATCAAAATAAGATAAGCGTTTTAATATAATATTTAGTTTTTATTCATATATTAACAATTTAGTTAACAGTTATTGTACATAATCTGTTAAATTGGAATTGTTTATTGTAAACATAATATAATAAACAATTCGAAATATTCAAGGACGGTAAGGTACAATAATTGGTTATTGTTGACTTATGTAGAATTGTAGTTATTTTATTAGTTTCGTTATTAGTTTTCTTGTGGTCTTGTTGACTCAATAGCAGGTTTTAAGTACACTTTATGTATAGTTTCCTGTCTTTGAGTTACATATTGTTTTGATGTTTCTAAAATAATATTTTGTTTACAATTTCATAATTTTAATTGTCGATTTTAACAGTGAACCTAGACTTAGATTCAGGTTATCCAGCTGTTGAAGTAGTCAATTTCAATTTCAATTTGAGTTTGTTTGTTTTCGCATTACTGTGGTTTTCGTATGTATGTTTTTCATTGATATTTCTCTATGAGTTAAAATGGCAAAATTATCTATCAGCTATGCGAACATAAGAGGATTGAATATAAACCTTAATTCAGTCCATCTTTTTCTTGAAACTATGAAACCTGATATTTTGTTTTTAACGGAAACGATTATCAGTGCACGTGCTGTGACCTTAGATAAAAACAGATGCCTTTGTCCCAATTATGAACTTGAATCCTCTTTCTACATTAAGCATGGAGTTTGTGCTTATATTAGGGATACTATACCATATGTGAGATTAAATAAATTTGAATTCAATGCAAAATTTCACAATATGGTGTCACTAAAAATTAGTTGCCCAAGTCAAACGCTGTTTGTCTTTGGACTTTACCGTTCACCTAATTCACCTGAGAACTCTAATTTATTTCATGACTTATCTGAGAAGATAGATAGGTTGGTTGAGTATCCTAATGCAAAGTTTATAAGATTTTAATGTCCACAATAAAGAATGGCTTACACACAGCTCTAAAACTGACGAGGTTGGAAGACAGGCTGAGTTGATTGCTCTTTATCACAATTTTACTCAAATAATAGACCTGCCAACCAGAGTTCCTGACATTCCTGGTCAAAGTAGTAATTTACTTGATTTATTTTTGACAAACGATCCATATCTGGGTCAATTTAAAATATCAGAACCATTGGGTGGTTTAGATCATAATTTGATCTCCACACAACTAAATATACAAATTCCAAAACAATTTAAAACGAACCCTCGCAATGTTTGGGATTACAAAGCTGCGGATTGGCAAGGACTTAAAAGTTTTTTTAGATGTTTTCCTTGGAAACGCTATAGCCTTACCGGCCAAGACCCAGACATAGCTGCAACAAATTTGTCTGAAACTGTAATTGATGGTATGCACAGATTTATTCCTAATAAATTGATCATTCCGAAAACTGATCTATGGTTTTCTAGTAAATGCAAAAAAGCTATAAAAGTTAAAAAAAAGGCTTTTCGAAAGTTTTATCAAAACCGATGAAAACCTTAGACAGTACCGTAAAGAGAGAAATTTATGTCGTAAGTTAATAGATGAAGAGAAACATCTATTTAATAGGAAAAAAGCATCTAAATTCGCAGAACATCCGACTGGTTCACGTAATTTCTATAAAACCGCAAAGGCTGTCCAAAGCAACTTTTGTAAATCTTCCCTACAGCCTCTTGTTAATAGAGATGTCCCTATCATTGATCCAAAAGAGAAAGCTAATTTGCTTGGGCATTATTTCTCTTTAAATTCTACTTTAAAAGAACCTAATTTCCAACCTAAACCTATTTTTTAAGTATCTTATAAAATGAGGCGGATAATTTTTCGGGAAAACATTGTTCGAAAAATGCTTTTAAAAATCAATACTAACAAGGCAACAGGCCCTGATTTTATTCCTCCGATTATACCTAAAACATTTGCTAGGGAGTTAGCACCAATCCTCACTAAAATCTTCTATTTGTCATATAAGAAAGGAATTTTTCCTGAAATTTGGAAAATGGCTAGTGTACAGCCAGTTTCAAAAAAGGGCAGTAAGGTTGATCCTACGAATTACATACCCATTTCAATTTTATCGGTAGTTGCTAAAATTTTTGAGAAATATGTCAATTTTAATTTAATGAGCTTCTAAGAGTCTTCCAAATTAATTAATGAGAGACAATATGGATTTCGAAAAGGAAGAGCGACGGGAGATTTGCTGTCTTTTGTCACTCATATCTGGAACAAGTCGCTTGAAAACTTTGGAGAAACATTCGGTGTTGCTCTTGATATTTCCAAGGCGTTTGACAAAGTTTGGCATAACAACCTTATATGCAAATTGAGATCCTATGGTTTAGACGAGCAGCTTATATCTTGGACACAGAGCTTTATATCTGATCGAAAATTTCGGGTCAATGTTGACGGTGTATCATCGAATACTTTTTCAACTAATGCAGGAGTTCCTCAGGGTTCCGCTTTGTCACCAACTCTTTTTCTTATCTATATTAATGATTTGTTGGACTTAACGGTTCATCCTATACATAGTTTTGCTGATAATAGCACGCTTCATGCGTCTCATGAAGCACCTAAATTATATACACCCTTAGCGCTTAGTGAGTGTAGGTCAAAATTGATAGATTCCCTTAACACTGATCTTAAAACAATTATGGATTGGGGTATTGCTAACAGTGTTGAATTCAATACAAGCAAAACACAGGTTTGTCATTTTTCTAGGATAACGACACCCAATCCTTTTCCATTAACGTTTGGCCCCAAAAATCTTTTAGAAAATGAGTCTGTCAGACTTCTAGGAGTTGAGATTGAAAATAATATGAAGTGGAATTCTCATATTTTTAATCTGGCTAAGAATGCTGTTCAAAAGTTAGGATTTTTGGGGCAATGTCGTAAGTTTTTCGATAGCGAACAACTTCTTTTAGTTTATAAATCTTTTATACGTCCCTGCATGGAATACTGTTCTCACATATGGGGTGGAGCTTACATGAGTTGTTCGCTATCGAAAAACTTAGTCTCAACTGCCTTAATTTTCTGTACAGCGTAGAGCTATTAAACTCATTGGTAACCCAAGTCTTACTAACGGTTTTGATTCCTTGCAGCACAGAAGAAATGTTGCTGATTTGACTATATTTTATAAATATATTATGGATGAACGAGCTTCTGAAGAGATCAAATCGATTTTACCTAAATCAGCAAACCTTTCGCGTCACACCAGAGCAAACGAAGCAGCGCATCCCTTTACAGTTCAAATAATTAGGTGTAGAACTGTAGCCTTCCAACGTGACTTTTTCAACAGAGTATCTCATCTTTGGAATGCCTTACCTTCCTGGGTTTTCCCTGATGAATTTAATCCACAAGGCTTTAAAGTTAACGTTCATAAATTTCTCAGAGAATCTTAATTTGCATTCCATTCTTATCCCTAGTTGGCGTGGTATCTTCGGATATTCAGAGACGTTAATTTATAATTTATTATAATTAACACTAAACATGCCTAACTTTGAATAAAAAAAAAAAAAAAGACGAAGTTCACAATTATTTATACAAGAAAATGATGAGCACTCAAATTGATAGTCTTATTTTTGTGGCTTTTGTTTGTATATTTCAATAATAAAAATATAAGAAATATAAAGAATAGCAAATTCTTAGTTTATTATTTTTCTTATTTAATAATTTTAAAATATTTTTCTGCCGTGTTTCGACGATACGTCAATTTGACGATATAATCCAACTAATATTTAAGAATAACCCACTTTTAAGGGGCTCCTTAGTTAAGTAACTCTAGCCTTGATACTTGAACATTTTTTTAATCTCCACCCCACACCTTCTGATTTTGCTCCTATGGTTGCTTGATTGCATATTCCAAGACCACCATTGGATTCAGTATCCTCGGTCCATAGAAAAACCAATATTTATTATGTATATTTGAGCATTTACCTAATTTTAGACCCAATCACTTATCCTCTAGTTTCTCGCCTGGACCCCAAATACTAATTTCAGCATCACCATTGCATTCAGTACCCTCAATTTATCCAAAATCGGTACAAATAATATATTTTCGGCTTTCAGCCAACCTCCCCCCTTTAGTGACACCCGTATATTTTTGATCCCAATTTAAACATCACTGTTGGATTCAGCGTCCTCAAGTATGTTGAAATCAACACTAATGACGATAATTTTTAATAACTATTCATGACCAGACCCCCAACCCCCACCCCTTATTGAACTACCCTGAGTCCGGTCAACATTTTTACCATCACCATTGAACTCCTCGATTATGTAAAAATCGATAATAATGACAATAATTTCGATACTTTGTATAACCGACCCCCCAACCCCCACCTATTATTGGACTACCCTGAGTCCGACCCCAATTTTTATTATGACGTGATTTCGATATTTTTTATATCCCACTCCCAACCTCCACTCCTTTTTGGACTACCCCAAGTCCGGCCCCCATTTTTATCATCATCATTGAGCTCATCATCCCCGATTATATTGAAATCGACACCAAACATGACATGCAAAAAAAATATTTTTTTTACGATAAGGGTACCCCCTTGGGAGTAAAAAATGGTTATGTCACCGATCAAGTGGTAATATGGGGGTTTGTATTTGTTATGAAATTCTGATTCTAACGGTACCCTAAACACAAAAAAATCGCATGGTTATCCAGTGGGTTGTTTTAACAATATAATGTTTGAAATCTCAAAAAATGGTGAGAACAAACAAAACTTTAGTTAAAATAACTAAATTTATTTTTGTTTAAACCATAATCAAATTTTAACCATAATAATTTACTTATGTATATAAAAAATTGTTCTAAAATATATAGTCTTAACCATGTTATAGTTCTTTTAAAAATAAACTTATGGTTATTAACATGGTTAAACATAACCATTGCATAGTTAAACTCAATCATGATTATGGTTGATTTTAATCATACATAAATATAGAAAACTAACCAAACTTATGGTTGTTTTCAATCATACAATATGGTTATTTTCAATAATATACATGGTCATTTCAACCAATACAATTCTAAATATGGTTGTTTTTCGTCATATGATTGAAAATTTAAAAATTAACTTCCGCAGTTCGCATCCTTAGTTTTAAATCAATATCTAAAGCGAAAGGAAGATTAAGATTGAACAAAAATTCTTAAAACATCGTTTAAGTGAAAAATTATATTTTTTTTAAATTTAATAAGTGTAATATAAAACTTAATAAGTGAAATATAAATAAAGTGCATAAAATATTTTCAAATATGACAGAGCTAGTGGTAAGTTTTATAATTTATGGACCATTCTTTTGTAAGTGTGCATCGATTTTTTACGCCAAAATTCTAAATATTTGGTATTCTACTTTATTGGTATTAACAAATGGAAAAACCTAAATTCAGGATCTTTTGTTGCTCTAAAATTGGGGTTAGTGTTTTGGACAATTTTTAAGTGTTTGCGGTATTACGTCGGCATTTTTAACTCTCAAAAATTTGATTCAATTTTTATAAATTTTTGCAACTAGTTGTAGAAATAGTTATTTTATCGAAGAACGATTATTAAAAATTTATGATTCATCTTTCCGCTGTGTGGTGCATTAGAACTAGTGCTATAGAGCTAGCTGAATTTAGTTTTTTCTTTTGTTAATACGAATGACATAACTAATTTTCAGATTTTAAAAACATCGACAGAACAATGTACATTTTCAACAGAATAGCCCTCCAATAGTACAATTTAATGCCTTAAATATTTGGTAAAGGCATATATCTATGTTTAGGCTGTAATCATGTGTTGAACAATAATTCTGCCTTTTATCGACCTTTTCCTCTTTTAAAAAAGAAAATCGTTGTTTGAAGCCTTCTAAATATTTTGAATTTAATAGCTTTTTATGTATTAAGGGCGTAAAGTATGTCTTTTCCGCTTGAGAGTGAAATTGTTGCTCGAGGCGTTGGCCGACATCAATAATCATTCGAAAGCAAAAACGATACTTTATGCCCGAATTCTAGACAAGATTTTTTATACGAGTAAGATTCTGTATTATTTGCATAAATAAAAATACATATATTTACACAAAATAGTAAAACTTTTGTTCAGAAAATTGTTTAATCCAAGTAGTTTTTCGTTTGATAATTATTTTCGTAACTTTCTAGAGCAACCAATTTTTTTTTAAATTTCTATATTAATTTATTTAAAACATTTTGCTTTTCAGTTTCATTTGATCTATCGTATTGCTACGTATGCATATTTTTTCTAAAATATTTTTTGAGAAACTTGTTAAGTTCACGTAATATTTTGTTAATATTTTTTCTAAATTTCTTTAGCAACCACTTTATTTAATTTTAATTTTTTTTTTTTTAATAAAAAGTGTTTTGTTATAGGGCTTAGAATATGTGCCACAACAATACATAAATACCTTTTAAGACCTAAGTCCCACAACAACTTGCGTTCTAAGCTGTTGATGAACGCTTTTTTTATACCTCTGCGGATTGAAGCATTATAAAATTGTGCATATATAAAATTACAAACAAACAAAAAAATGCTTAGATTAAACAATTTTCTTAAAATAAAATTTCACAAAACATATATGTCTGTAAATATAATATGTATGCTTGTTTTTTGGAAATAGCCATAATGTATATTTGTTCTTTTGAGTTCGTTTGACGTTGTCAAAAATATTTACGCTTTAGGGCGTAAAATAGTAATTTTGGGCATTGATATTTCAATTTTAGGCATTGTTATTTCAATAGAAAAAACGGCCTGCCTTACGCACAAATTTTGAATCGTAAAAGTGCATTTTACGGTTAACTCGTACAAAAAATATAATATTTGTTTCAGTTTGCTTTAGTTTGAAAACATGAAAAGCAGGATAAATAAATATTTTATACGCCTACATATTAAATATGTAATTTTTAATATGTATTTTGTTGTCATAGTTATGTCCAAAAGAGTAAAAAACATTTATATTTCTTTAAATTCTACAAAAAATAGAAATTTTTATCAAAGCAACCTTTCAATTTTAAAACTTTATAAGCCAATGGCCCTTTTCCAAACTTGTATGCAGTGCAACGCATTACTTCTTCGCTTCTTACGTCTTTGCCTAAAAATTACCTATAAACTAAATTAGGGTTGTCATATTTGAGTTTAGTTTATAGAGCAAAGAAGCATGAAATGAAGAAGTGAGCGTAAAATAATTGTTTTTTATTATAGTGTCATAGTTAAACGATTTGTTTGAAAAAAATAAAAAATACTTTGGTCAAAGGTTATTCTTGTTCAACATATTTTTATTTCAAAATTTGTAAAATTTTTAATTTAAATTAAACAATCTTTTTTAAATATTTTGCTTGCGGTGAATTATAAATAGTATATGATGCACGTAAGCAATTTTTGAACTTAACTTGGGTGCAAATTTCTGCTGGTGCCTCGATTTGCAAACTCCACATACGACCAAAAACCCTAGCTTTACGTCCTTGCATCATAATGTACAATTTTACGGCTGAACTATTTTTTAGAAATTTGAAATACGAAAAGTCCTTCGTTTGATATTTCCTTTTTTTTATTTCAGATGGTCAACTATAGTGTTAATCTGAATTATATTTGTCAATTTTCATGATATTCATCAAAATAATAATGAAATTTGTTTGTTTTTTTATTGCAATAATATAATTAGATAATATATAATAATTGTATTGTAATTAGAAATATGTAGTTGGGCTATTATTTTGAAAATGTACATCGAAAAAAAAACAACTATTTTTTAAAAATCTGAAATTTTGATATTTTGTTGGTATTGACGAAAGGAAAAAAGTAATTTCTGCTTTTATTTTTTGTGTACTCTGAATCGGAGTTATGCGCGGTTGAATTTTGAGGCTTTTTCACGTAGTTTTTGGTAATGGTGGCAATGTTTTGTGAATAGGTGCCACAAATTTCATCCGACTTACGTATATTTTTGCAAGTAAAAAGGAAAATAATTGAATAATTGAAATAAGTAAGTTTAAAATTAATAACTTTTCTCTTTTCCGCTAGGCGGCGCGTAAAACCTTGGTTTACTTCAAAGCTCATATCTCAAAAAGTAGGCTTTTTTTTTTTTTGTTTTTCACAAATTTTAAAGTAAACATATGCAGCTATGAAATTGAGAAATAAAAAGTCAGCAATTCAATATGGATTTTTTCTTACGATTTTTTAAAGTTTGGTATATGAAAAATTCACATGTGTTTTTTTATTAAGTTAATAATCCTGTACTAAATGTGGATCTAATAAATTAAACATTTCATATTTTAACATCTGCAATAAATTTGAACCATTTTCTGTGCGGTTAAATGGTTAAAAACTTATTAAAAATTAATTTAAGTTAAGTGGTAAAATAAAGGAATTTAAATTATTAAAAGGGTGTGTAAAATGTTTATTCATTTTAAAAAATGTCTATTCAGCCCCTTTTTACTAATTAAAATCTCATTAGAGGCTCATAATTTTAACATTTAAAATTTCTAATGACGCCCACAAACGGTTTTTGACCAAATTATACTTGCATCCAATCAAAATATATTAAATTGTACCTACCTAATTTTGCCTGATTCTACCTATGTCAAAACTATTTCAAGGGTATATATATATTGATTGGATTGCCTTATAATCAATTATATTCCAAAATATTTAGAAGACATAACCTTTAGAAAAGATAATAATAGAAATGCCTTTCAAATTGTGCTGTAACTTGTACGGTCTCAAAAATCATCAGCGGACATCAAAAAATGTGAAACTGGTCACACCAGCTGTTATTCAAAAAGCTGCGACCCTAAATTTTACTTTGCGTGATGACTAGTTTATATGTGAAACATGTCGCACTTATATCTATAAAAATAAGGTAAATTTAATTATTTTATTAAAAATGAATAAAAATTCATATGCAACTAATATTTTCTATACAGCAGCTTTCATGTTCGGAAACTATCGATAGTGAAATTATTTCTATAAATCAGGATGTTGAAAATGTTCCAACGAACGAAAATATTCAAATACCTCCAGCATCTTTAGATCCATCACCAGTTTCGGTTGATACTATATCTCCACCAGTTCCTGAACTACTTAATGAAATTTTAGAAGATATTAACAATGTTCTTGGAAGGTTAGCCGAATCTCCTATCAAACAAAATCATATTACAACAGGAAGTTATAAAAAAATTGCAAGTGTCACATCGGCAATAAGTCAAAGAATATTTCAAGTAGATTCAGTTAAAGTGTTATCACCAAACGAGGAATGTGAATATACATCATGGCTTATGAACCTTAAAAAAGAGTTTAAAGATGTCAGCTGTAAATCAAAACAAGTGTTTTTGTTGACAACTCTACCACGTAAATTTTGGTCAAATCAACGTATCCAGGATGAATTTAATGCATCAAGACGACTGGTAGAATTCGCCATGGATCTGTTGGAAACAGTAGGTCCTTACAGTTGGCCTCAAAGCAAACAAGTGCACAGTTTGTCACAAAATATAGTAAAACAAATTCAAAAATACTTCTTATCAGAGGAAATTAGTAGAACAATGCCTGGCCTTAAAGATGTTGTTACTATTACAGAAGGATCGACAAAAATTAAGAAATCAAAGCGGTTGGTGTTATGGACTCTCACCGACATCTACGAAATGTTCTTGGAAGAAAACAAAGAACTCAAGGATTCCACTGTTTTTTACCGGATAACACTACACCCGATAAAATAGTTGCCAAAATGTTTTCTTTTTCTGATGATCATAAATATTTCAATTTAAAGGCAAAAAAAAATATATAAATTAATTTTTTAATGTATTTATTTATAATATTGATTAAATTATAATGTTTATAGGAAAAATATTTTTTTAATGTTTTTTTCTAATGTTAGTGTTGGTGATGTTGAAATTATAACAAAATCTTCGATCATTGGGATCTCCAACTCTTATTCTGAATAAAAACCTGTTTCTCAATCAGAAATACACAAAAAATGGTTCAAATTTATTGCAGGTGTTAAAATATGAAATGTTTAATTTATTAGATCCACATTTAGTACAGGATTATTAACTTAATAATAAAACACATGTGAATTTTTCATATACCAAACTTTAAAAAATCGTAAGAAAAAATCCATATTGAATTGCTGACTTTTTATTTCTCAATTTCATAGCTGCATATGTTTACTTTAAAATTTGTGAAAAACAAAAAAAAAAAAAGCCTACTTTTTGAGATATGAGCTTTGAAGTAAACCAAGGTTTTACGCGCCGCCTAGCGGAAAAGAGAAAAGTTATTAATTTTAAACTTACTTATTTCAATTATTCAATTATTTTCCTTTTTACTTGCAAAAATATACGTAAGTCGGATGAAATTTGTGGCACCTATTCACAAAACATTGCCACCATTACCAAAAACTACGTGAAAAAGCCTCAAAATTCAACCGCGCATAACTCCGATTCAGAGTACACAAAAAATAAAAGCAGAAATTACTTTTTTCCTTTTATCAATGCCAACAATATATCAAAATTTCAGATTTTTTAAAAATCAAAAATTTAAAAATCAACAAAAAAATGTACATTTTCAAAATAATAGCCCAGTTAATGAATTTCATAATAAATATTTATATTTTCAAAAAATTATATTACATTTGTTTGTGTTTTTTTGTGAAACAGGTTTTCTCTTTTTGATTATATTTGATTATACTAAATAAAATAATAATACATTCAACCATATAAGGTAAACAAAATATGGTTCAAATATCGTCATCATATGGTTTTCTTTAAATGACATTAACCATAAAATTTAGTTAATATATCACCATAGTATGGTTATGTATCTATAACATCAACCATAAAATATGCTTAATGATAACCATAGTATTGTTCTGTATGCATAACATTAACCATAAAATATTGTTAATATATACCATACTAAGGTTGTGTTTCTATAACATCAACCATAAAGTATGCTTAATGATAACCATAGTATTGTTCCGTATATATAATATTAACCATGAAATATGGTTAATAATCACCATAGTATGGTTCTGTATATAAAATATTAACCATAAAATGTGGTCAATTATTATCATAGTATGGTTCTGTATATATAATATCAACCATAAAATATGATTTATCTTCACCATAGTATGGTTTTTTATATATAATAGCAACCATAAAATATAGTTAACATATCACCATAGTATGATTCTCTAAAAATATGATCAATATAACCCTAAAATTTTTTTGTGTGTACATGACATATTTTACTCATTCAATGTCTCAACCCCACCCACGGGGTTGGTTGGGGTGGGGGTGTAAACCAACTTTTGGACTCAAAAGTTACGCCGATCTGAATAAAAGATAATGGCGCCATTAAATTTCCTCTTCCCATTTATTTTATATAGATTTTTATATGCTAAAACTTGAAGAGGGTGTAAAGAGGTAGGGGTGGGTCCTACCACCCCAATTTCATAAAGTTTTCGGGAGACGGCCAAGCCCGATCGATTGATACCAAATTTGTAAAAAAAATTTTGATTCTTAAAAAAACGATAGTTAAGTTATTCGTACTATCAATTCTGATCTTTACATTCAAAAAACGGGCCTAAAACAATAGGCCTATAGTAACTAAAGTAAGAGACAAAAATGTTGGATCGGAATGGTTCTAGATTTCTTGTAAAAACCGCATCGATCGTCGTTTTGTAGTGCTAAGTTGTTTATCGTTAGACATAGTTTTAAATCTAATGCTTCATTCAAAAAATGAATTTATGGTCGATTTTTATCATCTGCAAAGTAAATATTAAAGTCTCCACTTAATATCATAGGTACATCGTAAAATTTTTCGCCACAATTTTTTCGAGTACTTCACAACCTTCTTTTGTATAAATCATCAAAATTTCGAATAAAAATTCTTGTATCTGCCTCATGGATTTTCCAGGCGAAATATAAACAGCAACCATTAAAATGTACTGTCCATTTTCGGAATGGCAACGAGTAACGCATATTTCGCTTATATCAGAAACATTAACGCCAAAACTTTCAATGAATTGTGAATGGTGATAAATAGCTACTCCCGCAGTTGGAGCTTCAGGTCTTTTGTAACTTACAACAGAATTGAAATTTGAAATTTGATCAATTGGTTCTTCGTTTTCCATGAGAGTTTCCGACAAAAATAAAACATTTGACTTTTTAACAACAGTATCGTTTTGTAGATCAGCTTCATGTGTTACATACTTTGGCAATTGAATGAAAATAAAGATAAACCAATCCTGTTAGAAATAAATTCAAGGAAAGTTTTGGTGACTGTTTGTAGTGTATTGTTTTGTAACCTTTTTAATTCTAACATTTATTTATTTATTTTTATTTGTTTATTTATTTTTATTTCCAAAATGTTTCTTTAATGTATAGTGTTAGATTTAAGGTACATATTTCAAAATGTAATACATATTACAAAATTAATAATTAAACTAAGCTATACATAGTAAGATTAAACTTATTAAAAAATTATTAGAAATTATCAAATAACTACTAACATCATCTTAAAATATATAATCACATTTTGATTCTAATTTGGAAATTAGTGACATTCCTTAGTGGTACCACTAGTACTGAATGTCACATCATAATAGTATAAGATGCAGTGCAGTGCATGTTTAAATTTGTTCGTATATTATATTTTGTGCTTGTTGAGTTTTAATTTGTTAACTATTTCTTACTTAAACACAATATTTTAATTTAAATGATATATGAAATAATGCTTAAAAAAAGAAAAACGAGATAAATAGCAAAAAAAAAAAAATTTTTAGATGCTTTCAATTTAAACCACAGAATTGAATGGGAAATTTACATCACTCAAACTCATAAGCCATTTTTTTACATCTCTAAGAAACTTAGATAATATTACTTCCGTTCTAATCAATGGCGGTATTTGATTAAAAAATCTAGGCGCTGTACATTAGTACCTTTTGATGACTTGTTGATCTCTTGTGATGCTTAACTGCTTCTGAATCATTCAAAGATATTCCTGTTAAACTAATTCAAAATTTCCTGCTCTATCTAGTATTTTCTTTAGTTACCATAAATAAACCTTCGATCCTCGATGCTCTTGTTAAAGCAACTTATATTAATTTTTTAGGGTGTTTGCCATCGTATTCGTAAACAATAGAATCATAAGTACCTTCTTGTGATGAATATAGTCATTGTCAAAGCAGAAATCAGTGGAAAATGTTTTCGTTTCGCTAGTATAGTTGTATTATTATTTGAGTGGTATGGATGATGTCTGAAGAGTGATTGGCACAGCATGGTTGTCAAGATTGAGGCGCGCACTAAGATTTCTTTATTTAGTTGTCCGCTTTTGGCCACATGATTTTGTGAACTTGATCCAAATTCTTATGATGTCACCAGTCTTATCTCTCTCCACGTAATTCAATTTTTATACAGTGCCATTTTATAATCCATCTGCGATATCTATAATCTTAGTTCTCATATACGGTCGGTTTAGAACTAAAATTGATTCGTGTGGCGATCCACCGTATCACCGGTTCTCATTTTATGCAACTTCAGTTGCTAACAGTGTTAAATTCAATACGGGTAAAACTCAAGTTTGCCATTTTTCTAGGTTATCAACACCTAATCCGTTTTCATTAAAGTTTGATTCAAATGATCTTGAAGAGAAAAAATCTGTTAGACTTATAGCAGTTGAGATTGAAAATAATATGAAATAGAACTCTCATATTTTCAGCCTAGTTAAGAACGCTATTCAAAAGTTAGGATTTTTGGTTCGTTGTCGCAAGGTTTTTAATAGCAAGCAGCTTCTTTCAATATATGTCATTTATTCGTTCCTGCATGGAGTGTTGTTCTCAAATTTGGGGTGGAGCCTACGTAAGTAGTTTGAAACGTCTAGATTCTATACAGTGAAGAGCTGTTAAATTGATCGGCAATTTAAATCTTACTAACAAGCTTGTTTTTTTGCAACATAGAAAAATTGTTGCTGATTTGACGGTATTTTACAAATACATTATGGATGAACGGGCGTCTGCGGAGATCAAATCGATCATACCTGAAACTGCAAACTTTGCGCGTTACACCAGAGCATCAATAGCAGCCCATCCTTTTACGGTTCGTGAAACAAGATGTACAACTGTCGCTTTTCAACGTGATTTTTTTAACAGAGTCTCGCATCTCTGGAATGCCTTACCGGTGGCGCGGGTCTTTCCAGATAATTTTAATCCTCAAATCCTCAATCCTTTAAAATCAACGTGAATAAATCCCTCAAAAAAAATTAATAAATACTCTTGAGCCCTAGCTCCCCAGTTAGCATGATATCTTCGGATATTCAAAGACGTTAATCTATAATTTATTTTGGTTAACACCACTTTGAAGAAAAAAAAAAACTTCTGCGGTACAAAATTTTCTTGCTCAAATGCCAAATATGTTACTTTATATGCTACAGAGTTGGCTAGCAAAACAATTTTTCTTATTTTGCTTAAAAATACAACAAAATCTTTACTTACTTTACCACACTTACACACTGTTATTAACTGGGAAAAACATCAAATTCAATAAAAAAGAAAAACCCAAAATATGAATAAAAAAAAAATAAAATAAAAAAATAATAAATGATGAGAATTTATCTCAATCCCTCTTTTAATATTTATTTTGTATATATACAGCTACAGTGTGACAATTTCGTGTGGCGATCTCCCGAATATATAAATTTTTTCCCAATACTAAATCGCACAACGCGCCTAAAGAAGTTTTTACTTAAAAAAAAATGAGATCAGCAACAATGCGAATATGTTGTAAGAAATCAAGATTTAATGTTAAATTTTGATCCCCTATAATCCGTATGGCACGCTTTAGAAGAGTCCAAAAGAGCCAGGATGGCAACAGATGCAGCACCCCAAACTTGACAACAACGCTTCATACAGCAACAAACAAAGGACTTATAAATGTGGAGTAATTGGTACAGAGTGAAATATATTTTACATCTATTGCGGAGGTCCAGTTTTTTTGACGCGCTTGTCGTGCTATCGTCATTATATGATCTTCCTAGACTAAGTCGCTAGAAATTGTGACGCCTAATATACGAATGCTTTCTGCTGAACTCGGTCATCGATCTGAAAACAATCAATAGTTTTGTTTTGTGAATTTAAAATTGACCAAATTTTTATTCCTCAATTGGCGATTTTTTCTGGGTCTTTGAAGCTAGTGTTTTATCAACTCAGCTAGAACAGCAACAATCTGGAACAATACTGCCTGCAAGGAATTTGTGTTTTCAAAATTTATATTAAAATAATGCGTTTTATAGCATGTTATCAAGAGAAGAAGCACGCACCATTTTTTTTCTTATCTAATAACCTTAGAATCAGACAAATCGCTTCAATTTTATATTTATATGAAGCCGATGTTTGTTTTAAAATATGTTTTATTGAATAACGCATTTAGTAACGAATTAATTTGTTTCCAAATAAATCACCAAATTGATTACAAAGCAATCTAGTTGTTCTTATCATTTTCCATCTACATCTAATTCATAATAATCGACTTGTCATACACAAACAAATTTTTTTTTATTCAAAATAACTTTAATATTGTAATGATTAAAGTATTTTCAACTTTTCCAACCAATAAGAAAATCCAATAAAGATAAATTGAGTAAATATACAAACCGTAATAATTTAACCATCCATTTACGACTTTAGATAAAAAAAAATTTGTTAAAAAAATTATAACAAAAAATATTTTGGAATTTTGTAAGAGATTTATTTTATTGAAAATAAAATAAATTAAATTAAGACAAGTAAATTTTATTTTAAGCTAATTGAATCTACAAATTAATGATTAATTGTTTTGTTGTTTATTATAATTTTCTTTTATTTTCGAATTATTAATGTTAATTCGTTTTGACAAGATAATTGTTTTTATGTCAAAATATATAAATAATTATAAAGATTTTAATATTTTATTAAACATTGTATGTAATATTTTGAGTTTCCAGGACTAATAACATTCATCACAGGGGGTTAAAAATTTAAATGTAAAATTGTTATAAATTTAATTGGATTTTCTTCTTTCTTCAGAAATTATAAGAGAAATACATTTTAAGTTAAAAAATAATTGAATAAAGCTACAGGCGAAAACAATTATGCCTATTATTTCTTATCAAACGAGAGATGGATAACTTTAAACTCAGAATAATATAAAAAAACCACTGTCGGTTATAAAACTTAAATCAATAAAGATTTGTTTTCATGTTACGAGACGTTATTCTAAAATAAAGATAACCATAACTAAGCATTAAAGCTATACATTACATTTCTGTTTATTATACATGAAATCTAAATTCAAATTTAAAAACATATAGCTCAACAAAGCATCTCTGATGATCAAACATAAGCAAAATAAAACAAAATAGTAAAGAAAACTACAAATTTTCAATTTAATTCTGTCAATTCTCAATCTAATATAAATCGATAAAAAACATATATACAGAAGCAACAACATATATTTTGATCTGATGACATATAAAAATAAAAATATTAAAAGTTTTCAGTTTTTTATGATTTTATTTGAAAACGATATGTCACTGTTTTTACACCATTCAATTCAAGTCTTTCTTTCTATGTAAATTTAACGAAGAAAAGTTGAAGATATGATTATAGAATAAGACAGTTTTGTTTTGAAATAAATTGGTTTAAATAAAATCAAATATTTGTTCAATAATTTGACAGTTTGTTCAGTCTTCTTGAAAATGTGATGGTTTAATATTTGACACGGTTGTGGACGATACACCATCTTATGCTTGCATAATGACTGCCAGCAATCTGATTTGTTTTCAAGACATGTAGCGTAGAATTTGAAGCAACTTGGTTTTATATTCTTTCAACTATAGAAAGCTCAAAGTGCTCATTAAAAATGGGGATAGGCAGACAAGCTTTAAAAAATACAACAGTAAAAATGAAAGATCGGAAGTTGGTATGCGGAAATATTATGCGGAAACAACGTGTGATTTGGAAGAATTAACCTACAGTTTTTGCTACTCATACCACAATTTAACCAAATCTAGTGCATCGTGTGTTAGATCGATTGGAAATCTATACCAAAAGGTAAGCAAATAAATCCTTACCACTTGATTCAATTTCTTATAGTCCCTGGGCCGGCGCCGATTTCATATGATGAATACCACATATTTTATCCTCCGTGAGGCGCCTGTCCTTGACGAGCCCGAAAACATTTGTTCTGCAATTTTTTTGAAATCGGCCGCTTTTGCTTTCGGCAAGCTCTGAAAAATGCCGATTGCCCGGGATCTTGTAAATTTTTGTTTTTTTTAACTATGGGGGTTGGAAATTTGTTTTAGAACACAAGGGTAACCTTGTCCGACAAAAATTTGTCTGCTATTGTCTAGTCCGACAACCCAAACATCCAAAATGTCAGTGGTCGGACTCGACAATAGCAAACACATTTTGGTCGGACAAGCTTACCCTGGTATTCTAAAACAAATTTCCAACCTCCACAGTTAAAAAAAATAAATGTGGTAGCAAATTTACAAGATCGCGGGCAATCGGCATTTTTCGGAGCTTGCCGAACGCAAAAGCGGCCGATTTGAGAAAAATCATAGAACAAATGTTTTCTGGCTTGTCAAAGACAGGCGCATCACGAAGTATAAAATATGTGGTAATCATCACATGAAATCGGCGCCGGCACAGGGACTATTAAGAAGAATAGACTAAATAACTAAAGCTAGCAAGAGAGAAAACATAATACTAATCACAGGTAAACTTCGTTTGAATGAAACTGACTATCACCAATTTCAACAAACGAAATGTGACAGCTTAGATCAATTCACAGTTGTTCAGCGAAGTTTATGTTTCGACACTGCAGCTAAATAATTCAGAAATAAATGATCGAAACATCATCACCAAATTATCACTAATTTTTAAAAAAATATTGTTTTGCAAATAAAAATGCAATTAAATCGAGGAATTGAATAAATAAATTTGAAAACAAACTAAGGGGAAATATGCCTGAGGTTTTGACTGTAAAAAGACCAATATCCTCATTATCAAATAGAGACTCGAATTATACACTCTCATAATGGCACAATTCATAGCTCGGTTTTCAGCTATAATATTGTAACTTGGTCAAAAAGGCCGAGTCTGCTTAACTCGGCTATCTTTCCGACCAACAACGTAGGACCAAAAATGGAAAACAAAAAATACAAAAACAGCACAACCACATACCGAAAAAACCCGAAAAAACTAAACCAAACAAAAATAAAATGGGGACTTCGTGAACGGATGAAACGTTCCTTTGCTCCTACGCTGGAGGCTACTCAAAATATTAGGGGCGTGTCTCACATAGATCTTGGAGATTTAAACAGGGCTCTGGAACGGCTCCATCAGGAACAGCCGGAGAAAAGAACTGTGATCAGTCTGGTGCGATCTGTCCGATCAGTCTGTTGCCGCCTCACAAGACCAGCCCTCAATTTTTCATAAAAGGGCTACATGTGGTGGTGTAAATCTTATAAAAAAGGACGAGACAATTCAGAGCACAAAAGCGGTAAGGTTTCGAGAGATGACAAATTTAAACAAAAATGAATGCTTATCAGTACTAGAAGTGCTGTTGACTGAGAGGTTCTAGGTCCTAGATGTTAATATTTTTGGCATGACACATCCCTAGAAATTTGACAGAGTCACCTCATTGGTTACGTTCCCGATTTCAAACACTAGAATTTGAAAAGAGAATTTAGTAGAATCGTGGATGGTGCATTTTATTTAAATAGAACTTTTTCGCTCTAGGGCATAAAGTAACATTCATTGCGTAATTTTAATTCAAACGAAAAATTTGTCAATAGTCAATAACAATTTCACCATAATGACATGGGCATGCTAACCATTTTGATTCAATAATTTATAGTTTTTTTTAGTTTTTTTATGTTTTCAATTATTCAATTTTGTAATTATTTAGTTTTTTTAATTATTTTTTTTTGGTTTTTCAATTTCCCAACGGTTGAATTGAACTTTTTTAATTTTATGATAATATAATCATCAGTCTTACTACTCATTCTAAAGTGCTGCTAATACTACCCATCCCTCTCAGAAATATTATTACTTCGGTCTGAAAGACCTAAGTATTACATTCATGAGCTAAAATTGAAATTCTTACCCCCATTTTTTGGCATTCCTCGACGTTTTAGGATCTACTGATTCTAAAAAAGCAAAAAAAAATGTATGTCTGTCTGCCGGCCGTCACAACCGACGAAATCTAGAAAACGGCTGAAGTGATTTGAAAATTTTTTTCTAAGATAAGTACACTCAATGGTAAGAGCCGAAAGGACAATATGTTCGATAACTGTACCGGAAGTGTGTCAAAAAAATCGTCAAGTGTGTCAAAACAAGGAAATATGCATATTTTTTGCTTAAAAAACGTTCATTTTAAGTGATAATGAGTAGGAACAAAGAATGTGGAGAAATCTGTATGGTTGGGATTGGTATGTGAGATCAAAACCCAGATTGTAGCATTATAAGTTTGTCAAAAAAATGTTGTCAAGTGTGTCAAAAGAAAGATTTTTATTTATTTTTTACCCAATTTTTTGGAACTAAATAAAATTAATAATTTGTATCACATGAAATTTTATTATTATTATAGAGAATTATGGCAATACGTATAAGTTTGTCAAAAAAGTAATGTCAAGTGTGTCAAAAGATGATTTCATTTATTTTTTAGTCAATTTTTTGGAAAAATATTTTTTGCTGTTTTTACTTTTTATGACGTAAATGTAATTGAAAAGAAAGTGGACATAGAAATTTTTTGAATTTGTTATAGCTTTTGAATTATTTTTAGAATTTTGAAAAAAGTTTGCATTTTTGATTTTGTAATAATTTTTGCAATATTTTTAGAATTTTGAAAAAAATATAATTCTTTTTATATATAATTTTAGAATTTTAAAAAAAGTTTCAATTTTTAATTTTGTAAGAATTTTTGGAAAATTTTTAGAATTTTGAAAAACTTGAAATTTTTCATTTTATTATAATTTTTGGAATTTTAAAAAAAGTTTCAATTTTTGCAATATTTTTAGAATTTTGGAAAAAGTTTAATTTTTGATTTTGTTATAATTTTTGCAATATTTTTAGAATTTTGGAAAAAGTTTAAGATTTTGCTTTTATTTAATTTTTACAATATTTTTGGAATTTTGAAAGAAATATGAATATGTGATTTTGTAATATTTCCCGAAACGCTAAATAGACATCTAACATCGCTGACCAAAACTAAAAACAATGTCCTCTTAAAAGTCTTTGCCTAAAACTATATCAAAATCCTTAACCCAGACCGAAGTCTTGATATCTCAGAGCTTGAGATTTCAGCCCCTTTATATTTTTTCGAAGATGCCGTACAGTTTGATAAAAACCATTGTATAGATTCGAGAGACCTACGCTTTATTTAAGCAATTGTTGAGTTCATTGGGAATAAAAATTTCCGGTTTTTTGTTTAAATATGATTTGGTGACATAGAAATCAAGTTTTGAATTTTGGTCCGTATACGATCGATGAAATGGATCGAATCGTTGAAACATGATTTCTCTATAGTCGTATAAATATCACCTTGAAGTTTTGACCATAAGTTAGTTCAGTGAAAGAGATACACAAATATTCTCGAATGGCTGTACGAATTTTAAGCAGTACTATACCCGACAAATATTTGGTGTATGGTGCACGAGAGTATGCACACTTCGTGCACTTTTTTATTTTACAAATTTTTAAACGTTTTTAATAAATATGCTTGTGCACTGAAAAAAAATTGTAGGTAAAATAAAACAAACAATGGTCTGTTGAATTTTTTAAAAGGACACATTATTTGATTTTCTTTTGTTTTAACAAACATGTTTGTTAATTGCCAGTTTTCAACAAACATGTTTGTTAAATATTTTTAACTACCTTTACTACCTACAAGCAGTTCGCTGATGGTCGTTTGTTGAATAAAATAGCCAAAAATCAAAAATATAAATATGAAAAAATTCGAGTAGTAAGGGCTTGAAATTTATAGTGAACTTAGTAGAAGCACAGTCAAAGTAAAATTTTGTGAAATAAAAAGCATAGTTTTAAAAAAAAGTGTGTAAGTATCTAATGAATTGTGTCAATTAAAATACATAAAAAAATGAGTTGAAATTTTAGTGAAATTAAATTATTTGAGTATTCTAAAAAATTTAATGAAAGTCAACAGTTTTGCTTTAAAGATGTATAGAAAGGTAAATTTTGTTTCGGTAAATTTTAATTAAAATCATTTTAGAAAAAGTCTAAATAATTTATTAGTACTATAATAAAATATAAACCAATTATAACTAAGTAACTAATAGTTTTGGAAATATTTGATAAAATCAATAAAATAAAATGTTAAAAGTTAACAAAAATGTTCGTTATTTTAACAGTCCGGCTGTGGTTTTGTTCGTAATAATTAACAAACATATCTGTAAAATTTACAAACTGTTCGTTAAAAATTGTTGGTAAAATAAATTCGAGTGACATCAATTTGTTGTATTCAACAAACAATTTGTAGGATCAAAAGTAACAGAAATGTGTGTTGAATCGAAGGACATTTTTGTAAATTTTACGAACATTTTTTTTAGTCTGTATATTTCAAATTAAGTTGAAGTTTAAAAGCATTTGAGTGCTAACGTCATACCTATTTGTTTTAATTTAACATTTTTAAATCATGTTAACATGTACACAAAATGTGAATAAGACTTTCAGGCATGAATAAAAAAATATTTGATGTATAACTTTTATATGACTAGTACCTTCTAATACGTTATGAATCTTTCCTAGACTAATATTTTTGGTAGCGTCATTGCGACAAATGAAGACAACGGTCGTATTTTGAAGTTGTAAAATGAAAATGTATATGTGTGATTGCATTTGTAAATGAGGCATCCATTTTATCGTTATTTTTTGAACGATACAATTTAAATAAAAAATATTGCGACGCTGATGCATAGGCTGACTTCCCCACAGCTCTGGAAACATAGTGATCTGGATATATAATGAGCTAATATCCATAAAATACTTTAATTAAAAGCTAACCAATATTATGGACTTCGTAGTTCTAATAATAAAAATATTAAAGCAGGCACTAGTATCCCAACACACATAAATTCTGTTGTACGAGAAAAAGTAAACAAAAATTTTATCGGAAGTGACAAAGCGGAAGTTAGGATGCAGAACTGTTGTAAACCGTACTAAATGTGTATGTACCAAATTTTATCCAATTAGATTATCAGGTACAGAAGTTATTGAGCTTTCAAAATAACAGGTGCTTGGAGAACCCCCTACCACTTTGTTCACTATCGCTAAAAAAACTAATCAGTTCCTTGCCATACATATTTGCATCTTTTTGCAAAGTGTAATTAAAATTACTTAACGAACGAATGTTGTATGCTTCCAACAAACATTGAAACAATAAACAGGTGTTCGGGAGGACCCCACCACTTATCCCAATACTGTCCAAAAACTAGTAAATTCTTTGTCATTAAAGACTTCATCTTATTTCAAAGTGCCACTAAAATTGATTAATGAATGAAATCTGTATGCTCCCAACAAACTTTAAAAACAAAGTGTGAAAAGTCAGCAGTTGTATGGTAGACCCCCCGCCACTTTGATCAATGTGTCCCAAAAGATGATAATTATCTTTTCACACTAATTGAAACCTTTCCATAAGTTTTATTATAATCACTTAATTATTGTAGGCTGTAGTGTGCATAAAGATACTGAAAAAACAATTCAAAAAAATTTTTTTTTACCGGAAGTAAAAAACCGAAAGTTGGGATGCATTTTTGTAAATCATACTAAATGCTTATGTACAAAGTTTCATCCAATTTGATTATCAGGTACAGATGTTATAAAGCTTTAAAAAAAACAGGTGTATGGGACACCCCCCACCACTTTGCTCGCTATCGCTCAAAAACCAACCAGTTTTTTGCCATACATGTTTGCATTTTTTTCCAAAGGATCATCAAAATTGGTTCACGAACGAATGCTGTGTGCTCCCAACAAACATTGAAAAAAGTGTGACACATTAAACAGGTGTTCGGGAGGACCCCCACCACTTATTCCAATATTATCCAAAAACTAATCAGTTCTTTGTTACTTAAGTCTCCATCTTTTTCCAAAGTGTCATTAAAATAAATTAATAAATGAAATCTGTATGCTCCCAACAAACTTAAAAAACAAAGTGTGAAAAGTCAGCATTTGTATGGTAGACCCTCCACCACTTTGATCAATGTGTCCCAAAACATGATAATTATCTTTTCACACTAATTGGAACCCTATTCCATTCCATTCCAAGTTTCATCATAATCACTTCATTATTGTAGGCTGTAGTGTGCATAAAGTCACTGAAAAAACTTCAAAAACGTACAAAAAAATTTTTTTTACCGGAAGTGAAAAACCGGAAGTTGGGATGCAGAACTATTGTAAGCCGTACTACATACTCATGTACCAAGTTTCATCCAATTCGCTTATCAGGTACAGATGTTAAGGAGCTTTCAAGAAAACAGGTGCTTCAGGGACCCCCCACGACTTTGTTCACTATCGCTCAAAAACTAATAAGCTCTTTGTCATACAGGTTTGCATCTTTTTCCAAAGTGTCATCAAAATTCGTTCACGAATGAATGTTTTATGCTCCCAACAAACATAAAAACTTTGTGGAAAAACCACCTGTTGTATGGTGGACCCCCCAACCCTTTATCCAATGTACTCCAAAAGCTGATAAAATCTTTCTCAAGTTATTTAAAAGCTTTTAGCAACGTTTCATGAAAATCGATTGGTAATTGTAGGCTACAGTAGGGATAAAAACCTGAAAAAAAACTTTTTAACCGGAAGTGACAAGCCGGAAGTTGGTATTGGAAATTTTGAAAACAGTACTAAAACCTTATATACTAAGTTTCAATAAGATCAAAGCCCGGGATCAGAAGTTATTCAAGATATAAACTTAGAGGTGTTCGGGAGACCCCCCGCCATTTTGTCCAAATTTGAAATGAATCCAGATCTTCTATTTTCAAGTGAACCTGTATCATTTGCCAAAGTTTCATCAAGATCCTATGCAGAAACCTCACCCACCCACCCACGCATACACAGACGTCCACCAAAATTTTTTTTGGCTATTTAGATAGAGGATGGTCCAAAACAAAAGAAAAAATAAAATTTGGGGTATGTAAGATTTTTTTTTTCACGATAGATTGCATTACTTCACACAATTTAAAATTGTGGTGAAGTAAAAATCATAAATAAAAAACTTAAGTATTTGGCTTACATATAAATAATAATATGAATTTTCCACAATTTTCTTAATATTAGAAAAGAATCAGTTTAAATATTAGTAAACTGACATCAAAAAAGGACAAACAAAAAATATTAAATAAATAATAGTATATTCTTCAACGATACCGATAATAACATATTTTTAATTGAGAGGACAGGTCGCGAGATTCAAAATATGATTTGCGGCGAGTAGAAAACTGTACTTTTTCTACTTTCTACTTTTTTCGTACAATCAAATCGTGACCTTTATACGTTTAAATATTTATACATTTTGCCTTTATATATTACCTTTATACATTATACTGTTATAACTGTATCTCCGATACAGTTAGGCCAGGATATATATGACAAAAACCAGTATGGAGTTTGCCCCAAAAAAATCTCTAAAATGAAGTTATTATTCAGTCATTTCATTTTGACTTCTAGAACAAAGAAAATGTTATTATGTTTAATATGCAAGAAAAAGAACCAACAATGGGAGAAACAATAAAAGAAAATAATGTTAATTGTAGTCGTCCTTTGTATTAAATTCCAATCAATATATTGTAACATATGTATGACTAATCTAATTAACATATAATACATATCCGATCCGAAACACGTAAAAAATGTGAATTGTAGTTTTTTTCTGAGAAACTTCAAACCATGCCTTTGAATTGAAAATATTCCAATTACTTCTTTACTTACTTGAGTTTAATTGGTCTCAAAAATCCAAAATAAATTTAAGTTCCCTTAATGTAGTCTAATGTTAATACATATAGAACTACAAATTGACCAAGTGTCAGCCATTGATTTCACATTGATTGGAAACAATCAATAATGACTATACAATCGTGACTTAGGATGTTAATTAGAATAGAAATATTCCCCATTCTATGAATTCACACAAAGTATTGTCTAGAAATTTAATGCAAAAAAAATCCCATATAATGTAAAAGCATTTCCATAATATGGAGTCTAATGACAGTGGAAAAATTCAACTTAAGTAAAAATAATTAAGTGATGAAGAAGTTTCAACTTTGAAATTGTCATCGCCTCAACGACGTAATCGATAGCGTGTCTGCCTAAGGATTCGAGCCGGGCACTGACGAGGGTAGGTTCGAATCCGATCCGAAACACGTAAAAAATGTGAATTGTAGTTTTTTTCTGAGAAACTTCAAACCATGCCTTTGAATTGAAAATATTCCAATTACTTCTTTACTTACTTGAGTTTAATTGATCTCAAAAATCCAAAATAAATATAATACATATGTTATTCTTCCCATAAAATTAACTTAAATAATTAAGTCATCAACCAAAACAAATAACAAATAATATAGAACAAACCAAGTATATTCAACTTAGCCCAGATATCTAAATTCTCACAAAGTATTTTTAATAGATGAAATTTAACTTATATAAAATTATATTAAATTTGATGACTACAACCTAAATTATTACAAAATGAAATAATATTAAATTTATGAAAATAAATATAATTTCCCATGGATAAGGCCTATTTATTTATTTCATATGTAATTGTCCGATGTTACCTTTATATAATAGATCGATCGTCAATTGGATGATCGATTAATTTATTAAAATAAAGTTTAAATTTAAAGTTTAGTTTTACTTAAACCTTTAACTGGAAGAAAGTCAGCCCAATAGGCCTTAGTCTACGGATTAGTATGGGATCCCCAGCATAAAGACTTTCATCCCATCATACATTAAAGAAAAATCAAGTGGACATCGCATCAAGGCAGCTCAACCAGATGCGTCCACCATAATATATAGAGTATACGACAACGATAAATGTTTCAACCAATAAGTATATTTAAGCAACAAACTTAATTGTTTCACTCCAATGATATAGTGGACATGAAGACCTCAGCAAATATAATGTAACCAAAAGGTGCTACTCTCAGCAATAGCACGTATTCACGTAGTGGTTACTCAAACGCGACGAGCGTATCCCTCTAACTCGTCATCAACGGTACTATTACTATGCATAAATTGTAGTATTTACACCAGCAGTATCACAAACTCGAGTCGTCAATTACAGTAATGATACAACGCATCGATTTAAACAAGCGATAACGTTAACGGTTTCACCAAAAAATTATACATTTATCCAACGTGTTGATGCTCGTAATTATTCCATGTTTCAATAATAAAGTGTAATTATGTAACGAACTCACCCAGTTATCCTTGACATCAGTGCTTATATTTTTTTAAAAATGATATTAATTCTTTCACAAATCCATTTTTAATATAAACACAAAATTTTCCTTTTTTTAAATCACCGTTTTTACTTTTTAATGAAATCTCATTATTAATTATTTTTTTTCAATTATTTTTTTTATCAATAAACTTAATATAATTCCCACACACAATAAAAGCTTTTCATCACAATTTTTCTTTCAATTTTCTTTTTTTTATATGATAAAAGTTAAACTAAACAAAACTCAGTAAGAAAGACAGTTTTAAATATACGCGACTGCATCCACGAATGAACTCCAAAAATTTTTTTTTTCTTTTATAAAATTTTAAACTCCGATAAATATTTAATTTTAAAATATCAATCACGACTTCTTAATATTTAATTTAACCGTTCAAACTTTTAACTTAATTTTATTTAATTTTTAAATTGCGACACAGAATTAATTTTATTTTAAAATATCAAACGCGATTCAAAATTAATTTTATTTTGAAATATAAAACGCGATTCAAAAAGAATTATTAAATTTATATTCAAATTATAAATCACGACTCAACAGAATTATGGAAAAATGTATCTATATATATATTTTGAATTACCCTAAACGAGAGAAAAAAAAGTTGATTACACATACATTCTTCCGTGGTGTAGCTGTCGATATCATCAATACAATTACATAGAAATAATTACATTAATCCACAGGTTGATTCACCAAATGCATATTGCTTTGTTTTCAACTAATTAAAAGGAGAAAACGAAAATAGGGAAGAACCTTTAACATAAACAATCATCGTTTGTTGCAAATACTATAATACCATCGGGTTTTTTTCCATCATAAATACATCGAAACGTTTTAAATTGGAAACGATCATATATATTTCGAGTTTTTTTTTAAGTTTCAACACAATGAAACAATATAAAACAGGAAGAGATCATATTTCCTCAATTCTTTAGTTTCATTTAATAAAAAAAAGAATAAAAAAAACACAAAATATTTATATACAGAAAATCCAAATATATAATAATCTATATTTGGGAAGATATAACCTTGATAATTCGAGGGTGAGCAAAAAGTTACTTGTGCTGCCTGATTATGTTAATGAAGATGGTAATGAAAAAATGTTATGTTAATGAAAAATGTAATGTGAGGCTACAGATGGAACATGGAAAAGTGTTTCGCTCCGGAGTTAGTCTTTGCTGTTAGATATAACTGTCAAGCTCTAACTCCTTTGGTAACACCTTTACCCAGAACTCAAATCGTTCTTACTTTGTTTTTGGTATGTGTATTTTGATTTTCGCAAACGCTACATGTTAGGCATAACAATACGTTATTCATGTTGTTTTTTGTGAATATTCTCATAAACCTTCATAAAAAATTTCTTTCGCACATAATTTCAGATGCAAATTAGAATAAAATAAAATTTGTCAATTTATTGTTACGAAAGTAATTTCATATTATCTCATAAAATGTTAAATGGAACCAGTCATATTAAAAAATGTTAAATTATTTTTTCACTCTCCGTTTTCTTTTTAATTATTCTCATCATTAAATAAATTTCGTTTTTTATTATTCGTGAAACATGTAGCTAACGTTTGTGTGCACATATGTGCCAAGGCGTTTTACGACATATACACGGTATGATGCATTATGCAACATGCACAATCCATGCACATTTCACGCAATTTTTTAAGATTCGTTTTACGGGAAAGCTAGATATTCGGACTAGAGCGATGTGTTGATACGATCTTTTAAAGGCGGAGATATAGTTGCACTTGATTTTCGCCTAATAATTAGTTCTTGGAACTAATGCGATTCAAATTGAGAACTCTGATCAGTTGTAATGAACCCAGGTACGACAAAACGGAGCATATATTCGGTGACAAACATTTTCGTTAGACGACAGAAAATGGTCGGTAATAATTATTATTTATATAAATATGCTGGATTTGACCGCTTGGTAATTCAAAAGTAGCTAAGGGAGATGATCGACATATAATCAGTTTTTCCGCGTTGGCAATCGCTACAAGATTCAGCCCTGAAACTGGTATCGATATTCATGATTGGTCAAAAGCACTAAAAAAAAACATTTTCTTTGAAGCTGGAACTTCTAAATGAGACAATGAGTGCTGTGAATTGAAAACAAATTCCCTCTTTCCTCCAGAATATATGACCATACTGTATTAAATGTATCGTACCAAATAAATCTTGATTTTCAAATGGAAATAAGAGTTTTTAAGCGACAATTTTGAGTTTTTGAATGAATCAATTAATACCAAAAGCTCAATATTATTATTTTGTAGTTACTTTAATTTTGGTAGTTTTATATTAGTATTATACATTATGTCGATTTCGAAAACTATATTAGATATGTAAATTAAGTAATGTACTCCAAGTGACGTGTTTGTCTTGGAGATCTTCCTGTTTTGTAGTAAGTGCGTTAACAGAAGGATTGCAATAAGTAGAAACTGTGAAATTTCTTCCTTCAACAACGCATCTAAATTGCTTTATTGTACCGTGTACAGTCTGATTAAGGAAATATTCTCATTGCGGTCACTTTATCGTCAGTTGGTTGGATGCCAATGCGATTTATTTTATGACTTAGAAATAAACGTTTTATGTTTAAAAGTTCCTTATTCCTGTTCCCAGTTTTATGTTCCCTATTTCGATTCAATCACCTAACTAATTCACTATCCTATTTCTGTACTATATATCAACACGAAAATAAAAAAAAACACAAAACGTTCAAAGAAAATCCGTAATTCAATTTACAATTTATTCTTTATTCCATTTTTTATTCTACCTCAATAATAAAAGTTGGGTCTTACAAATATCGTGTCAAAGAAAGCATGGAGAGATCAGTTTTTATTGTTTTGAAATTTTTTTTTTATTTTTGATCTACGGGTGTGACAACCCCGCGTACTCCAGTCCCTGCTATTGACATACGAGTTAACGTGAGATATCACATACCACTGGCAATAGCAGTGAGATATCACTAGCCAAGGTGACATCTTAGGGGTGGTGGCGGATGAACTGTATTCAGTCAACGCTAGCACCCTCAATCTTAGCTGTGAAATAATCCTTGATGATGAGACGCTATTGCTTTCTTAAGGAAATGAGCCTTCATATAACTATGTGTGGGCTTTAATCTTTAAGAAAGACAGTGCGTTACAGGATCAAGGAATATGCAACCGGCTGGATTATTGGCAACTACATTTTTGTTTTGTTTCAGCAAATATTTGTAAAAATTTGCTATTTACTTTTTAATTTACTTTTATTTTCTCTATTCTATCATAAAATATTGGCCTATGTCATATTTTGTCAGCGATAGGATTTTTTGTTTAGTTATTCATTCTTTAACAAAAAATATAAAAAAACAAAAAAAGAAGATTTACGTCCATCAACACCTTTGAACGTATGTTGTTGTGGGACCTTGGTCTTAAAAGGTTTTTATGTGTTATTGTGATACATATTGTAATTCCTACTTCACAACACATTTTATTAATAAAAAAAAAAAAAAATATGAAACTTTCGACAAAGTGTGTTTTTTATTCTCTCATTCAATGCATTTTTAAATCAAGTGCAGGAAATGCTGAATATTTGGCGTAAAAGCGACCAACGTTTACATCAAAGAAACAAAGATAGAATATTCTCGTTAACAAAACTTACATTATCAAATGAATTTTCAATTTTTGATTTCCTGCTTTGAGTCGAAACGTAGTGTTTCTTTACTAAATTATTATAGTTGGAAAAAACGATTTGTAATAATAATAAATGTGTTGGATCTCCTATTCGTGAAGAGTCATGGTAGGTGCTTACCGCCTGCACCTTGTCTGTTTCTGCTGCTACTTTTTAGATATTGTTATTGTGGAAACAATTGTTATGAAAGTGATTTAGAACTGTTACTTTATAAAAGTCCGTTTATCATAATTAGTAACATCTGGTTAAAATATTGACGTTTTTGTTTAGCAAAAACAGTTATCAGAGAGCAATTACCAATACATAAATAAATTCATATAAATTAGGATAGAACCGTTCTTCCAAGAAATCAATAAAAAACCAGGCCATAATATTAATAATGTGATTTAGATTGATCAAAAACTCAAACTAAAACTGTTATAACCAACCTTTTCTATCGATCGTTAAGTTCTTATTTGTTCGGGTGTTAGCTTTTAAATATTTTCTATTTTTTTCATCCTCTATAAATATAATAAGAAAAAAGCTTTCCCCATTCCATACTACACATAACAATTCCATTTTGCATTATTCATCATATAATTTTTTAAATCATGTCTAAAACGTTCCAGATTCTATATAAAAAAATAATCACGACAAATCTTTAAATCTGAAAAAATAAATATTTATCACCAATTCTCGATTATTAAAACAAACTTTACACACATGCATGAAATTTTTTTCAATATATGTATTAGAAAAACAACTGTAAAAACAAGGGATCAACAAAGAACTAGGTTAAAAAATCGTCTCCTCCTATTTTATTATTTCTCGTGGAAAATTCATTGAATATAATGAAAACGAAAAGAAAATAAAACTGTCGGAAATACCAATATTTTCTTTTCATATACGAAAATACAATGAAAATTTAAAAATAAATGTTAATCAATGAAATGCATATTGGTGCACAGTTGTTCTGATCAATATATTATGTACGATTTAACGAAACATGACTTTAGGAATTGTTGACGATAAATCAAAGAATTAACAAGTAGACGAAACAGTTGAATCATCATCGAGATAGATTTCACTTAATTGCTTTTTCTAAAAATAATTTTATTTAAATAAATTGCATGAACATAAGTTTCTTGTGTTATGACATTCGTAATAAATGTAAATTTAAAATGAATTATTAGGAAAGGTCAAGTTTTTTATTAAAAAATATTTCTTGATCTATTGTTAAGGGGAAAAATTAAAATTCATTTTTCACTGCGTTTCTGTTATCACTTTTGATGAGAATTAAAACCTGTTTTTCGTTTATCAAAGAAAACTTTTCAGATTTATGTGGAAACTTATTTTGTCTTGTTCGATGGTTTATGTTGAAGACAGAAAAAACTATGAACATCAAGAAAAATCACAATTTTATCATTTCTTTCTATTTTTTTGTTGTGTAACGAATTGAAAAATAATTTAAAGGTTTAAACGATAATTTGATTTAAAATTGATTTTCTGGATATATAATATAATATAAAAGAAGGAAAAACGGAAATGACATTGGTTGCATTAAATGTAGCGATGGAAAATTGACGTTATTGTTATTTTGACAATCAAAAATTGATGTTTCTGATAGTTTTAAAAGAATATTATGTTTTGCTTAAAAACGCTGTTAGGAGTTGGGTTGTTTTTAAGATTAAAAACTGTTTCATTCTACGAAATTCTTAATATTTGTACCATCAATATTCTAGCAGAAGATAACTAGCTCTTTAATAGTCAATTGATAACAACCATGGAGTGAAAAACTTTTTAAAAACTAAAACTTTTTAAAAAATGGACAAGGCTCTCGCTACAATCCGTGAAACATGTACACTTTCCACCTTATTCTTCCAGTTAACGTGAAAACGCACAGAATGTAAGTCGACTCAATGAAAGATAGCTAATGTTTAGTCTCACAAGCTTTTCAACCAATTCCACCTGAGGCCGCCATGTACTATTCGATGAGATAAATTATCTCAAAGCTCTGAACATTTGAGTAAAACGCAGACGAGCACTAAAAAACGGTTTTAAATACCAAAACAATTCATGACCTATTTTACAAAAACAAGCCAACCAATAGAATTCACAACTTTACAATAACTTCTCTTCTACTGACAAAAAAAAAACAAAACAGTTTGATTAAATGTTTTTCGTAATTCACAAAATAACCGACAAAATCAATCAAAAAGAAATTAATTTCGCATTAAACAAAAGCTAGAGAAGATAATTTTAAAATTTAGAGGAAATTTGTAGAATTTTCAGTAAAATACTTGTCAAGTTTTTATTGTTGTCACTTCATTAAAAATAAATTAACGCAAATTTCGGGAAATAAATAGAAGTATGAGCGTTAGCAAAATGATTTAGTTAGTTTTAACAATTAAATAGTTTGTACAAGTTTGAAGAACATATATACGTTCTTCCTCATAGATGAGTCAATTTATGATATATAAACTCATAAAGATTCACCCTTACATTAAGTCATAAATTCTTAATCTGAACCGCATTAAAAAAAATGACTTTTGATATATGTTTCAGGAAAACATCTTACATCCATAAATTCGAAAAACAATAAATATTCGACGAAACATAACATAAATTTTTAACGTCCGTGAAGATAAATAAACACATATCAAAGGTTAATGCTCGAAAAATTTCTAAAAGATCACAAAAAACTTAATAAAAACTTCACACATTATGCAATTTTATAAGAAACAAGAAGATGAAAAAAAAAATCTAAACGTAAACTTATTTTCTTTTTGTGGGTTTTGTATCTTTTTCCAAGTTTTTACGGCATCGAGTATTATATTTTTAAGAAAACAAAACAAATCTCGATTTTACATACAAGAAAGTTGAAAAGTTTACAAAATAGACAAAAAATAGTTTTCGATATTTGTTTTTGATTAGTTATTTCTTTGTGTTTATTTTTTTTGGCTTCTTTTCATGTCATGAAAATTAACAAAAAAAAATATGAAGAATTTCAAAATCATTCATGCACGATGTTAATGTGATAAAATTGAGGGTCCGTACTCCGTGGTCAATGGCATCAGTATTTTGAATAGTTTAAGGTTATCAAATGCGTCTATATTTTTTTAATGAGGGTTGGGTTGGTTCTTGGTTTTTTTTCGTTCAACTTTGTTGTTTGCAAGTAGCTTTATTTTTTTTACGATGCTATGAATGATGAAGAGGCAGATTTGAATATTTTTCTAATATATTTTAATTTAAGCCGTGTTCGATTTGACTGAAGCAACTGATGCAACTGATAAATTGAATGCAATTGTTGTTGTTTTTTCAGTTGTTTCAGTCAAATCGAACGCACCTTTAGTAACTTTTTTTCTATTATTTTGTACTTTTTTCTTATTTTATGGTGTCCAACAGGTATGAAATTCTGGAAAGTCATGGGAAGTGAGCGGATTTTATTTTGGTCAGAAAAAGCCATGGAAAGTCATGAAATTTTAATTATTTCTCTGGAAAATTTTATTTTAACAAAACCATTTTTTTAAAATTATATTTCATATATTCTTAAAGTTTATACGTACGTATACGTATACGTTTATATACCAATACGTATATAAACGTATCCAATACGCATACGTTTATACGTATTAGTCCGGTTGGTGAAAAATGATATTATTTTGGTTTATTCACAAAGAAATCCCTTCGGATCCTGTTGCTATGACAATGTGAAATCTTAAAAGTTTGCCTATATTTGCACTAACCGACTGACAAATAAGACTGATAAAAGAATATGTTTGGGACACTCGTCTGAAACATCCGATTTTATCCGACTACTATTGGTGACGATACATTTAACTACTTTTGGTGATTTTATTAAATAAAACTATGAGATCAGCAAAAATGCGACAAATTTGTAGAGAATCTATAGTTGATGCTAAACGTCGATTACACACAATTGGTCTAGCACGCTTTTAAACAGAGTAGAGATCGACTGCAAACGGCTCCAGCGTCCAAGTTTGGCGACAATAATTCATACAGCGACGAATATAGAACTTATATATATGAAGTATTTTTACATCTATTGATGAGGCAAAGTTTTCTAGGTGCGCTCTTTGTCATTGCTATTATATGATCATTCCAGAGCAATTGTGACTCCCAATGCTTTTGCATTGACCTATTTGATCGCCACACATATTGAGTGAAATATCGTTGGGAAGCTCGGTTTTCAAACTAGAATGATTATAAATTTTGGTTAATCCAATCGGCTACTTTTTGGTCTACGTTTATAACTCCGTCTATTCGTACAAGATTTATTCGTTTATTTTGTTTACCCTTTAAATATTGGAGAACGAATGATTTGTGCAATGTACTATCATTTGCAAAACTCTATATATAGATTGCTACTTGCTGGTGTTCGCAGTTCGTTGATATAAATTTTCAAAACCAGGCTAAACCAGCGTTAAATAATTTAGACTCAAAAAGAAACCATCTAAGTAAATATCACCGATTCGGCAATTTTCTACAAATACTTTGTAGATGAGTACACATACTTCTAAGGAGATCAAATCAATCTTACCCGAGTCTGCTACATTTTTCTCGTCCCACCTGAGCAACTGCCTCTTCCAACCCATTCAATGTTCACATAACTTCATAGAATGTTTTCTTCTGATAACTTTAACACCTGATTCTTAAAGTAAATGCCTCGAAAATTCCTAATTCCAAAAAATGCCTGAAATCCTTAACCTCAGTTAGCATGACACATTCGGCTATTCAAAGACGTTAAATTTTATAACAATGACATTTTAATGACACCAAACATGACTTACTTTGTATAAATAAACAAATGGAAACCGAAATGTATCGGTCAGTCAGAAAATTTTAAATAAACTTTTCGATTGTACAGTGAATGCCGCACGTAACGAGCTTATTGATCAAATTAGCATGCCTGATTCGAACAAATGCTTTTGAGATGTCTAATGCGGTAACGCAATTGTCGCCATTTTTTGCAAGTATGCAGCTCCAACAATTAGATCCTTAGCTCAGTAGTACGATTGTTGATGTTTTGTTTTGAAACCCGTGTGTTGATTATCAGATATTAAATTATTGTCTTCCAAAAAATTTTATATAGGTGAATGAAAACTTCCAGAACGATAAAAAAACAAATTTATCGAATGTGTAGAAAATTTTAGTTGAAGGCAAGTTCTTTTCAAAAAGGCGTTTAGCACATTAGGTTAGAAGAATAGCTATAGTCTAGAACATGTTGTCCAGCGAGAAGGCTTTGTTGATGTTTAAGCCAACCTTAAAATATTTTTTGACAATTTTGGGTTTGAAACGAAGCTTACATATTAGCTCCTGAAGACTGCATTTAGGGCATTTCTTCAGATTTTCCAAAACAGTTTCAATGATAAGGAGGCTATAGTATTGAGTACCACATTTTAAACAACTAAAGGCACTGTAAAATATTTGTCAGAAATTGACAGTCGAAAATTTTGCCTCCTGCCGTCTGTAAATTTTGAAAAAAAACTTCGGAGACCTATTGGTGTCTGTTTGAGAAGGAAACATTTTATCGAACTGGGCACCTCTAGTTTTTAGTACACCGGTTTTGATAAGTTTTATTATTTAGTTCAACATGCAATTACAATTTTTTTTTATTATTTAGTGCAACATAGCCTAAACCACTAAACAAGAAATATTCATTATTTAAACTCTTTAGTAGCCGAAGATACCAAAAGGAGATGGGGAAATTCATCGGGGAAAAGTGTGATATTGAGTTTTATTTGACCAGTCTATTAAAAGAGCCAAGAATTGCCAATATTTTATGTTGCACATCTTTGGATTTTTTTTACAAAGTTATTTTTTTTTTTTTAAAAAAGTCATGGCATTTCTTATTTTCGGTCCAGAAAGTCATGAAAAGTCAGGAAATTTTGTTTTGAAAAAATGGTGAACACAATGTATTTCAATAAAAATACTGTGAATTTAATTTATTTTGATAGATGATCTATTTGGATTTTATTCATCTGAAAATATTTTGGTAAATTTTCCAACTTTAGGTATGACTTTCCTTGATTTCCTTTCCAGCCATAAAAAACGCTTGTTGTATTTTAAACATTTCAAGACAAGCCTGCATCATCATTAACTTTATATGAAACCAATAGTCATCAATTTATTCTACAGTTAGCCACGCTGTTTAGTAATAGGGACAATATTTATGGGAACAATTTGTTTTTTCTCAAAACTTTATCAAGCTTCTATTCAGCTTTTGAGTGTCGTCAGTTTACAACAGTTTACATTTATCATAAGTCATTAATTCAAACAATCTTCACAAACAAAAGATAATCCCATTACAAACAACCCACTTGAACTACATATCTCAGTTCACTAAAGATACCTATAATGTTGACGAAAAAAGTTAATGTGGTTGCTAGAAATTCCAAATCTAGAAACTCATGTCGATATAAATAGAACTAAAATTGCTCAGTTGGTAGATAGTTTCAACTAGGAAAGTTTAAATTTCCAATTCTGTCACTTTTTTATGAACCTTTCGCTTATGTTCCAGCTACAATGACATAAATTGCTTTAGAAATTTGACACACATTTTCTTAGGTTGGTATTAGGACCTTACGAAAATCAAATTTTGAAAAATATTTTTGGCAGAATATCAACAATTATACCAACAACTATATCAACAATTAATCCAAATCCTTCTTGCATAAACAAATAAGCATACTCGTTTGAAAATTAAAAATTTTTCGAAACAGTATTTTTTTAAATATGCTAAAATGGATATAATCGATATATTGCTTCCATAACAACATTTAGAGGCTAAATAGAATTGATACAACTATACCTACCATCCACAAGCCAATGGAATCGTTGAACGCTTTAACAGCTTTTTAAGAGCTTTCCCTAGATGCTGTGATAAAATAATCAACTGAAACGTTAAGCTTCCAATAATAACAACGGTACCCTCAAGCTGACCTAGCGTATGATGACGTCAAATTGTCAGAAAATTAGTAAGCTTCACTGCTTCTGAGCAAACATCGAATTCCGGAAACAACGAATTGCACAACAATGCAACAGTTAACCACGGTTGACACTTGTAAAACGATGAAGGCCGGTTTTATTCCAAAAACAAAAATGTTTGCTAAGCAAAAACGATTACGAGCATGTTTCCGTATATATATCGACAATGTTTGGCCAGTCCCTGCAATTTTTTAACCGAACCCATAAATATTTTGTTGAGGATTTTAACGGAAAAAGACCGCGTATATTGACGATTTTTTAGATCACCTTTCATTTGAGGGGAGGGTGATGTAGCAATCGCCACAGCGCTTTGGATAAAATACAAAACTGTTCGATTTATTTATTATATAAGTTTTCGATATGCATTTTTGTACAAATCCAATTACCAGTAGTTAATTGCTCTTAAGCCAGATAATAAAACCACGGCCTTTATTATTCAATATGCCATATGCTGGATGGTCAACATACATCACCACATAACCAGTAAACCTTAAAGCTGGACTTGGAAATAGAACTGAGCCTTGAAATATACTAGAGTTAACTAAATTAGGATCAGAAGCAAGATCATGTATGTTTTCCTTTAGGAATCTTGCTGATCAAGTAAAATAGTCCCTGGGCCCACGCCGATTTCATTTGATGATTATCACATATTTTATACTTAGTGAGGCGCCTGTTCTTGAAGAGTCCGAAAACTTTTGTCTACCGTTTTACTCGATACGGTCGCTTTTTCGTTTGGCAAGCTCTGACAAATGCCGATTTAGAAGACTAACCTAGTCCGACAAAAATTTGTCTATTGTCGAGTTTGACAACCCAAACATGACAAAATATCAATTGTCGGACTCGACAATCGCAGACACATTTTTGTCGCACAACGTTACCCTCGTGTTCTAAAACATAATTGTGGTAGCAGATTTACAAGATCCCGGGCAATTTGCATTTTTTGGAGCTTGCCGAACGAAGGAAAAGTGGCCAAATCGCAGAAAATGGCGGAGCAAATGTTTTCGGACTCGTCAAGGTCAGCCGCTCTACGAAGTTAATCATCATATAAAATGGGCGTGGGCTCAGGGACTAAAAACGCCGATCAAATTCTTTGAAGATGGCTTAAGCGATAACAAACGTTTCGCCACTTTTTATAAGTATGTTGTTACGATTCGCTACATAATTCAACAGGCTGGCTGTTGACCTTTTGCCTTAAAGTCAGCATTGAGTATCGGATATCAAACTATGTGTCCTGAATCTATAGAAAAAATTATGCTAATGCTCTGAGACAAAATAAAAAAAAAAGTCAGGCAAGTGCGAATATAATTCGCTCGCTGAGGGTTCCGTGTACATAATTTTCAGAAAACAATAGTTTTTGTTAGCATAGTTTCACGTTGGGTTGCATCTTACCCAAAGCTGTTTTTGAAGGATAAAGAAGGCTTCAATAACGCCAACTTATAAATTATTTATATTGGAAAATATGTTATCAATTGTTGTAGCTTCAACTGTTGTTGGTTCATGAATTTTTTTTTGTAAATTCGTTTGTAGAAAATAATTTGAGAGGCAGTTTTGAGGATTTTTATTGAAACTAACCAACCAACCAAAATTAAGGTCACCTATCACGATACTTGGAGTAAAAAGTGTCGTAAAATTATTGCCAACGAGTGGATCGTTAACACAGTCGAGTGATTTGTCTACTGAACATATCGAAGTGATGGTGGCTACTATTTTTCTACACTAGTGGTACTGTATCAGACCTAATGAAAAGAACAGATGCCAACCTCGAGTTACTTGACTGTAACAATTTTATACTTCAACCAATTTTCTGGCCGAGTTTCAAAAATGAAAACTAGCAATTTCAAAAATGTTTGTAATTAGTGATCAACCTTACAAAGAATATTTGCAACGCAACCATATTAAATGATAATCTATCGAATAGCAAACAGGTATGTTATCGCACAATTTTTCAACCAAACGCCTTTCGCCTGAAGTTGAGTTCATCTGACTTGTTAAACTTGTTTGATCTAATCTAATCTTGTTTGTGGGGGTACAGGAGAATTTTTTCACATTTTTGAACATAACTCAAAAACTGCGCGTTCGAAAATTACAAAACAAATTGTTTTGGACTAGATTAAATTAACCTATCATATAACACCCCACTTGACAAGTTTAAAAATAATTTTTTTTTTCAAAATTTCCACTCTCAACCCCCTCAAAATAATATTTAAAATGATGAGCAGACCGCTATAAATTTCATTTAAACTTTACAACATTGCCCATAACCATGAATTTTTCCAAATTTTTTCTTTTGTAATGTTCGAAGTTAAGGGGGTGGGGACAGGAATTTTTTTTCACATTTTTGAACATAGCTCAAAAATTTCTATTTTGAAAATAACAAAAAAACTTGTTTTAGACTAAAAAAAATTAACATTTCATATGACACCCCCCACTCGACAAGGTCAAAAATAATTTTTTTCAAAATTTCCAACAATTTTACAACATTGCCCATAACCATTTATTTTTCCTAAAATTTTTCTTGTGTAATGTTCGAAGTTAGGGGAGGGGGGTTAAGGAGAAAAACACTAGTTTTTGGCAATATCTAAAAACCTAAGCAGTCGTTCATGTTCATGCTTCCAAAATTAATATTCATAATTATGTAATAATTGAAACGAGGGTTTAGAACTACATTTATACTTATGTAGATATTTTTTAATTTGCGATGTAATAAGACATTTTATGATGGACTAACTGGAACATTATTCACTAAGTGGTAAAAGAACACATAAGTAATGTAATAATCACATATCCTAAAACCAAACCACACAACAAATAAAAACGAGAAGCACTAAAAACTTAAATTTAATTCAATAGTTTTATCCAATTTATGGATATATTTTATTGACACCGACACCATTAATAAAACCTTGTTAAATTAATTTTAGTTGACCATTCAGATTTAGGATAATAACCATCATTATTATACGACATAAATATTACTCAACAAAAACATATTTAGCAAAACACACTTGACATATCATTTTCCTTAAAATATGTCCATTAAACCAAACTATTTGTATCACCATCAAATATAGAAACCATCTATAAATTCTCAAATAGCAACCAGATGTAATATATGAAAACAAGTAAATCAATTTCAAGTTATTTTTTGACGATTAACCCAAATAAAAATCCACCCATCAGTAGCAATAAAAATTATTTCTTTAGTACACAAAATAACAAAAATAATTCTGATGATGAGTTTCCAATTTAATTTTCTAAACAATAAAAAAATAATTTATTAATCCAAAAGAGTTAACAGAGTTCATATTGATGATGATGAAAACACAGAGTTAGCTGTACGGTTTTCATATTTCACTTTCTATATTTTGAGGGAAAATAATTTTCTATTATTTTGGGTAAAATTTATTTTATGAAGTTTATACGATATATGTATACAACAACTAACCAATGGTTTTATGATGATGATGGAAAAGCAAAAAGCTACTACAAAAAAAAAACATGCATTTATTGGAGATCGTAAAAAATTAGATTCTGTTGTGTCTGAACAATGGGGTGCTATCAAATGATGTTATTGATATTTATTTGATTGAAATAAAGGATTCTAATTATTATGTTGAAATCCAAGAAATTGTTTTATTGCAAATTAATATCAAACTAGATTGATGTATCTCATCACTTAGTCGTTTCTTTAATATGAATATTTTTAAAACTATTGGCTTGATACAGAAAGTCTACAAAGCCTTAAGTACCCAATTCATAGTTTTATATTCATATGGTGTAATACAAAATGCTTGAAAATAATCGTAGAATAAAAAAAATAAAAATCTATTAAAAACAACTAAAAGAAAGATTATTTTCATTTAAACCCACAGCTAAAAAAATATTGAAACTTTTGCAAGTCTTCAGAGTAAATAAAAATATTAACAGACGTTTTATTGACGAACTTTATGATCCTTGTATAAATCAGAATTTTGATATATAAATCTGAAATTGAAGTTTTTTTTGGTTTTATTTTTATGTGTACATTCATTCATATTCAACGATCGTCTTCAATATTACCCTACAGACAATATTTTATTAAGACGGATTAAATGCTATGTCGGTATTATTCATCTGTAGATAACTTTGAGCATAAATTTGTAAACAAAGTAGATTATTTAAGTTTTAGTCTTGAAATTAATAGAATAGAAGTGTTAATAGAAGATGTGTAAGTTTTTATAGTTTAGATGTGAAGTGATCAGGAGTCAGGAAACTTGTTGATAATCTACCCTACACTTTGGAAAATTAAAGGTACAATACAAAAAAATCAATCTGCTCCAACATAATATTTAATTTCAACTGACATGAAAATACCGACTTTGGAATTTACATTCGAATTGAATCAAACATTTTTCGCAAATAAAAACTATTTGTTTTATGCTAATTTGGAATATTAGGTGATCCTTCAATATGACATTAGTGTACTAACATGCTAACATCTCGAAATGGAAATAATTAAAAGATATTTTAAAACTGTCTCAGTTAGTCAAAAGTTGTTAAAATTGGATTTGATTACTAAACTTTTCAGAAAACCATTCAAATTCTAGAAACATGAAATATTTGAAAAATTTAGTTAAAACATGAAATATTTGGTTTATGTGCAACCCGAATAAATGCTTTTCGAGAAATTAGCATACAACAATACTGACGTCATATTTTTGAGTAATCCAATATTTTAAAATACAGTGAACCAAAATTATTTTGTTCTGGTCAAAATTTTTTTTTCTTAAGATTGCCACATTCCATATAAAAAAAGTCGGACAAGTGCGAATAAAATTCGCTCGCCAAGGGTTCCGTGAATGTAAAAGAACACAAAAATAAATGACATAAAGTTATGTTGAAAAGTCTTTATATCGCCAGACTATGAACCCATAACAGAATAAATATTTAATCGTAGACGTCAATAGTAAATGTCAATCACATGACACATCAACATTGATAAAAAATGACACAAAAATTGTTACTTGAGGTTAAATAGCTGTTAATGTTAACTAAAGAAAGATTTAACCAGCTTGTAAATGGTTTAAACTGCGAATATTTTTTCTATAAATCAGTGTCGAAATTTAAGGTGGTGGTGTTATACATATACTTAAAATTCTAAAAAATATTGCAATGTTTTCTTAAATTAAGTGCTCTTTCAAATGACACCCCACTCGCTTGGGTCAAAAAAAATTTTTTTTTACCCTCCCCACACCCATCCCCTAAACACAGAAATATAATTATTTGAGACTTTGCTATAATTTTCCGTTATAGTTTATAAAACTTCCTGTCTATTTGCATTTTTCTAAATTTTTCTGTCATTCAGTGTCGAAACGTAGGGAGAGCACGTTTTGAAAGTTTTACTTTTTTGACAATAACCCGAAAACAGTGCACAGCGAAATTCTAAGAAAAGTGCGTTATTTCTTAAATGAGGTGCTCTTTCAAATGACGCCCCACTCGCTTGGGTCAGAAAAATTTTTTTTTACCTTCCTTACTCCCATCCCTTAAACACACAGAAATATAATTATTTGAGAGTTTGCTATAATTTTCGTTCAAAATATAGCAAACTTCCTGTCTCTGTGAATTTTTTCAATTTTTTCTGTCTATCAGTGTTGAAACGTAAGGAAGGGAACGGTCTGAAATTTGCACATCTACATATAAATACGCAAGCATAATTTTTGCGGAAATATTTGCTCCATCAAAAGTGTGGCAATATGTATGTCGTAGGTTTTGAGTAGTAGATGTGCCGAAAAATACTTTTGTTAGAATTATGACGGTTTTTTCAGAAAAAATGGCAAAAATGTAATAATTGTGTTTTTTGAGTTTTTTGTTCGGTTATTTTGGTTTTTTTTCAAGTTATTTGGTTCACAATTCAAAATCAATCTATATTAATTAATTAAACTCTGAAATAATGTGTTGTAGCTATTTGGTTAGGAGGTCTATTTACAATTTCTATTTACAATGGCTGAATTTCGGCCACTGGGCGATTCCTGGTTTTTTTTAGAATAACTCAAAAACTGTGAACAGCAAAATTCTAAAAAAATTGCAATGGTTCTTAAATCGGTTCTATTTCATCAAACTCGCTTTGGTCGAAAAAGTTTTTTTCACCCTTCCCCACCCCAATCTCTTAAAAGCACAAAAATATAATTATTTGAGACTTCGCTATAATTTTCGTTCAGAGTTTATCAAACTTCCTATCTATGTGAATTTTTTCAAATTTTTTTGTTAATTAAGCTCAAATTCCAAGGGGGGGACCAACTTTTTGTGTCACTTTTTTGACAATAATTCAAAAACTATGCATTGCAAAATTCAAAAAAAATGGCAATGTTTCTAAAATCAAGTGCTCTTTTAAATGACACACTTGACCTGGTTCTAAATGATGTTTTTACCTCTTATCATTCTCACCCCTTTAATAAATATAGTTATGACTTATGGGTATCTGCCACTTTTCTATATTTTTCATTTTCAAAAACCATTTTCTATATTTTATTTTACAAAAACCTACTCAGTTTTCTATCATTCCAAATATATTTCAAGATTTTCGATGAAATAGGGTCGGAGTTAATCGGGGCAATAAAACATCCAGAAAACGTAATTTTTCAGAGTTATACAAAAATTGGTGAGGTGTAAAATTCCAAAATATATTTTTAAGGAATGCTGAAATAAAGCTCTTTCATATGATACCCTACTCGTCTCGATAAAAAAATGTCGATAAAAAAGGCTTTACATTGTATCTTTGTAAAACAAAAGAACACAACTTTATTTATTTTTTAACCCGCCATCTTGTGTGGATAGGTTAGTTTTATAAGTTACTCAAATTTTAAGTTCATCGGATTTCACGGGATAATCGAAATAAAGTATAAAACACGTTGTACTCTCACCAATAGTGTTCCGTATAGAAAAAAGCATAAAACATAATTAGAATAGAAGCATAGTCGTTGACTAATTCACGGGATAATCGAAATAATGTAAAAAACACGTTGTACTCTCACCAATAGTGTTCCGTATAGAAAAAAGCATAAAACATAATTAGAATAGAAGCATAGTCGTTGACTAATTACAGTTCGGGCACCGTAGATATGAACTCTATAAAGATATATTTTGCAAATAAATTTGCGAATAGCAGAAGTATAGGGGAGTAAACCGTGCGTATCCCAGGGTATCTACATACTACACTGGCGACGAGAATAAACAATAGGTAGTCATAAAAAAATTGGTAAGCAGAAAAACAAAAAGTGAAAATTATAAAATAGTCACATGCGTGACAAAATATTTGACTACTAAAATCAGGAATAAAAGAACACTGCCATTAGGAACAAAAGAAAGAAAAAAATTAAATAAAATTAAAAAAGAGATTAAGAAATTTCATGAGTAATGAAAGCGAATTAAAAAAAAATTATCTTTAAAGGTTAATTCGCTACATTGTCTAGACATTTATTGATTGTTGTTAGATGTGATTAAAGTTTCATAGTAGGCATGTGCAACGTCAGAAAGATACGGCAGAGGAAACGGTTTTTTTAGTTCGGCGGTACTGGAGGTACTTTTTACTGCCTTTCAGTACCTTTACCTAAAAATGACTATAGAAAGGATCAGTTTTAGAAAGAGAATTGTGTTAAATAAGTATATATGTCAACTCTGTGTACTGAAAACATTTATTTTAAAAGAAGCTTCTTGGTATATATTGGTACCACGATTACTATTTATGGTGCGAAAGAATTTCATGCAACCCAACCGTTTCAATCTGTGCAGTTGGAAGTTAAGTTTGTCATACACGCATTTCTAAGGACATGTGAGATGATTTTGCTAACCTTTCGTTAGAGATTGACCTAATCGATAATTTTTCCTCTTTAAGTTTTTCTTTCGGATGTGCTTTTGAATTTTTCACTCAAATTTGACAAGAAAAACTCAAAATTCAAAACACAACATTTTGCTACGTATTTTTTAAATGAAATATAATTGAGTTGTTGTTAAACTGTCAACTAAACTCTCAGCTCATATATGATATGTGGAATGAAATGTTTGAGTGAGAAGTTAAAATTATCTGACTGATATGTATAAAAAAAAGTGTTATTGGTTTTGTTGGCGGTTATAATTTACCAAAAGTTTTGAAAAAACAAATGTAGCATCTTTTTATTAAAATTCTATTTCAAAACCATGACAAACATAAAAAATTTAATTAAACAAAATTACTCAACCGGTATATGACAGAAAATTTTCTTAAAGATGGAAGCAAATATTTGTAATTTACATTAATTCTCTATTTAAATAAAAACTTCAATATGTGCAACTTTTGTTTCTAGTTTATAATTTTTGTTAGATTTTATTCAATTTGTTATATACATTTATATAAATTATCGTATTATTTGGTTTTTGTAAGATTCTGTTTCCTTTTTACTGATGAAAAATAAACTGCACAAGTTTTGTTTTAATTTTCAAAAATAAAATGAAAAGTTGTATTTCTAAGCATTTTATCTATATGTTGTTTTGTATAATGGATTTTAAAATTTTTTAATTTTATTTGTCAGAAAAATATATTAATTTTAATTGTGAAAGTGATCTGCTAAGTGTCTAGCTTTGTTCGATGTTTGAGCTTTGTTAGGTATTTTACTGACTCATTTAACTAACCAGCAAACCTTTTAATGTGAAATAAAAAATGTTTACAGAAATAACTTAAAAATTTGTTAGGAACTCATAAAGCGAGTGATATGTAGCTGAATCTCCTCAATTTTTGTTCGTCATGTTTGGTTTTTCTGACTCAAATTTCACGACGAAATAGCGGCTAAATACTGTAATAGTTCAAACGAAAGTTAACCAATCGATAATTTAAGAAAAAAACCAAGCTCTCAGTTTGAAAAATTTTAATTCCAAATTATACTTTTTGAAATATTTTGAAAAATCAGATCATCCAGATCCAAGTTATTGCAAAGAAAATTAAAGTTAATAATAAACTCTATTCAATCTATATTTATTCAATAAGTTGATTCAATTCCCAAAAAATCACTAATACAAATAAATCTTTATTGATTTGGTGCAGAATTCCATCAAAATACATAAAAAAAAATATAATAAAAATTGTAGAGAACTCAGGTTCTTGACATTATCCCTCTTAAGTTGTACCTAAAAAATCTTAATATAACACGTAATGTTTCGGTTTTTAACTCGATTGAATTAAAATTAGTGCAATCAATTATGAAGAGGTTTTAGGCAGTTTGACTAAAAAGGCTATTTTACTAAATAGTAGCTTAATTCATAATTCTGAGATAATTAAGCCATATTTAACTTAGATGAATCATCGAAAATTTGCAGATCTTCCTGACTGAAAATATTGCCTCTTTTTATTGGATGCAATCTGAAGTATCTTTTACTAGATAGTTTAATGGGACATCATCTGAATATCAGAAATAAACCTCTAAAAAAAATTCTAAATGAATCGTATCATAACCTTGGTTGACATGGTATCTTTGGATGTTTGGAGACGTAATTTATAATTCAATATATTTCAAACTAAACAGTTTTCAATAAGAAAACAAATGAAATTCAATCAGATTATTCTAAGCTTTGCTGGAGTCGGCCAAAAACTAATTGAATCGTAAAACTTATACCTATGTTATGACCCTTGACATTTTAGCTAAATTTAAACCAAAACCAAGAAAGGCAATAAAAAGAAGCAATCAGTAAAAGTCGGTAAATCATTTCCAATTAGCATATAATTCGCGTTATAACCAGATATAAAACTTCTTGGTTTTTTAAAATTTTGCCTGTTAAAGGCAATAATAAAATTTTAAATCGAAAAACTCCATATTTCTTCTTTCATGTTCCGGTTGTTGTTTCTGTAAAACACAGAAAATAATCCATCGTGATTTTATGATATTTATTCATTTACTTTGTTTCGCCAAAGCATGCCAAGTTTTAAATTGCACGTCTTTAAATATGAAGCAGCTTAGAAGCTACATAAATATAATAAAACAATAAACTGTTGTGTAATTGTTTGAGGTTAAGTTATTAATATTACTTAACAATGTCCTTATATCATCATCTCAAAATTGTAACAACGTTTTGTTAATACGTTAAATAACCTTTCCGCATCATTTGACGTCACTATACATTTTTTTTTATATGTTATTTTGACGAAAAAAATTGTACAGGAAAATTTAAAAAACAAACAAATATGAGCTTATATAAGTATTTAAAAAATTATTACCTGAATCAACAATATTATCCAATTTAAAACGTTTTTCCATTTCAATAATAATAATTCCATTCGAAAAATTCAATCCTTCCACTAGAATATGAACAATAACACAAACAATTATTATAATCCAACCCCAACCACCTTCCGGATAATAATGTTGTCGGATTGTAGCACAAGTTGGAATAAATCTAAATTTAACAAAAATCACAAAAAAAAAAAATTAAAAGTAATAAAACAACAAAAGAACCATGAATTAACACCTATTCAAACGTTGAGAAACTTTTTGAGCTTGTTGTTGTTGAGCTTCTAACGAATGAGTGTCACCAGTTACAACCCCGGAATCTTCTGCTTGAGCTTCAAAATCATGCTTACACTCATCCATTATATTATTTTATATTTTTTATTTGAACAATAAAAATCATAAAAAATTATTCTAATTTAATTAAACAAAAACAATTAAAAAGCACAGAAAATAAAAACTTCCGCAATCACAATAATCTCGATTATGTTATTAGTTTTCATTTTTTTTATATGTTAAAAATAAGTTCACAGTAGTAAAACTCGCGTTCAATATGCAATTATTATAGATTACATGATAACGGTACAACGTTTAAAGTTGAACTAAATGTAAAACATAATTTTTGTTGGAAAAATCCAAAAAAAGTTTGAATAAAAAAAACGTAAAAGCTCGCAACAAAATAAAAACTATATATATGTGTTTAAAGTGGAAAACATATAAAACCGACAAATACAAATAAAATAAAAAAGTTTTGAGAGAAAATTTTCTGTTTAACTTATATTTTCTCGGTAATTTACTGGTTCATTTCATGAGGGTAAGTTGATAGATAATTGAAAAATGGGAGCTTTATGATATATAATAAATATATAATATTTCTATATACATACTGGAGGTCTGAAAAGGATTTTCTCGTCGTTCGCGTGCCATTTTTACGCAATATTTGGTTTCTATTCTGCTTCAGCATAGGAAATGGAAATATTTTCAAGAAGAATGTTTAAGTGTTGACTCAAGATTGGTGGCTTTCATATATATTGAAATTGTTTTTGCTTTTGGATTTTTTTTATGACTTTTTCTTGATTGTTCCAAATTTTCTCTACCCTCGTAAAAAATAGGGTGTTTGCATTATTTAGCAAAAGTTGCATGAGGATAACTTTTATAAAATTTATGAATGAAAGAGAAAGTTCTGTTAAAGTTAGAAAACAAAAAAATTGTTCTTGTTCTTAGTGTTTAGATTTTTGTTTAATTTTATCTTCAAAGAATAATTTTATTACTAATAACAGTAATGTGTGTAAACATTACTTGTGTTTACATTGTTATACAAACTGTTTGCTTGCCTGCTAAGCTCTGTGTAACTGCTAACTCTGTGTAATTATGTTTTTACCATGAAATTTGAACAAATTAGTAAGTTTTTGTGAGATATGCAAGTAAATTTTTGCTCTTTAGTTTTTAGCATGAGTTCACCATTAGTTTTAGGAACCTTTTAAAATAAATTAATCAAATGATTATAATTTTTTAAGCATAAGCATGGGAAACTCCAATTCAACCTAAAATAATTTAAAACAAAGAAATAATCAAATTCTTTTAAAACAAATTTTCACTTTCAAGATAAGTGTCACAGTTTTTTCATATTTAACGTTACATCAATGTAAAAGGTAATTGTTTTCAAATATTTGCATGGGCAGTTTGATTTGAGGATTACATTGATCGAAAATGTAATCGGCTAAAAGTATTGCTTTCAATTCAATATGATCATAGATGTCGCGATGAAAGGTTTCAAATAGCCCAAACAAGGATTTGACATTTTTAAGTAAAGCAATTTTATCTTGTGGCGGTAGGTTTTGTATTATATAAATTAAAGTGAAAATTATCAAATCTCTCTAATTTTTCTTTGGCATTGCCAGGAGAACATACCAGCAATACTATAAACAGACATTTGTACAAAAGCGATTGTCGAATAAAGGATTTGTGTGATTATTATAAAATATATTAATTTTTCATTTAACTTCAGAAACTTTTAGTTTTGCGAAACTGGGAAAATGCGAATCAAGAAGTCTTAACAAAACAACTCGATATGAGCTTGGGTAGCCTTTCATCATTAAAGAAAATCGATCAAATAGAACAAGAACATTTAGGTTTAATTAATCTGAAAGTAATAAAGATACAATCGGGTTTGTGCTAGCAATTTTTAGTTATCCATATAAAAACATAAAAATAAAATAAAGAAAAAAAAATTGCGTACATCAACAGCTCACAACGCATGTTGTTGTTTCGACTTAGGCCTTAAAAGGTTTTAAGTGTTGTGACACATGTAAAATTTTTAAGTGTTGTGACGACACATTTTCTAATTCCTAGTACACAACAAGTTTTAATTATTCGATATTTAGACCAGTCTAGATACCTTAAAATACCTTAAAAATGGAAAAAAAATTGTAACAGGATGAAAACTATTGGATAAATAAAAAAATGTTGCACAAATAATAGGTGAAAACATAAATTAAAGGTGATACGAGTTACGAGGGTGAAATGAGGTGAGTTTTTGGCGAAACTAGGGTGTGCGAAACTAGACCTCTGTCGAATAAAGTTTAAAGCAAAAGTTGTAGGTAATAAAAAGGTCTAAAACTTTTATGTCGGCCATTTTATAAACATAGCCTAAAATTTGCCGTGAAAATAGAAAAAAAACCGAGAAAAATAGGCTTTTTCCTTTTTAATTTCTATCTCCCACAAAAAATTTTTTTTTGCCTTATTATGTCTCTAATGAGCTGCAATTTTTTGAATACAAGCTATTTATTGTTACGTTTAATTTTGATTTTAACCCAAAAATGTGACCTCATTTAAACACGAAAATTCTCCTGTATGGGAAACAATTTTTTCAAAAAACATATTAATCATTATGTTTGTTGAAAAACTGAATAAACTTGATTTTAAAGAGTTATTTTCAATGATTATTTAAAAATATTCATTATTTGTTAAAATTACCGTTGAAATCTTTAAAAAATATAAATGTTGTCGGTGGTAATTTTTTTTTACACTATCTAAAAGTAGACGTTTCAACAAAAATAAAGATTACTGATTTTTTTGAAAAAAACTGTTTCCAGCACAGGAGAATTTTCGTGTGAAAATGACCTCACTTTTTTGGTTTAAAATCAAACGTAAAAATAAATATTATGATTCCAAAAAATTACAGCGTATTAGGGACATAATATAGTACGTTTTCACCAAATTATGAGAAAAAAAATTTGTTTGTGGGAGATAAAAATTAAAAACGAAAAGACTTTTTTCTCGGTTTTTTATTTTTTCACAGCAAAATCTAGTTTATGTGAAAAAATGGCCGGTATTAAAGTTATAGACCTTTTTATTACCTACAACTTTTATTTTAAAATTTGTTCGATAGAATCTCTAGTTTAGCTGAAAATCGTAAAAAACCATTTTCTAGCCCTAAAAGCTCACCCTATTTCACCCTCGTCACTCGGATCACCTTTAATTTATGTTTCCCATCATTTGCGCAATATTTTCCTCCTTATCCAAAAGTTTTCATGCTGAAAAGAGCGCATTTTGAGCGAACCTTCTTTTCGGCTGTCTGCATTATTAATAGTTATTTGTTTAACTAGGCAGCAAAGTAGTAGATTGACTGCCGTGGCTGATAGTTCATAGCCGAGCGAAGCGAGGCTAGGAATTCAGCCAAGGCAGTCAATCTACCTTGCTGCCAAGTTGAACATATAATTTTTTCTCCGATTAATTACAATGATATGTAATTTAATAATTATTACTTTAAAAATAGAGCAAAATTTTAAAAATGAAAAAAAAAATCGCAATTGTTGGAAGGATTAGTTGTTATGGAAATGTCATAATAATTATAGTTTGACAAATTAAAAAATTTCTGCCAGATTCATGGAAAAATATCTGTTTATTTTTATGAAGTCTAATTATTTTGCTGCCTAGGCAGGAAAAGTGCCACTTTGCTGACTGAAATAAGTCTGCAAAATTTATATTTGCTGTCAATCGGAGAAAAAATTTATTTTTGAAAACAAAAATGTTTGAAACACGGTTAGTGGCTTTTTAGATTTCGTCGACCGTGACGGATGGCTTGCCAGCAGACAGACGTTTTTGTGTTTATTTAAACTTATTATGACTTTAAAAGTTGTGAAATGCAAAATTACGAGGGGGTAAGGTTTTGACCATTGATTGTAAAACTTAGCTTTTTCAGACTAAAGAAATTATTGTAAAAGTTGAGAATATTCCCTTGTTTTTACTTGTCTATTTTTTTGGACTTTATCAGTACCTTTTGTGATGTATCAGTTTTTGTGATGTATCAGTAGCTTTTACGTGCAAAACGTTACTTTAAGGCAACTGGGGGTCATTTTCTAAAAAAAATGTCAATCGTCAATAAAGAATTTTTTGAAGTGAAAAAAATTATCCATTCGAATGATCTCAAATCAAGAATGAATCCAATTGCTGTTTTTTAAAGATCAAAACAATGAGAAATAACAGAACAATACTTGCACATACGTTACGCAAAATTTTAACCAATCGAATCATCTTCCCATCAAATAAAATAAAATGAATGCTATAAATTTCTCGATGGTTCCAAATTCATCCGAAATGCTGATATTAGATACAGAAAATATACAAATTAAAACTAAGTTTGCATGCCCAATACAGTTTTTTCAGTCCAAATTCAACATTTTGCAGATCAAATTCAACTTTTTTCAAATTAAATTCAACTTTTGCAAATCAAATTCAATATTTTTCAAATCAAATTCAACTTTTTGCAAAACAAATTCAATTTTTTCTCTTCAATTTGATTTGCAGAAAGTTGAATTTGAGTTGCAAGAAGTTGAATTTTAATTGCAAAATGTTGAATTGGATTTGCAAAATGTTGAATTTGGATTGCAAAACCTGTATCTAATTTTATTCAAATGTCTTAATCTTTAAACCATCCTATAATACTTTGATGGGTAAAATTTGATTATTTGAATTATGATCCTTGTTTAAAGAAACTCTTGATGAAATCCAGAAACATAGTTTTCATGGCAATCTCAGAGAGCTATGGCTTATGTTTTAATGTTTTTTCTTCATGTAGAGAACATTTGTCATTTCTTTCATGTTCAAAATTTAACAGACGTCGCTTATTTTTGCTTCGACTACCTATTGGTCTTTTTCAGATTTGTGTTAACTAGACTCATTTCTATTAGTTTCGATTTCAAAAAGTTTTATCTCATCTAATACTTACTTTTACCTGATGTCCATGCGAGCGGCACAGATTTATTTCTAATGTTATCTAAATTGTTCGTTGCACAGTAGCATCTATAAAATTCTCAAACTTTGGATTTCCGACAGTCAAGTATACGTAAGTTTAAGTCCCAAAACTACAAAGTACAAACTAAAGTTTGTAGTTTTACACACAATATAGAAAAGTGCCGTCATCAACGCACGAACTGAGCTATTTCTTAATATATTTTTTTGAAGATTTTTGATATAGAAACGATATGGAAAAGCGCTAACAACAACACATAAACAGACTTGTTTCTTGATAAATTTTCATTCTATTTCGACTCATCGATACCTTCTGCTTAAGAAAGCGTCAGAAAAACATTCCATTTTTTCCTTAAAAATCCAAACTACGTCAGCAGGAGAACAAATTGAGAGGCTTTTCTGAGTATTTCTGTCTCCTCGAGATGCTTGGAAATTGGCTACTTCAGAGCGGATGTAGGAGCATTTGGAAGACCAATTGTCTAGTGCAATCTAGTAAAAAGTACTAACGTGATTAAAATTAATCTTTGTGACGGTTTAAGTAAAATATAGATTTCAAGGCAGTTTCCGTACTTAGCACAATATTCACTATCAGTTCCACCATTACGAGCTACCTTCAATCATCTAGATGAGCCGATAGCTGTGACTTGGGGTAAATTCACAGAAATCGGAATTGGTTCTGTTCTCTGGGAACCGTAAACCACCTGTAGTTTACCAACCAACTCATATTAGTCAGACAGATAGCCGCAAGCATTGCAGTTAGTCTAAAGTCTACTGGAATATGGAGTTGTAGAAATAAAGGGCAGAACAGGAAAAGTGAATTAGACAAACATACAAGTGTTGTCAACTTCTACACGAATGGGTCGAAAATGAATGGGAAGGTTAGTTGTGGAGTGTTCTGCAAAGAGCTAAATCTAAACGTCTCTTTTCCTCTATCTGATCGTTGTAGTGTCTCTCAGACTGAACTTGCAGCTATAAAAGAGACCTCAAAATAGTTGAAGTATAATGTAATATCTGTAAGGGATATCGGCATCTTTACGGACAGTCAGGCTGCAATAAAGGTTTTAGAGTCGATGTAACGACGGACTATTTTGAGTTTTACTCTATTTTATTTTATTTATTTTATTTTATTTTATTCATTCGCAAAAACTAACATACAGACATTATGTCCATTACATGCTAGTATAAATATTATACAATTATCTACATATATATGAGCAATTTCACGAAGATTCAACAACGTTTTGAGTTGACCGCTTTTAATTTTGATTATTTTTTGTTTATAGATAGTCTTTGATAAATAAAAAATACAAGTTCTCTTAGAATTTTTTTTTTCGACCAGGGGTCTTCACAGGGTGCCCCTCAATTTTTTGTTATTTTGTGATGTGACTGCATTTTGACGAGCGATTGTAGAAAAACTACTGAATCGATTTTCATAAATGATATGTCGTTGAATAGGTATTAGAACAAAGTTTTTAAAAATGTACACTGTTAATTTTTTGAAATAATTTTTAACGGTTTAACATAAGAAAAAAACAGTGTAATTGAAAAAAAGATGGCATAGCCTCTTTTTTTTTTTTTTTTTTTTTAACTAAATTGAAGCTTATTTTATATCTAACCACTTGTGAAAGTTGAGGACACGTGTTATTTTTTGTTTTGAAGATAAAATTCGTTGTGCATATGACTGTCGGGAATCAGTTTTTTTTGTTCTGAAGGAAAATTATAAAAATGGCGTTATAAACTAAGAGATATTTTTTTTATGTTAAATATCAAATATTTTATCATTACATGAACTTTTTAAAATATTATAAAAATTATATATGTAGTACAATAAATAAAATAAATACAATTGTTAAAAATGATTTACTTATTTTACAAACAGAAGTTTCTTTTGAATAGGAAAGCACTTCTGCAATTATTTTCTTTGTATTAGTAGGCATAAAAAATAAAATGTTTATTTATCACTTTTAGTAATCACTTGTCACTCTTATAAAAAATAATTTGACAGTCTTGACTGCAAACAAAAAAGCCGTATAAACAACTAAATCTATTTAGGAACTTTTGACTGGAGAAGTATTATGTTCGTATTATGTTATTATGGAATCATAAAGTAAAAGATTGTTTTTCAACATTAAATTACAAATATTTTATTATTGAATAAACTTTTTAAAATATCATACAAAGTATATATGTGAAAATAAATATAGTTATTAAAAATTATTTACTTATTTTACATTCAAAAGTTTCTTTTGAGTTGGAAAACATTTTTGCATTTATTGTCTTAGTATCTACTGGTACAAAAGAATGAAATTTTTGAGTTCCACTTATAGTAATCGCATTTTTATATCGATTTTGTTATTTTTCTTTTGTTAATTGATATTCATTTTTATCGGCGTATCCAAAGTTCATGGTAGATTCCCATTTTAAAGCCCATTCGAAAAGTTTTTTTGGTGTATCAATAATATTATCTTCGCTCGCCATACTATAACGGTGTGCAGCACGCTTCAGTGTACCACCAATTCCATCACAAGGTCCCTTTCCATGGCTGGTAGCATGAAAATGCCATTCAGCGTCAACCTTAAATTAACTAATTAACTTATGCCACCATGCCAAGGTTGACGCTGAATGGCATTTTCATGCTACCAGCCATGGAAAGGGACCTTGTGATGGAATTGGTGGTACACTGAAGCGTGCTGCACACCGTTATAGTATGGCGAGCGAAGATAATATTATTGATACACCAAAAAAACTTTTCGAATGGGCTTTAAAATGGGAATCTACCATGAACTTTGGATACGCCGATAAAAATGAATATCAATTAACAAAAGAAAAATTACAAAATTGATATAAAAATGCGATTACTATAAAAGGAACTCAAAAATTTCATTCTTTTGTACCAGTAGATACTAAGACAATAAATGCAAAAATGTTTTCCAACTCAAAAGAAACTTTTGAATGTAAAATAAGTAAATAATTTTTAATAACTATATTTATTTTCACATATATAATTTGTATGATATTTTAAAAAGTTTATTCAATAATAAAATATTTGTAATTTAATGTTGAAAAACAATCTTTTACTTTATGATTCCATAATAACATAATACGAACATAATACTTCTCCAGTCAAAAGTTCCTAAATAGATTTAGTTGTTTATACGGCTTTTTTGTTTGCAGTCAAGACTGTCAAATTATTTTTTATAAGAGTGACAAGTGATTACTAAAAGTGATAAATAAACATTTCATTTTTTATGCCATCTAATACAAAGAAAATAATTGCAGAAGTGCTTTCCTATTCAAAAGAAACTTCTGTTTGCAAAATAAGTAAATCATTTTTAACAATTGTATTTATTTTATTTATTGTACTACATATATAATTTTTATGATATTTTAAAAAGTTCATCTAATAATAAAATATTTGATATTTAACATAAAAAAAATATCTCTTAGTTTATAACGCCATTTTTATAATTTTCCTTCAGAACAAAAAAAACTGATTCCCGACAGTCATATGCACAACGAATTTTATCTTTAAAACAAAAAATAACGCGTGTCCTCAACTTTCACAAGTGGTTAGATATAAAATAAGCTTCAATTTAGTTAAAAAAAAAAAAAAAAAAAAAGAGGCTATGCCATATTTTTTTCAATTACACTGTTTTTTTCTTATGTTACACCGTTAAAAATTATTTCAAAAAATTAACAGTGTACATTTTTAAAAACTTTGTTCTAATACCTATTCAACGACATATCATTTATGAAAATCGATTCAGTAGTTTTTCTACAATCGCTCGTCAAAATGCAGTCACATCACAAAATAACAAAAAATTGAGGGGCACCCTGTGAAGACCCCTGGTCGAAAAAAAAAATTCTAAGAGAACTTGTATTTTTTATTTATCAAAGACTATCTATAAACAAAAAATAACCAAAATTAAAAGGGGTCAAGTCAAAATTTCCCAAAAATTTGCTGAACTTGCGTGAAATTGCTCATATATACAATACAAAGAAAAAAAAAAAAAAATTTAATTTAAAGTGAAATATTCAAATAATCTATGAAATACATTATAGTATTCTATAAAGACACTTGTAATTCAAAAGAAATATAGTTAAATTTATTGTTGTTAGGTTTTTGTTAATATTAAATCTATAGGTTAGAATGGTTAAATTACAATTTATTATTAAAAAAGTTTACATGTTGTTTTAAGTTGAATTACTTTGTAAAATTGATTTTTTAAATACGGAAAACGAAGACGAAAACAAGTTAATATGATTGAAATTATAATTATGCGAGGTTTGCAATCTTATTAATGGTGAATGCATTCTTAAATTTGTTTTGTATGTGTTTAGATGAAGAAGTAGCGGATTTCGTATATTGTTATATTCGTATATTGTTATATTTCGTATATTGTTAGATATATTCGTTGTAAGGGTATTCGTTTTTAAAGAAATTCTCTAATGATTTGCTAATATGTTTCGGTTCCGGTCTTTAAATTAAAACAAACATAAAAGGATTTATGTGTGCTACAGATCAATCAACCAATGTTTTACATTGTATCAGTTAATTGCTTTGTTGCGTCAACACACGATATCAATTAATAATACAAATTTTTGTCTACATAATACGGTTGTTCAAATTTATGTAGTTGTAGAGAAGCTATTTATTGAGATATGATATATGGAAATGAGTTGGCTTGAATTTTTTATTGAGAGTTATGCGGAAATTTTTAATTTGTGTGCGATGAAGAGTATAATAAAGAAAAAAAAACAGGAGATGGAGAATTTTACTATATACGCTCGATCATTTGTTCGATCGAGGAGATTATGTAAATTATAATCAAAAAGTTAAGATGGTGATCAATAGTATTATTTTCCACAAGTTTTAATGTAAATTGTTTTACTAACTAAATGTCAAAATTATGTTTGTAAAGTTATTTTTTTTTAATTTAGTTTTTTGTATCACTTTTATTAAGCTTTTGGGTAGTAAGACTGTAACTGGCAACAATTAAAAAAAAAAAGCAAATAAAAATACGAATTTCAACACTTTTTCATATATTACATATAACGATTTTTTGTATTTTTGATTATGAGTGTGTTGGTTGCTTTACCATAGATAGATGGTGGCAGGACAAAAGTGCAAAGAATGATTGCGAGTTGGATATAATAGCTTGTTTTAGAAAGAAGGCATGGCATTGACATTGGTTGGTCTTCAGTGTTCAGGCGAAGCATCATTTGTTAATGTTGTTACATCTATTGCATTAACGATATTGCATAAATCGAATGTTGGGTTGGATTAATATTTTATTTTGAATGAAGGAAATCGAATTGTCATTAGTTGGTCTTTAATATTCAGGAAGAGTAAAGTATTGTATAGTACAGTACAGTATTGCATTCTGACAGTTTAGTGAAGATATGATGCTGTCAGTTTCAATATGAGAAAAATTACGAACGAGAATATAAGAACCAAACTTTGGGATTTTGGTGAACTAATAATTTACATGGATCATCCAGTAATGTATTAATAATGTAAGATTTATTTACGTAATTAGGGTTCCTAACTTTGAAAAAGTAAAAACGGTACCCTATTGGTGAGACTTTCTACATAATCGATTTACTCACGAACTATAAGTGCTATCAACTTGAAATTTTCTACAATTATTTGTGTTTTCTCACCCCTAATGATAACAAAAACAATTTCAAATATTTTATTTTATCTATATATTATGGATATTGATAAGGAGGTAGCAAAACAAAAGTTTTTTTTTACGGAATCGAGTGTGGTTTAGAAAAATCGAAAAAGATGGAAATAATTCAATGAATTTTCGACTGCTAAATTTTTTGAGTTTATTGCCAAAAACGAGTGTTTTTTTCTGTTCCCCCCCCCCCCTTAACTTTGAACATTACAAAAAAAAAAAAAAATTCACGGTTGTAGGAATTTTACATAAAAACCGTTGTTTTGTTCTGGTTGTTATAATTTCAAATGTTCAATGGAAGGGGTTGCGAGTAAAAAATTCAAAACAAATTTATTTTTGATCATGGCAAGTGGGATATCATATGAAAGGTGATTTTTTTTTGTGTTGCAAAACAGTTTTTTTGTAATTTTCGAAAGCACGGTTTTCGATATATTTTCGAAAATGTAAATTTTTTTTTGTCGGGTGTAGGAATTCGGGTGTAGAAAATTCACGGGTGTAGGAATTTTACTAAATCGAAACAAAACTTTTTTTTGGTTGTTATAATTTCAATTGTTCATTAAAGGGGGGGGGGAGGTTAAAGTAGAAATTGTGAAAAAAGTTATTTTTGATCATATCAAGTGGGGTGTCATATGAAAGGTGATTGTTTTTTGTAGTGCAAAACAATTTTTTGTGTTATTTTTGGAAGCACAGTTTTCGACTTATTTGCGAAAATGTAAAATTTTTTTTGTCACCCCCTTAGTTGCCAACATTACAAAAGAAAAAGTTTAAAAAAATTCACGGATGTAGGGATTTTGCTAAATCGAAACTAAAATTTTTTTTTGGTTGTTATAAACCTTAAACAAATTTATAATTTCAAATGTTCATTGAAGGCGGTTTAAAGTAGAAATTTCGAAAAAAATTATTTTTGTTCATGTCATGTGGGGTGTCATATGAAAGGTGGTTGTTTTTTGTAGTACAAAACAATTTTTTTTTGTAATTTTCGAAAGCACTGTTTTTGGTTTATTTCTAAAATTGTGTTTAGGAGAAAAACTATTCTCGTAGAATAATATATATACGGAACCCTCGACGAGCGAATTATATTCGCACTTGTCCGACTTTTTTTAATTGTGTTTTCTTCGTGTTAAATTATTTAATTTTTTGCATTCAACAATAAACTTTTGTTTTGATATATTTTTAGGTATAGGTATATTTTTGGTTATAAATAAGAGATTTCCCTGATTTGGTTATAAATAAGAGATTAGAGATTTGAAAGTCCAATCATTTCATCGAGCCTCACCACGTCGCAAGTAGTCCGAAACTGTCTAGCATCTCTTAATAAGATGATTGAGCTGTTCAACAACTACCTCGTCTGGTTGCAAGGGCATTTCGGTATAACGAAAAACTTGAAGGTTTGAAGAACTTGCTCTGCAAGTGTGGCTGATGTGGGAACACCAAATGCTTCGTGCAAACCCTACTGGTCAGAAGGCAACATTGGTGTTATTGCCAGGCTAATATGGCTGCACTGAACTGCTCCAGTTCTGATCAACTGAAATCAATAAAACGCAGAGACATCAGCATGATTTTGGGTGTCATTACGGTACATTGTCCTATTGATCAACATGCGAGAAGGTTGGATGTTTTATTCCATGATTACTGACGCAGTTGCAATGATGAAGAGGAGGAGGAAACAGTTCTCCGTTTTTTCTGCTCGTGTTTTGGTCTGAATCAAGCTAGACTCAGGTTTCTTCAGTGCACGCACCATTTCGAATCGGACGGACGTCATTGAGTTGAACGTCATCGAGAATCTCTGGTTGGTTTCCAAAAAGGTAGAGTTTTAAGCAGCAAATTTTTTTTCATGGTATGACTACGAACCGTTTGTGTCTATGACTTGTCCCATAAGACGGTTATTATAACATAACATAAACAAATCTACCCCAAAAAATGGTTTGGACTACAACTTGGGCGGAATCTCTTAAGATTGCACTAGGGACGCATGCCCGTTTCTGACAGGTGCTTTTTGTTCTGATGAATGCCAATATTATAAATCACCTAGCACGCGCTGAATCCAATCGTTAGTGGATGAAAAATAGTGCAAGCTAAAAATAATTTAAAGTCATCAATTTTACAAAATGCGATTGTATGTAAAAATTTATTACCGCAGTGAGGTACTTTTGCCCTGACTTTCAGTTTTGGCCACGAGCAGCCTTCAACCTTAACACGTTCCTAAATATGAAATAAAGGAAATGTAATTCTTTACCTAAGGTGAGGTTAACTTTTTCAATCTCATTGTTTTCAGATATCTAATGTAATTTGCATTCTCTTCTTTACCAGTAGTCGTGTCTCTCAAAAATCAAAATCTCTATCGAACTGCCTCAGTTCGACCTTCCCAATTATATTGAATTTGATGTGATATCAAAGATTCTAAGGTCTGAAAAGAAAACTGGCAACTATTTATGTAGAAAAGAGTGAAGAGATTTATTAAGAGCTTTTCTCGTGCAAATGACAACATCAAATGGTGAAGTCACTCGAGTTCTGGAGCCTTTAGAAAGGAACTGCCCTGCACAATAGTGAGGCTCTAATAGGCACATCAATTTAAACACTAAAATTATCTTTCATCTCACTTATTAATATTTTTTTTAAAAAATGGGCGCCACTGTGACTTGTATGATTGATTATATCTGTATGTTGACAGTAAGAACAGTTTTTGAACACCAGGGACAGTGTAAATGAAGCAGTTGTGCACAGTTTATATTCTCTATATAAGATCACTGATCAGTTTAACATAGCAATCTAAATTATGCAAGTGTTATGGATTAGTATACAGTAAAATGTTAACGTAGTCCTCAACAAACAAGTTATATTCGAATTTGACCAACATAAGAGTCATCTCTCCATAAGAGTCAATAAATTGAAAATTAGAACTTGGAATTTATTCATAGTTAACTTCTTGTCGGTTAATGTTTTGTCAAATTCTTTCTTATGTTGATGAAAGTGGATTTCCCATTTTCCTCATCCTCTATTCTGGTTTTATTTCGAAAAAAGTGAACTCTGCGGTTTCAAATACTGTAGAATTAGTATTTGCTATTGGGCGTTTGTTGTATTTCATATTCATCTAAGCATGGTCTCTACAAATTCAAACTATGCTAACTGGTTTAATCAGAAACACTTAAACGAAATTAATTTCATTTAAACCACATTTTATTCATAATTAATTCAATTAACACACTATATCCAAAATTAGTCATTTAGCGAATATATTGATTTATCTTTTTCCAAAACAAATTAATTTCCAATATTAAATGCTAATTCAACAGGTTATTTTTTAAAATTTTAATTAATAATAAAAAAATGTGTGAAACTGATATTAAAATTTTATATGTTTTCAATTAAATCAACAAATGAAAATAATTTATTGGAAATTGTTGAAAAAATCATAAAAATTTATTTGCTCGTTTTGTATTGAAAATTTATTAATTTTTAATTGAGCATAATTGTGATATTTAAATATAAAATTTATGAAAATAAAATTTGTTATGTTACTCATTGATGGTTCATAATTCAGTTGTAATAGAGAATCTTGTAGTTTTGAGTCAAAAGATGGTGAGTCATTCTTAAGACCGCACAAAGTTGGAGTGTAGGGAGGTAATGATTTCTATATTAATGAACAAAGTTTTTGACAAAAAATAGTTATAATTCAATTGTTTTTAGATATAGTGTAAACCAAAAAATATGATAGTTGATTGACGACAGATGGTCGATTGCACGACTAGCATTTCGGCAAGTCGTACAAACATACAATCAATGATCCAACACTAATTTTCAAATTACCTTGAAAACTACAAACTTATTTAATGCACAACCAAATCATAACAGCTATTTATAAAAAATCTAAAAACAGTATAACAATGAACTCACATTTTTTATCCTTGAACTACAATCATGTTATCGAGCAATAAATTGATGATTTTCTCACTAAAACCACTAATACTTTTTCTAACCAAATCTGACATATCTTCATCGACTGCGAAAAATAATAATAAATCATAAAATCATAATAAATTTCAATATTTCACTGCTATCAAACAATATCTTAAACAATTTTCTATAAAAAAAATACAAAGGAAAAGTTAAAGAAAAGAACACACCACGAACAACATAAGAAATCAAAAGAAAATAAACCAATTCCGATCCATATATCATCATCATCATATAAATATTGACACAGTGAACAAAAAATTATATAAATTTTTATGCTTGGTCATCACCTTCTTTATGGCTTTTTATTCCTAAAATTAATTCTTTGGGCCATGTTGTCTTACTCAAACGAACAAAAAATTAAAATGATAAAAATTTAAGGAAGCTATTACTGTGGTATCATATAAAAATTATATCATCAGTCAAACCATTTTATTTGTTATCGGTTGTTTTTCATTTTAATATACTTACTGTCCCTTTCTAAAAAAAAATCTATTATCATGTTTTTTGTTGAAAGGAATTTCCTTTATAATTTATGAAGATATATTAGGAAATTGAAAAAATAAATTAAATCTTATTTTTTTATATACCGCGAAATGTTAATTTTATTTATGAACGTAATATGTTATGGAGATTTGAACAAAACAAAAATTTTAACAAATGGTAAATAATTTGTACAGATGGCGTAAACATTTTTGGTTTCTATTGAGTGATATATTAACTGAAAAAAGCAGAGAAAAATGCGAAGTTGAGATTGAGTAAAGCTTTAATACAGTTTTTTCATTTTTAAATTTTTACATTTTCAAAACATTTAACGTGACTTTGGAAGATATTAAAGTAGTTTTACTCCATTCATAGTAACAAATTTAACATTTTCTCACGGTGTGAGACGTCCCCACGATTTGTGACGAAATAATTTTTTAAGTACAATGCTTTTGCGCTTCCAGTTATAATTATATTAAGTTTCATTGTTTAAAAAAAAAATTTACGTTGAAATCTATTGCAATTGTTTTTTATTAAAATACAAAACACTTAAATAAAATTTTGCCTTTCGTGAGAAATTTAAGAGAAAAATTATAGATCGACTTTTATGACGCAAGTTAATATACTCTAAAAATTATTTATTTATTTATTTATTACCAAATCTAATCGATTTAAACTAAAAATTAAAAGCTCTTTTAACCGTTAACAAAATTGTTCATTTTCCTCATACTCTAAAGTGTACAAAGCTTCAAAACCAGAAAAATCAAGTTATGCTAATCTGTAATCTCAATTAAATGCTTCTTGACATAATTAAATTAAAGCAAAATCACAGCACGATATTAACAGTATAATTATCGAAGAAAAACAAAATCATGTAGTCATTAAAGCGACATACACAACAGGAGTTCAATTTTTTTTACCTATGCATATGTGATAAGAAAACACAATAAAATCAATTGAAAATTGAATGAAAATGTTTCTGTTTTCTTATTGACAACTTTCAATTTATGTTTTTATCTTATAATGAATTATAAGGAATTGAATTATTTCAATATATATAAAATTACTGGTTTTTAATTAGTGGTATGAGTACGTTGATATACAGATTTTATGTTTTGATTGGAATGGATTGAACATATTCTGTGTAATTTAAATTTAATCTTAATTTCAAGTAAAATTGTGTTGTTTGTACACAATGTTGTTTCTTATTCTGAATAAATTTGTCTTCCCAGTTACACTGTAGAGAAGTGGAAATGCAAAAAAAATCGATTTAGAAATAAATTAAATTGTTTTAAATATTGTTAGTAGTATGGATATTAATTTAAGTGTAAAGAATCGGACAAAATATTTGCAAAACTATACTAATACCGTTTGGCATACTAATAACTTTGATTCATATTTTGTACAAAAACGAAATTAATATTCTTAAAGCATCGCTAACATTATTTGTTCTTTCCATATATTGTTTTTTAATTGGAATTATTGTAATGAATGGATTTAAAATAAAACTGTGGAAGCAGACACGATCGGGTAAATATTTATCTAATATTTCTATTGTTTTATTAAATAAAAGGTGGGTGAATCATTTAATTGTTCACGTTTATAGGTGTCAGAAAATTAACAAACGTTACTAATTTTAGAAATTTAGAATAATGTTTTGCAAATGATTTTATTCCTAGATAAGATTGTTTTTTTTGGGGGGTTTGGCAATTTAATAACAATGTGTTTTTTTTTGTTTTATTTAAATTATTGTCATCATCACAAAAAAATTTTAGTTGTTTTATAATTATAATGCCGTCACGCGTAACAAAAAAAATAACATCTCTTCCTGGCCTGTGTAGAATGTAGATCCACCACCACTTTGTTCAATAACGCCAGAAAGCTAAATACTTCTTACTCGTAAAGATCGAGATAAAGTACCAAAATTTTATCAAAACCCTGTCATGGATGAAAGTTACAATAAGCAAACAGGTAAATATTACATAAAAAAATTCCTCCATCACTTTGTCAAACAAAGCTCAAAAATTTATTAGTTATCTGCAATACATATATGCCATTCACATACGAACGAAGGCTGTAGTGTCGTAACAAACATATAAACGTAGTGCAAAACGCCGGTAGTTGTATGGTAGAACTATCCCATCACTCCGTCTCCCTGGATCTTTCATTTGTACTGATCGATTTAAAAAGGTTGGTCATCGTTCAATTGCCACTTGCATGTGCTCATTAATATAATTTATTTTAAAAACCACAACTCAGCTTCTAGCGTGCGCCACTATTATTTTCTCCTATCTAAGTAATGATAATGTTCAAGTTCAAATAATAATAATAATTTATTGTTAGAAACGACATTTTTAAAAAGCAGTTAAAATTAACGTCATATTATTTGAATTTAAATTAAACTTAAAAGTTATCAATTTTCAATAAATTCCTTATTTTAATACAGTATCTGAACAAAACTAATGTAAATTGTGTAAAAAAATATTGCGACCATGATGCATACATAGGCTGACTTCACCACAGCTCTGGAAAAATAGTGTTCTGGATATATAATGAGCTAATATCCATAAAATACTTTAATTAAAAGCTAACCAATGTTACAGATTTCGGTTAGTTCTAATTATAAAAATATTAAAGAAAGCAGCAGTATCCCAACAAATATAAATTCTGTTGTACGAGAAAAAGCAAAAAAAAATTTGATCGGAAGTGGCAAACCGGAAGTTGGGATTGCACTTGCTACAAATTCTCTGCTCTGCAAATCCATATCAATATATAGTTTTAATCCAAATTTGACTTTTCAACAACTTTTTAAAACTAGCAGACGTTAACTTATTTTGTAGCAATACTTTATTTCCGGTATAATTTGTTGAGGATTCCAAAATTTGTGGCACCCTATTATCGTTATACAGCAAAGCGCATAAGTTCTTAAACAATTCACTTCCATTTTATACTTCAATAAAAGAAATTATAAATCAAATGTATAAACGCAAATATATTCACGGCTGTCTGATGAACTTTTATTTTATTGAACCGGCCGCGAATTAACCGATGAAACGATAGATCGATTCGATGGAAGAAAAACGAAAAGAAAAATGAACACTACAATAATATGTTGATTTCATACAATTATTTCGTTTTATTTTAAATAACAATAAATATTACCCTATTTTATATAAGCAATGATTTTAAAAATAGATTTTTATTTTATTTTATTTTGAAAAGCAAATATAAAATTTTTTTGTTTGACTTTACCGAATTACATTTAAAATATTCGAACATCTACAAACGACTCGAAACAATATTTTTATTTTAAATCTCAATCACAACTCAACAAAATTGAAAAATATGTTTTCTATTTATAATTTTTAATTACTCTAAAGAACAGAAAAGGAAGAGTTGATTGCATATGTTCTTAACTCATCGTGCATATTGTTGTAACCAATAAATTTATAATTTATAACCAAACCAGTTTTGTTTAATTTAAAATTATCTCTTTTGTTTCGTTTTCATTTAAGCAAACTGAAAGAAAACAAATAAAATTCAAAACGTTTATAAAGAGAATGCAAGTATATAACAAAAACTATTATAACCTTGATGTTTTACAGGGAGTCCGAAGATTAGGTATACTGATTGATTGTTAATAAAAAATGTTAATGAGAAACTTAATGATGTCGCATCATATATGAAAAATGTAAAAGTGTGGGTTGATTAGGAAATTAGTCTTTACTGCTAGGTTTTAACTATAAAGAACTAATTTCCTTTACTAACACCTTTACTTATAACTCAATTGTTCTTATTTCTGTGTTTGTTTCTAATTGTAGGTTTTTCCAAACGCTAAAATGTTGGGCATAACAATCCTTATGTACCAATTTTCATCCAATTCGATTATACAGATGCTGTTGAGCTTTCAAAAAAACAGGTGTATGGGACACACCCTACCACTTTGTTCAATATCGCTCAAAAACCAATCAGTTCTTTGCCATACATATTTGCACCTTTTTCCAAAGTTTCATCAACATTCATTCACGAACGAATCTATAGTGTGCTCCCAACAAACATAAAAAACATGGTTGAGAAAACCATCTTTTGTATGATTGAGCCCCAACCCTTTATCCCATGTACTCCAAAAGCTGATAAAATCTTTCTCAAGTTATTTGAAAGCTTTTGCCAAAGTTTCATGAAAATCGATCGACAATTGTAGGCTACAGTAGCCATAAACACCAGAAAAAAAAATCTTTTTAACCAGGAATGACGAACCGGAAGTTGTTATGCAAAATATTGGAAACAGTACCAAAACCTTATATATCAAGTTTCCATAAGATCATAAGCCGTGATTCGAAGTTATTGAAGATTCAAACTTAGAGCCTAGAGGTGTTCGGGAAAACCCCGCCATTTTGTCAAAATTTAAAATGAATCCAGATCTTCCATTTTCAAGTGAGCCTGGATCTTTTGCCAAAGTTTCATTATGATCCTATGCAGGAAGGTTAACCACCCACCCACCCATAACCCACACACACACACGTACACAAAAATTTTTGATGACTATTTAGATAGAGAATAGTCCAAAACAAAAGAAAAACGAAAATTTGGGGTATGTAAGATTTATTTTTTCTCGATAGATTGCATTACTTTACTTTACTGTAGTGGTCATCCTTCTCGAAGAGAATTTTGTACTGGTTTTCTTGTTGGTGCACGCATACAAGAAGCCGTGATGAAATTCATCCCAGTCAGTGAGAGGATCTGCTACCTACGTGTACGTGGTATATATAACAATATTTCTCTTATTGCCGTGCATGCACCTACTGAAGCTAAGACCGTCGACGAAAAGGATAATTTCTACATAGCACTGGAAGAGGTTATGAAACAAACACCCACACGCGACTTCATTATGGTTCTTGGTGACTTTAATGGACAGGTTGGAAGAGATATCTCTTATGGAAATGTGGTGGGTCCCAACAGCCTGCATTTGAATTCAAAAGATAATGGTGAGAGAATGACTAAGTTTGCATTATCAAATGATTTGAGAATTGCCAGTACGTTCTTTCCGCATCGATCGAAACAGACTTGGGTCTCACCGAATCGAAACACTCGAAATCAAATTGATCACGTTCTAGTAACAGCACGTTTCTTTTCGAACGTTCGGGATGTGCGAGCCTTTAGAGGTGCATACATTGGAAGTGACCACTTCCTTGTATGTGCAACGATAAGGTTCCACTTCCCAAATCCAGGCATTCCAAAATTCAATCAACAGAAACGTTTTAACATCTCATCATTAAAGAATGCTGAAACAGAAGAGAGATATCAAATCCATATTGCCGAAACATTGGATAAATCAGAAACCATTAATGGAGACGTCGATAAGTCATGGTATTTGCTCAAAGATGCTGTTTTAAGCGCTGCTGAGGGAATACTTGGACGACCACAGAACCACTCCCAGAAGCCATGGATGAATTAAGCATGCCTTGACACTATTCAATACAAAAGAGATTGCTATCTGAAGTGTCTACAAGGACGCAACACCAGGTCCACGATGGAGAACTATAAACTGGCAAGACAAGCCGTTACAAAGCTATGTAGACGAACGAAGAGAGAATGGTGGAAGAGACAGGGTGAGGAGATTGAAAGCTTCAATAAAGAACATCAATCGCGTAACTTCTTTCAACAGGTTAAAACCTTAAAGAAGGGCCCTCAAACTAGATCGACTGCTATTTAAAACGAAGATGGGGAGCTACAAGAAGACCTTAAAAATATTTTAGATACTTGGGCCGCTTATTTTGAAAATCTTCTCAACTTAAGCGACCAGCAACAAGTCGGGCGACGAGCAAAGCTTATTCGTGCGTCAAAGCTACATGTAGAAGAACCAACCAAAGAGGAATTCAATGCGGCGCTGTCAAAATTAAAACGCAATAAAGCACCTGGTATCGACGATATAACATCCGAAATGATTGTACATGGTGGCGAAACCCTATCCTTAAGATTGTTTGAACTTGTTCAAATGATCTGGAGGACTGAAACCATGCCACATGACTGGAACACAGCTATGCTGATACCAATCCATAAAAAAGGTAATCGCCTACAATGTGCAAACTACAGAGGAATCGCTCTCCTCTGCACAGTATATAAGATCTTTTATTACATTTTGCTATCCAAAATCAATCCTTTTGCTGAACAACTGTTTGGAGAATATCAGTGTGGTTTCCGGCGAGGCCGAAGTACCACCAATGCACTTTTCTCGATAAGGATGATTTTGGAAAAGTGTCGAGAGTTCAACATACCTGTGCACCAACTTTTCATTGATTTCAGGCAGGCCTACGACTCTCTCGAACGAGAGACTCTATGGTCTGCTCTGGTGTCAATGGGAATTCCTGGTAAACTGGTATCACTATGCAAAATGACAGTACAGAACTCTCAATGCTGTGTACGAGTAGAGAACGAAATATCAAAGTTTTTTAAAGTTGACTCCGGTTTAAGACAAGGTGATGCTATCTCTCCTATACTTTTTAATCTAGCCTTGGAATATGTGTGCCGTCAAAAGAAACTACCGACTAATAACAATATCTTGTCAATAAACTCAGTACAGATGATTGCTTACGCTGATGATGTTGTCATCCTCGGCCGAAGTGAAGCTGTTATGAGTGAGACTTTTAAGTCACTTGAGATTGGTGCCAGGAAAATTGGTCTGCAAATTAACTACAATAAAACCAAACATATGAATGTCTCAAGAGAGGCTGAGAAGAAAGATTTGATGTGCGGCGATGAACGAATTGAGGGAGTTGAATCTTTTAAATATTTGGGATCAATGTTTGACTCAAACAACAGCATACTTACAGATATTAAAGCTCAAATCGCTGCAGGTAATCGAACTTTCTACTCAATTAAACCTCTCCTTGGATCACCGTATGTATCAACTAACACCAAGGTCAAGTTATACAAGACATTGATTAGACCGGTTGTGATGTATGGGTCACAAACGTGGACCCTTACACAAAATGACGAATCGCATTTATCTGTATTTGAGCGTAAGATCCTACGCTACATTTTTGGTCCACTTAAGACAGACAATGGAGAGTATAGAACCCGATATAACTTTGAGATCAGAGACCTTTTTGAGGGTCCTGATATAATAGGTTGTATCCGTTCTAATAGGATTGCTTGGTTTGGGCATATCAATGCTGATTAGCCTGGCAACGCTCCTACATGGAACATGAACGCCTTAAAAAAAAAAAAACCGTTATTTTGTTTTGGATCCGTCGATCATTTGACATCGGTCATTTTATTAAACGGATTGTTCGTTTCAAGGAAACAAGTTTTCAGTTTCCTTTTTCTTTTGATTGATTTATTTTTTGAAGTGAAAACTTCTTTGGGCGCTTTGTTCGATTTTGTATGGGGAAAAATTTATATATTCGAGTTATCATCACGCTAAATAAATAAATTAAATATTAAATACCTCTATCCGGTCGTAACGTTTTAAATTGCAAAATGGATATCGCGGTATTAAATTATTATTTAATACCATTAAAATTATTGTTTTTTATTCATGAATTCATAAAAAATTTTTTTTTACGAATTTTTAGTTGATCGATAATGTAGTTTTTTAAAGTTATTGCTACTGTCTTTTTCCGTTTCGTTCAAATTATTATCATTTCGATATTAACAAGAAAGTTACCTATTGTTTTGGCAGGCAGTACTAAAAATAATAAAGTATTGGTTTTCCCATCATTATTTTTCATAATTTCATTCCCGTGAAATAAAATAAGGAAAATTTAAACTACTATTTGAATATGTATTTTTATTTTAATATGAGTTGACATCTTCATCACAAAAGATTGATTTAAACACAGTTTAAGGCTATGGACAACTTACGTTATTTAAATTTATCGATAGTGTAGTTTTTTAAGGCTATTGCTATTGTATTTTAGCACAGAGTGAAGTCAATACGAAATAAAATTTAGAATGCATTCTAAATTTTTAGAAATATTTTGCGGCCATTCTGTTTTTTTATACTTTTTGTTGTTGTTTTCTTCTTTCATTTTTCTATTTCCTGTTGGTGATTGTTGTACCATTTGTGAAGTGAAAACTTCTTAAGGCGCGTTGTGCGATTTTGTATGCGGAAAAATTTATATATTCGAGCCATCGTCACGCTAAATAAATATAAAAAATATTAAAAGAGAGTGAGATAAATTGTAATCATTTGTTATTTTCTTCTTTCTCATTCTCATTTTCTTGGTTTATATGTTGTTTTTTTTCTTTTTTATTGAGTTTGATGTTTTTCTCAGTTAATAACAGTATGTAAGATAAAGGTAAGGTAATGTGAGTAAAGAGTTTGTTCTATTTAGATTATAAAAACACAGTTATTTCATAGTTTTAAGTTTTCACTTCTGTCGGCAGTCCTCAAGACTGCCTTCTTTTTTTACTCACTTTTATTTAACTTGACTTCTGAGAGCTTTGATGGGTGGAATTTTCTGATTCATTTTTCAGTAACTTCCCATTATGTGATTGTTTTGTTTTGATTGTAATATGAATTACAATATGTGTGTCACAACAACAAATACATATCTCTGAAGATCTAGGTCTCACAATAACAAACGAAAAGAATTTGATCTGCTGTTCAGTTCAAAGTCAACAGGAAAGGGTGGAACATGGATGAAAACGCATATTTTTACTAACGTATAACTTTAAAAACCGTGCGATATATAATTAAATAGTTAATTGCCGTGTTACTATGTGCTTTTTCAAATTAAATCGGAAACGGTAAAGAAAAATTGTTTTTACCCTTACTACTTCCTATTTCACCCCTACCCCGCCCAACAACAATTTGAATTATGAAAACTGGATCCATTACTATATTTTTCGTTTAAAAATTTCTATCATTATGAAGATTTACAATTTTTTTGCTTTATAACGAACTTCGAAAAAGAAGGAGGATCTGTGTTTCACTTTGGGTTTTTTTTATGTCTATTGATGTTTGTTCACCAATTTCACCGATATAATAGCCTCGAAGTTCGATGTTATTACTGAAATTGTAAAAATAGTTAAAGTTAATGAAATAAAACTATCTGAAATTGTGAAAGCTAATGAGGAATGCAGAGTGAATCTTGAGGCCCCACTATTTAGGTGTGACATACTAGAACGACACTGTTACTCAGTGAATCTACAATCTTATGGAGCTCCTGTAAATAAAAATGAAAATTTAACTGAAACTGTGATTTCTGTTTTGGCATTAAGACAACTTACTGTCAGCGATACTCAGATTAAATATGTGTACCGCAAGAAATATAGGTCAGACCGAAAACCGATTACGGTCGAATTTCATTCCAAATATGTAAAGGATCAAATACTCAAACAAAAAAATAAAATAAACGGGAAGAAGATGTCGAATGGAACAAAGCATAATTTTTATTACCGATTTTTTACCACTACACAAAAAATTATTATCACATGAAGCTAAAAACTCGCTTCAACAGAAGGATGATCCAAATCAATTTCAATTTGTCTGGGCTAATCATGGTAATGTTTATTGCAAAAAAAGTTAAGGCGATTCTTTAATTAAAATTTCTTCTTCAATTGATTTACAAAAGTTAAAAAACAACTAACGTAAACTATTAATATAAAATTTCTTATAATTAATATTTTTTTATATTTTTTTTTGTAATTAATTTCTTAATAATACATCATGAATTTTACAGATCTGTATTACTAAAACACAAAGAGCTTTAGAGCAAAGAGACAAAACTTAATGATTTCAAACTAACTGTTCAGGAGAACAGTTTTGGTTTGATTTGTTTAACTGAGTTCTGCAGAGGCATTCGATGAGAGATATTTGGTTTTACGCAATGATCGGAATTTTCGACTGAGCTTAAAAACAGATGGTGGTGGTTCACTCATAGCAGTGCATAAAAAATTTCAGGTAGCTGCATGATATAAATTCCTCAGCTTTTGATGACTTGTAAGTGGAAATTTAATTGGAAAATGGTTCGAACCTAGTTTTATGTACAGTTTACTGCTACTATGGAACAAAGTTTGAGGATTATAAATTTTTTATGGATTCGAGCTGCTACTGAAACAATGGAATTAACTAAGTTAACTAAATTGCATTCTTAATTTCCAAAATATAATTTTGGAACCTTACAAGTCAGCTCCAATGTTGGCAATCAGAAAGTATCCTATCTGGTTTTCTTCACTATTAATAAATCTAATTAAGCAGAAAGAAAAATGCAGATTAAAATTCAAAATTTATAGTAATCCTTGTGATTTTCATTTGTACTCTTTAATTAGATCTCAAGTTAAAGTAGAATTAAAAAACTGTTTTCAAGTTTATACGTTACAGATGGAAAATAATGTTATAAGAAATCCGAAGTTAATTTGGGATTATAACATAATGTGTCTTCAATGTACCTGGGTGAAATGAAAACAAATTTACCTTAAGAGATTTGTGAATTGTTTGCCGAGTATTTTAAATCTGTGTATGTAACTAATAAGACTTTGCCGCAATCTAACCTTATCATTAATTTTTCTCGTTGCTTGACTATAGTTACAGTCGATGAAGTCTTAAATGTAATATTAAAACTGTATAATAATAAAGAAGCTGGTCCAGATCTTTTCAATAATTATTTCATAAAAATCTTAAATTCTCTTTAGCTAAGCCTCTGTCCATTCTGTTTAGTTCATCACTTCAACAATCTATATTTCCAACGAAATGGTTGGAATCTTTTATACCGCCAATATTATATTCAAAAGTCAAGGTAACAATGTAGACATATCAAATTATAGACCAATTTCTATTAAGAATACCTTTGCGAAGGTTAAAAGTAAAATCAATGCAAAGCTGGCTTTTTCCGAAACAGATCTACTATTTCCAATTTACTCGAATTCTCGGAATATGTTTTTGACACAGTGGATAACAATGTGCAGGTTGATTGTATTTATACACGGATTTTTCTAAGGCTTTTGACAAGTTGCGGTTTAATATATTATCTTCTTTGCTAAACTTCTTTGGCTTTTCTAATGATTTACAGATATAATTTGTTTCATGTTTAAGTAATCGCAAACAATTTGTAAGGTTCAATGGCCATACTTTGACAATCATTTAGCTTTCATCTGGTGTTCTACAAGGTTCAATTTTGAGTCCTCTTTTAGCCTTATTATTTATAAATGATATATCGGATATAATTCAGTGCGATTTTCTTTTATATGCTGATTACATTAAATTGTTTACGTGTATCAGAGCATTAAGCGATTGTCTAAAGTTACAATACGATTTGATTAATATCCAAAAATGGTGCAACAACAATTTTCTTCAGCTAAACCTTGATAAATGTTTGTCGATCTTTTTTTCAAGAAAAGCTCAGAATATTACTTTTGATTACACGATTGGTCTGGTATACTTGAAAAAAGTCAATACTATTGAGGAGCTTGGAATAATTTTTGATTCTCGTCTTTGCTTTGATGAACATATTGAACATATATGTTACAATAATTAGAGAAATGAATGAGTAGATGATCAACGATTGAGTGTTGACTAGATAAATTCTCAGAGCGTTTACGCTATGCGTGACATGCTATGGACTTATCCGACGGATACTAGAATGGGTTGGGTTCTTAGGAGTGAAAGATGGGAGCGTGCTGATAATATGTTTCGAATGATGATCAAAATGGTGCTTTTTTCGATATTGATTGTGTGCTCTGCACGCTTCAAATGTTGAGTGATTTCCATTAGAGTTAAAAGGTGTGAACTGAAAGTTGGCGTTACAATCAAAAAATCGTCAATGTAAACAAATACTTGAGTTTTCAAGCTCAACGGGATTACTTTATCCATGAGTTTAGTCATAGCTCGTGGAGCATTACATAAGCCAAATGGCATGCGAGTGAATTGCATTAATGGACGACCTAGCACAGTTAAAGCTGTTTTTTCGCAAGCATGATGTTCCATCATGAATTGGCAAAATGAATCGTTTAGAGGGTACGCTAGTTTTTTCGTGACGTTCACCTTACGAAAATCTAAACATAGCCGTATCTTGTTTTCTAACTAGAACAACTGGTGATGACCAAGAACTTGAAGACTCTTCGATCGAGAGACTACATGCGGTCCAACTCTTCACCCATTAACTTTTCAACTGCATGTGGATATAAGGTAATGTCTTTGCTTGATGGGTAGAGCGGCACCAACATCGATGACGTGTTCAATAAGATGATTTTTACCTATATTTTGAATATAGAGATCACACAACAGACGATTTAAAAGAACGACATATTTTCCAAAAGGAGGATCCGTGTATTTCTGAGTGTTCTGAATGCCTGGTTCTTCCACGTTAGTTGCTTCATACTCGTCCGATATATCTAATGATGGACTCAACTAGCTTGGTTGGTCAGGGCCTAGAGGAATCACGACGAATACTGACTCAGACCGCAACAGTCTATGTCCGTATTGATTTACTGATTTTGAAACAGGTTGCTCGCATGAAATTAGACTAGATGTTTTTTAAATCATTCAATGTTATTAGTTTGAAACAAAACTTTTTTTGGTTTTCGAATATGAGAAAATGAGAATAGTGTAAAGGAGTAGCAGTTATATTATTTCAGGGTGTGCGACATAACTGTTTTTTTATCAAATAGTTATTTTCCTAACAAGTGCGCGAAGTTGGTGATTCCGAAACATAAGCAGGATGTTATCAAAACGAACGTAGCGAGTTTTGGTACCTGCTTGACGTTCGGAATCACCTTCGCGCGCATGTTAGGAACAACGTTTTTCCTACAATCGTTAAAGAATTACTATTTCCTACAATCGTCTAATTAGAATCGTTTAGTTTTGTCAAGATTTGAAACTGCTAATTTATCGTGAAAATCAAGTTTCTATAGATGAAACTTGTAAACAAAAAATACGGAAAACAAATTGTGCATTTGTGAATTTTTGTGACAAGAAAATGCTGAAAGATAACGAATCAGATGACCAAAACTGGATTCCCGAGGACATTCAAGCAGCCATAAACCAGGCAACACTCAATTGACTTTCTGAAAAATCAAGAAAAAATACGAGAAAACGTATGAAAAATTCGTGACTTGGTGACGTCAAAAGGAGGTATCGGAATCAATTGTTCTTGCTTATTTTGCTTAATTGGGTGAATAACTGCAACCTGCAACACTGTGAGCACGTTATTCAATGATAAAAAGCAATATGCGATTTTAAAGAATGAAACTGATATCAGTAAATATTCTAAATTAATTGCATTTTTGAAGAGGACAAACGAAAGGTATCGACCCAAGAAATCTAAAACGTTTACGAAGAACCAACTATTCTTATTTATCAATAACGCTGATGCAGGGATGGCAGCGATTTCTCCTGACCGGCTTTATCCACTGTATTTTATCTGGGTGGCTAATTCATTTTATCCTGGATTTTAGCCGGATAAAATTAGTTCATACAATTTTATTATCCAAAAGATGAAAGAAATGTTTTTTTTCTTATTGTGATTTCTCAGGAAGTGATTATGACAAACAGATACATTTTATAATTAATCTCAAATAAACTAAATTGTTATGCAATTAAAAAGATAGATAATCTAGACCAGTGATCGCAAATACGTGGCACACGTGTCAGACTTGGCACGTTTGAAAATTTGTCTGGTACGGCAAACATTCTTCTGGCACGGCAAACATTCTGAAATTGTGTCCAAAATTGTCTTTAAATTCGCGTTTTAGGAATCATAATAAAGAAAAGATTTTTTCAGATATTTTGTAATAAGTTAAATATTACTGATAGTCCAGTAAAAGACGGTAAAAATAGTAGGTAACCTCTGAATTCTTTGAATCAGTATCGATTTGCCTGAAATGCCTGAATCGATTTTCCTGAAAATTTGAAATTAATCTCAACCCTTAAAAACCACCCAATATTATGATTACATTAAAAAAAGTTACTACGGGCGACAAATTTCTTTCTTTTTTTAATTTAACTACATTAAATTTGAATGTTTTTTCATTAATATTTAGAACATGGTATTCTCATGAGAACTTTAATGACTGTCAATCTCCTCCTTTTCTTGATCTAAAATCGGAGCACTATTATGAGTTATGACAGATTTTGCCGGAGCATCCACTACAAGTTGCGTTGCAAAAAAGTCCAACTTTTCGACAGTTACATAATGCATCACATCCTTTTTTGCAATTACAGAAAACATTTTTAAAAGGTTTTAGTACCTCATAAGAATACATAAGAATTTTTTGCATTCTGATGGACTGCAAAGATAATTCTTATGTATTCTTATGAGGTAAACTTTTGTGAGCGACGGTTTATTTCTAACACCTTCATATTTTGCTCATAATAATTAATAACTATCAAATACAACAGTAATATTATTACCGAAATTTCTTTTCAAATAAAAGAGGCATTCTCGGAAAAAAACTGCTGTAAATGTGCCATTTAATTTTATACAAAAGAATATTTCAAAAAAGGTTTATGAAACGCAATCAAATAAAATTACTAAATATATACTAAATCTTCTAATAATATTACCGCCGCAAGTTTTAAAGTAGCAAGAGATATTGCCAAACATGGCAAAGCACTTACGGATTTATTAAATCAACTCTTTTAAGTTGTGGTGAAACACTTTTCAAAAATTTTAAAAGCAAAGATAAAATTCTCACCCGTAGCCAAAGTATGCAGTTAAGTGCAAATCAAATACCGTAAGAGATTATAAATATTTTATAAAAATACGTGAAAATATTTCTAAACAGATAAAATCTGATCTTCATGCGGTTTAAGTCTTCGCTTTGACAGATATTAACTGCGCTGCCAGACTGGAATTTCTTTGCGTTGTGCTGCAATTGGGAAAATACGGCAAATTTCTAAAACTAGAAACTTTGCGGGAACAAATTTTTATTTACAGATTTTGCGTCCATGAAATTGTTTCCGTCGACGCTAACGCGTCTCGTGAATAAAAGTGTCACTCACGAAAAAGCAACGTTTTCATTTCTTGTAGCCAAATGTACTTTTTCATAATTGAATTGGATTGGCAGGCGAAAATAGTGATTATTAGAACAAAAATTGTTTCGGCAAGCCAATAAAATTCAGAACCCTGATCTAGACTCTAGAGAAAGATCTAATTTATTAGAGGATAAAAAACTATATGAATAAATGGTGCTGTGTGCTTATCGAATATGACATAAAAAATCTTTTTTTATACAAAAACAAATTAACCGGCTTTTTTAATATTATCCGGATAAAACCGGATTTTATTCACCTGGAGAGGTCAAAATGAAAAAAGCCGGCTTTTTAACCATCCCTGCGCTGATGACATGGACTTTCTTATATTGAAGGTACCTAATTGTAAAATTATGAGTGTAATGTGTGTATGCAGTAAATAATTTATTATTCTAGGTAGTGGTTATTTTTGGGATAGTAGAATTAACTAATATGTTACTTAACCATATAGAAAATAAGCAAACTTATCTGATTGTGAGAGTCCCGGATGCGAAAACGAAAATTGATCGACTCTTTTGCAGAAGGATACATAGAATCATCAATTGAAAATAAGAAGAAATTGGAAAAGCAGATTTTTTGTACGGCATCATCATCTACGGTTAAGGATGATACGCTTTCTACGGTGAAGGCGGGTTCATCATCTATGTTGAAGGAGATTACTTTTTCTTCCTCTTCTATTTCCTTAGATGAAGGTTTGACTGGAGCGCAATTTAATAATTTAAGTAAATGTTCTATCAATATATATTTAATAAAAATAATAAATAATCAATTAATTTCACTTGTACTCTTGAGTTTTTGACTATTGACATTCCAGGACTAATGCGGGAATTGATCACTTGGCGCACGCGATTTGCGTGCGGGAATGATTAATTCTTAAACGATTGTAGCAAAAAGCAACGTGTTTTTTTTGCTCGTCCTTTTTTTCATAAATTAAGATCGCAGCAAATCGGTCAAAGTCAAAGTGGAAATTGAGTCGCCAAAATCAAAATATTCAAATGAAAAGAACAAAAATAGTATAGTACCTGACAAACTATTACCCACATATTATTTACCTACTTACAACAGTTTGTCGCAATATATAATTTTTCGGTTAACTTCTCTTTTGTGTCAGAAAATTTGGGGAAAAACCGTTTTAGAAAACTTTGTAACGTTTGGTAGTCCAGCCAACAGTAAAACCATGCAACCTTACTCTTACAAACCATTACATTAAAAGTTTATCTTAAATTTTTAATTCAAATGAATTGGTTCAATATATATATTGATTCATGATAACTGAAACTTTTTTTTTTGACTATTTGGACAGGTAATGTTCTATGCTATGAGTTATTCGTAAGAATCTGCGAACCGATAAAAATTTATAATAGAATAGAAATGATCTAATAATGGTTAAATTCGTGTCAGTATGGTGCTGATTAGATGGTATGTGTTTTATAGAAGGGGCGATAATAGGTTCTAGGTGTTTTTGTTCTGGTTTTAATCCAAACATGCCAGATTTTTTTTCCAGATATTTTATTAAGAAAGTCAACACAATAAGGGATGGATGAAAAGGATTTAAGATTTGGTACATTGAATCTTTGTTGTGACAGTTCGATCTACTCCTCTTACGTACTTGTAAGAACGATATGAAAAATATACAAAATATATTTCGTGAATATTATTTTGAGGACTGAAAGAAGTGCTAGAGTAAAACATAATTTTAATCTCTGTTATAATTTTATTCTTTTTGATCATTGAATATTTAAACACCAATTTATTATTCTTTATTAAAATTACTTTTGTTTTTATTTTTAATGATAATAATAATATTTTTAATATTTTATTTAAATTTTTCTTTCTTTACTTATCAGATTTTCAGACTCCACATGCAAAGTCTAGAATGGCATCAAGGCGTCAAGTAATACCTTGTTTGTGGTTCTGCATGAGTACATATGATGTTTTGGTTCGAAGATGATGTACTATATTGTTGATATTATTCTTACGGAACGGGTTGTTGTTATCATTTTGCAATCAGGAGAGCAACCTATCTCTTGTTATGTGTCAGTTAAGTTGCGTTTACGGATGCTTCATAATTATGTTGATAGATACTCAGACTCCTAAGATTGTTTGTCTAAAAAAACCTTTAGCACGAGATGAGGCCTTCACGTTTGTCAATTTTTATCATCTTGTTTTCATCGCCTCACTCGAAGATGATCAAGGCATTTATTTTGTCTATTTCCATATTCGTTTACTAACTTGAAAACAGTTAGATAGTTTGACAGCGTTTGGCTGCCATAAAATTGTGTGATTCATGACCCGTTGCACATATATAAAAAACATAGAATTAAATTAGAATATTTTTTTAAGTTGGTCAAGGTAGGTTGCATCAAATTTTTTTTTGACTTTTGAGTATGAGGTAATTCATTATTTCACTTTATGACACATAGTTGCTTCAAGAAAAAAGCTTTGCTAGCGCTCATGCTTGTAATTTATATAATTTTGGAGTATAAGAACCATTCATATTTAGACAGCATTATTATGACTTTTTTCCCTTTAAATAATTTCTCACACAACATGGTGCCCCTTTCATTACTTGTTCTTTACTCAAACTTAACGGTTTGTCAGAAAGGCGAGTTTTATCGTTAAACCATTAACCAAACTAGCTTTTAGCTTCACCCATTCAAAGCACTGCAAGTCGATCAAAGGTCGACAAAGTCGAAACTTCATTAGGAAAAGTTATACGTTTTAGCACTTCTAATAAGGACAAAAACAGCATTATCTAATGATCTTTCGAAAATATACATAGGTTAAGCATTATAAGAATAACAGCAGAAATAGAAGCAGTATTCAAAGCAATTATTTGCTCTGATGGTCATGGTTATTACCCACATAGATTATAAAAAAAATTAATTTCTCACTGAGCTGACCCTGCACAGACAAACCATAAAAATAAAGATTCGAACGACTGAAAGAAAAATAATACAAGAAACGACAAACTATTACCCAACTATTATTTGCCCATTTACAACAGTTTGTCACAATTTAATTTATCGGTTGACTTTTTTTTTGCGTCAGAAAATTTGGGGAAAAAGATTTTTTAGAAAAAACGTTTTGTAATCTCACCATATAACACACAAATTTAATTTATTAGGAAAGTCAAGAGTCACCATAAGGGATTGATCAAAAGTATTTTAGGTTCAGTACATTGAATCCTTGATTTGAAATGTGACGGTTCCATTTACCCTGTCGTTTCTATAGTATGTTTTCAAAATAAACCAATTGAATTTGCATATGGAATAAAAAATCGACTCGGAGGAGTGAAAAAAATAATGGTGAAATCAATAAAATAAAACTTTACTCTTACGAGTGAAGAACGAAATTAAAAATATAAAAATTTTAACTCGTGAATATTATTTTGAGGAGAGATAGGATGGAACTCGAATAAAATAAAAATCTGGTTTAATTTTATTCATTTTAATCATTGAAAATTTAAACATCAATTTATTATTCTTTAATGAATTTGTTTTGTTTTATTTATCACTAATAGAAAGAAAAGAATTAAATACTCATTTGCTCAATATTTGAAACGATATTTTCAGTGAAACACTGTGTGCTCAATATTATGTCAACAATATCTTTAGAAAATCTTATTTATTCATCCTTATAGAATTTATTACCATATTATCTTAATTCAATCACCATAAGAAGAGAATAATAATAAAAATATGATGTATTACCATCATCATAAGACAGACAATATACATATAATATTTTATGGGAAATTATCTTAAATATGTTGAATAAAATTTTTTTATTGAGATAAATTTTTTTACATGAACTTTGGAGATGATATGAAAAACAAAACAAACTACAAAATGACCATAATAAGTGGAGACACAACATAATGACATACATGAAATTTTTGTTAAATATTTTCTATTTAAAGTTAATTGCTGAGAAAAATATTTTCGGAAAACCATTTAATACATAAAGATAGTTTTGTTTAAAGGTTTACAAGTTTTATTTATAGTAAAAACAAATTAATTATCCTCTAAAAACAGATCAAGACTGAGTATCTGGTTCATCTTTTTGGTCCTGTTCTTCATCTTTTTCTGTTATTATGTCTTCTGTCAATACAGCTATTGTGTGATTTATTAGAACACCGGTATCAACGACATCAGTTGGCAGTTGTGTTGGTTGTTGTTGAACCGTTTGTTGATGCAAACTAACGGTTCTTGAAAGTTTTAATTTTTGTCTTTCTAATTTTTCGTGTTCTCTAGCTATACGTAATTTTTCAAACTGATCATCTTGTTCGGTTTGAGCAGATGAATTATTTCCCAGTTTGTTATTACCTGGGTTTTGCAATCTTTCTTCACTTATCCTCGATACACTACTTTCAAATGATTTAAGAAGAGCAACAGAATCAATCGGATGTTGTACTGAATCACCTGTGAATGATGAAGCCGATAATTCTTCCACACCTTCAGAAGAAAATATCACATGATGATGTTGGAAATCTGCAATATGACTTGTACTCGAATTTGTTCTCATATAAGTATAATTTTGGGCTCTTTTAGGAATATCAATTGGATCTGATTGTGGTGCTTGATTCATTGGTGTTGGTGCATAAGAGCTAGTTGGTTGATCCGCAGGCACATGATTTATTAATGTAAGACGTGATACACGAATATCTCTAAAACTTTCTCTTGTTGATGAAGCTGGTAGTTTTGCTAAACCCAATGAGTTAGCTGATCCAGACATTCTTGATGTTGTTTCTGTTGTTTGTCCAGGTTGAATATCTTCACGATTAAACAATTTTTTCAATGCCGATGCAACGTTTGCGGTTTGTATTTTGGTTTCAGTTAAAGTTTGAACGCTTCCTGAAGAAGTTGGTCGGTTTCGTCCAGCCGTGAAGTTAATACCACAATCCTCTTCATTTTCCATTTTTAAACTCGACGGTACAACTGGCATTAGTTCAGCTCCAGCTAATGTTACTTCAACTTTTGCTGTTGATGGTTGCGGTATTGCATCTTTAATTTTTTGTGATGCTATTGTGTATGGAAGATCTGGTGGGAAAACTTCATCCCAGTATTGATCTTTTATTAATTCTGGATGATCTTGATGCATTTCATCAACAATAATATATGAGACTTGTAGGTTTCGATCAACTATCCAATTCACTTCAAAATCATCATCATCTTCACCAAACGGATTTATCAATGATTCAGCTACCTTTAACCATCCCATATAGAAGAAAAATTGTAAAGTTGTAAATACTGGAAAATAAAAGCCCACAGGACTTAAACAATAACTTTGTACGGCTTTTTGTTCAACCCATTGTTGTCCCACAACCGATGAAAAAAAATACGAATAAACTGCTAGCGTCACTACTTGAGTGTAAACTAGTGGAATGCTTATTGTATCATAAGACATTAATACTCCACATTGACCACGAAATTTATTCAGCTCATCAATTATTGTTTTTACACCGAAATCATCACGAATACGTCCTTCTTTTCTTGCACGGGTTACAATGCTAGCAGCCCAAACAATTGGTAACCAATGTTTCGAGTATGGTGGAAACTTTTCATTTAAATTATCCATTATAATACGTTCATTTTCGACAAGTAGTCCAGCCTCAACCAAATGGTCTAACGTTGGAAATCGTTTCTTTACACGTGGTGCAATATTTCTCAGCACCATTGTTAAACATAAACAAACATATCGCATAATTGTTCGTCTCATAACTCGACCTCGTTCATCTTGTCCATGTATTATCGTACTAACAAATACAGCTATTGAATCCGGCCATGGTATATTTGTATATTGATTCCACCATCGTGTCATAACAATGGTTACATAAAAACCCAACACAAATGATACTGGAATTAAAGTACTATGTGATGAACAATATGTAACAACTGATTCAAAAACTACTTTATGCTCTTCTGATAACACAAAACGGTACGATAAGTTTAAGGCATAATAAATAAATAAAAATGCAACCAAATCAAGCCATACTAATTTGTAAATACTACCGCGCCATCTGTACAAAAGTTTCAAAAAACATCCAAATTTTCTACACGTTGCTACCTCCGCAGTATATGTAACTGTCATTTTCTCAAATTATTCTTTTAACTGTTTTAATCGATTGTAAAACTTCTAGTTCTGTTTACGACTTATATAAGATGGAGTTAATCGTCAGTTTTATTACCGATAATAATTAAAAAATATCTAAGCACAAATCGTTTTAATAATAAAATTTTTAATTTTTTTGACAAAATTACATTTGTTTTGATTTCACAACAAAACATTGCATAAACAAATACAACAAGGATGCAAAAGCTAGCTATGATTTTTTTGATAAAATTTTTCATTTCCTTGGTGCTTTTGACTATTTTGTTGATTTTTAATTTTTTATTGTTTTTGATCTTCAAATGTGACAACTACATGTACTCCGGTCCCATTGCTGTTTAAAAGCTAGTTATGAAATATTCCTTGATGACACACTATTGCTTGCTCAAAGTAACGAGCAGCAATATATTTATATATCTGAGCTTTAATCTTTGAGGAAAACAGAGCGCCTTATCATCAACAAATATGCTACTAACTAAATTAATTATTGGGAATCCAATTTTTGTTTTGTTCGTACAAATTTTTACTCAAGTAGTGGGATTTTTGTTGTAATTTTTGAATTGATGAAAACCATTTTATGTTAATATGTGTTAGATTAGAATAATAGTGTCTTATCGAATTCTAGCAAGTCTGCATAGCCGATTTGTTATGGTGTAGTTACAGCAATTGGTTTCGCAGTTAAAGTCGTTGTTGGTGAAGAAATTGTTGTTGATGAAATCGGAATACTAGTATTTTGTCGTGTGTTATCCAAAAATCATTGGGTAGAAATGGGACTTTCAACCTGTCGATTGAAACTTTGACGATTCCCTTATTCATTTTTACATCGAAAAATTTTTCGTGCTTCTTCACTACCTCATACGGGTCCTCGTACGGTGGTTGTAATGATCGCCGAACTCTGTCCACGCGGACAAAAACATGAGTACTTTTGATGAAAGACTTTTTTGATCAAATACTTTTTTGTACCATGATGAGCGGTAACAGTAGGCTAAAGTTGAAGCATATGACGACAAAGAATTTTGATAAATTCAGTATCTGAATTAAAATTAGTAGATGCTGAGAATAATTTACCAGGCGATTTGATTGAACTACCATAAACTAATTCTGAAGGCGTTGCTGAGATATCTTCTTTGATGACACATAATAGCAGATTTGATAGTTCGATGCCAACTTTTAATAATTCCGGTAGCTTAGAGATGATAAACCGTTGTTCGAAGGTTATTGATTCCAAGTAATCGCGACAATTATCGAAAAGCTGCTGATTCGAATTGAGAACCAAGATCTGTTGATATTTTTTCTGGAACACCAAATCTTGAAATCCATCCATTAATTAAACAATGAGCAATTGTTTCAGCTGTGATATCAGGCATCGGGATGACTGCAGGCCATCTGGTGTATCTGTCCACCATTGTTAGATTTTTATGTCCGCCAAATTACGTGATGTTAAGCATGCATCGTATGAACAAAAACCTACCATCTAATAAGAACTCTTGAGTTCTGAATAAAGGTGTTAGAAAAGGAAATAGTTCTTTGTAGTTCAAACAGCCATGGCTGCACTAATAGTAAAGACTAATTTCTTAATCGACCACCACACTTTTCCATCTTTCATTTATGATACGACTTCATTGCATTTTTCATTGACATTTTTATCAATCGGTATACTTCCTCTTCGGACTTCCTGTAAAACATCAAGGTTATAATGGTTTTTGTTATATATACTTGCACTCTATTTGCAATGTTTCGTATTTTGTTTATTTTCCCTGTTTACATAAAAACGAAGCAAAAGAATTGATAGCGTTAGAATAATGAAACAGAGAAAGAAATCAATTTTTACAATACATGAACATTTCTAGCTTTTTGCTTGTTTATGTTTTATAAATTGATAGAACAGGAAGAATGTTATGAAAAAAAATGAGACAATCTGTTATTAACTTATAATGTAACCCTAAATTGTAAATGTATTGATTACAAACAATATGAATAACGAGCATCTGTTTCATGCAATTAACTCTTCCTTCCTTCATGTTTAGAATAATTAAAAATTATATAAGGAAAAACATTTTAAAATTTCAGTTGAGTGATTCAGAACTGAAAATATTAAGAAAAAAATTATATTTCAATCGTAACAAAAAATTGTTTAACTTAAATTTAAACTGTGTTTTCCAAAATTTTAAATGTTTTTAAGTTACGATATTTTATGGTGTTAAATTATTGTTACGATATTTTATTGTGCCAAAATAAAAATAATATAACTGAAACAAAAAAAATTAAATGTTTTAAACGATATGGCGGTGGTTCGAGAAAGGCAAGATGACAAAAATTTAAAAGCGCCCAACCTATGTGAATATAATTTTTGGATCATTTGTTTGCACAAGGTGTTCCGGAATTTTATCGCTGTAGTGTTTTAAAGCAGAGGCGTGCACCGGATGGTCAAACGATGACGATTTGGGAGTGAGTTCATTCCATAATATTGTTACGATTACAGAAAAATCTAGACGATTACAGAAAAACCCAGACGATTACGGTCAATTCCAGGAAAATCAAATCAACAAAATACAACAACAAATTAATGAAATGAATAGTGTTGTTGTTGTACTTCTTAGAACTTGGGTCGACAATGAAAAAAATTGAATGATTTTATGAATCAAATCAGCATAACGTAAATTAATCGAATATTCTACTATTTTCTCAAGGTTTCTAAGAAGTGACCTCGAATTTTCTAGAACTTAAGCAGAATGGTATATAAGCGATTGCCTCTTGTAGATTAGAACTAGTGTTATTTTAAACCTGCGATAGTGAAGTAATAATTATAAAAGTGATTTTTTAAATAAGTTTTGATGAATAAGGTTTAAAGTGTTATTAAGTAGAAATAATTTGTGTATTATTTTAAACGTTGTATTACTGGAAATTTCTACAATCAACCGTTGGAGTTCTGAAGCTGTTGAAAGAATATTCTAGTTAGGAATATTGTTTGCTGTATTGTTTTCCTATTATTGTGGAACAATTAAGTTGTTGAATACTTAATAAAACCTGGTGGTAGTGCTTACTAATCAGTGATCGAACTCAGAAAGAGATTGGGAATTATGTTTATCGAATTGAGAGTAAGGCCAATTCGAAGTTAATTTGGAAAAAAACGTAAAAATATGTTACATTTTTTTTATTGATATATGAAGTTGGAAATCGCTGCGGGCGTCAGCACGTTGGCTGAAGTCTATGTTCGTGTTAAGATCAGTACGTGGTATCATAATTAAACCACTAGACGAATATTTGGTTATTGCGAAAGTGGCACATTTTTGTTGCCTTGTATTTACTGAAGATCTTCACGTCCACTATAATATCATTATGTTAAACAGCGTATGTGGCATAAAATAATCTTCACGGAATGATCAGATGAAAACTGAAAATAGTTTATCCGCTAGTATTCCTAAGATATCACCTTGGCTTGCGATATTTCACTGCTATTGCCAGTGGTATCTGATATTTCACGTTAAATAGTATGCCATTAGCTGGTACTGGCCTACGCGGGGTTATGCTAAACCATGCATATGCACAATTATTCTGCTCAAGAAATCGGATTCGTTGTTACGACAAATGTGGTTGATACCCGATTGGTTTTTCTTTATGTATGCTGTACCAGACAATAAATGATTTTAGACGATTATGATTTAAGAGACAGGAAACCAAGCAACTTTAAAGAGATGCCGTCATTTTACAAAAACCATCATAGCTTTTCGTCTCATTCTTTTCATATTTCTATATAACTAAAAACTAAATTTATGTTTTGCAATTACTCATATTTTGGAAAAATTTTTGTGTTTTTTTTCAAACCTATACATCAAATGAATCTAACGTTTTCACATAAATTAATTTTTCATATGAAATAATAAACAAAATAACTTGAGTTGTAACAAAAAATTCGCACCAGTATTTTGGTACATCAATTTTGGTAAACCAATAAAAGTATGAAATTTGTAAAATTATTGGAATATTTTGTTTGTTGATGGTAGGGTGTTGGAAATAATGTTTTTCATAATATCAACTGTAACCATACCACATCATTTTCATTCACAAGACAATACAATTTGTTTAGTCAAACAATTTTAACGATTTATTTGTGTCGTAGGTATGGAGGGAACCAATTCACTCTACCAATTATCATTTCCTCAAATCTCCTCAAATCACAAATTTATCATTGTATTTCGTATTATTCGGGTTTCTTGAAGCAAAATAATCAAGGTAAATAAATCCAGTATGAATATTTTTATTTAACATTTAATACTTGCTTTACACGAAACTAAATTTAATTTAAAACTATAATGGATAACCAAGATCAAGAATTTTTTTTTCAAGTTCATGATCGCAACTTATAAACACAGACACGAATAAAAATGAAAACAGTAATGTGAGATATGTTATAGTTATTACTTATAGTTTATTTTTTTTTACGGGGGATAGATGAAAAGTTAATGGTAAGAACTATCGATTTTTAAAAAAATATATTTTTTATTTATAAATAAATAATTATAAAATATTAAGAAAACCTCTTTCAACAACATCTTACATGCATAAGCATTTATGTTTTGGAATAAACCATTAACATGATTCTAATTTAGTTTTCGACCACCCATATAAATATTTATCTTAAGGCAATCTAATTTTTAGCTTGACCTCATAATTTCTGTTATACGATTCATATTATTTTTATTAAACTCTTTTGGGATAAGATATAATAAATGATTGTAATGTCTCAATATATTAGTGTCTTGAAAAGAAAATAATAGCGTTTATTTTAATGTCAGTTATAGTTTATAAATTAATCATTCAATAATTGTATTTTTTTAATTTATTTTTCTACAATAATTAAAGATATGTATATGATAAATAAATATCATGTATCTATCATTCGTTAAGATTTATATTAAATAGAAATAAACTTAAATTAACAAAACCCTGCTGTAAGATATATAGGAATAAAAACTATTTTTTATTTTTAGACACTGATATGTGGTTCTAAGTAATTTAAAAGTTATGGTTAAGGTCGATCAGGTGTTTATATGTTTTAATTCATTCAATTACTGCCTTACTATTGTTATAGATTTTGCGTAGTTCCAATTATAAAAAAACAAGTGCACCGGAAACTCAAACCACTTTGCCTATTATCGCTCAAGAGCTTATCAGTTCTTTCTCCTATAAATCTTCATTTTTTGCTAAGGCTTAGTTAAAGTTAGTTCATTAAAAAAAGTTATAGCATCTCAACAGACAAAGATTCTATTTTACAAAGAGAAAAAGTAAAAAAAATTTTACCGGAAGTGAGAAACTGAAACTTGAAATGCAGAATTGTTACAAATCATGCTCCTAGCATATATGTACCCAGTTTAAGAAAAATCGATTATCCATTATTAAAGTTTCAAATAAACGTGTGCTTGGGAGGCCGTTCACCACTTATCCCAATATAGTCCCAGAACTAATAAGTTCTTTGTCATCTAAATTTCCATCTTTGGCCAAAGTCTCATAAGAACTGATTAATGAACGAATTCTTTATGCTCCCAACAAACTTTAAAAACATAGTGATAAAAGTGAGCTGTTGTATAGTGAAATCCCCGTCACTTTGATCGATGTGTTCCTTCTCACACTAAGTGTTCAAAAGCTTCAACATAATCACCTCATTATTGTAGACTGTTGTGTGAATAAAGACTCTGGAAAAAATGTAAAAAGTATTTTTACCGCAAGTGAAAAACGCAAGTGATACGGAACTGTTATAAACCGTACTAAACGCTTACGTACCAAGTTTAATTAATTTCAATTATCAGTTACAGATGTTATTGAGCTTTTAAAAAAACAGAAGCTCGGAGGACCCCCTTTGCTTGTTTTCCCAAAGTGTCATAAAAATTAATTCACGACCAAATGTTCTCTGCTCCCCACCCCAACAAACTTAAAAACCGTAAGGAAAAAACCTCCTGTTTTATGGTGAACGCCTCACCTCTTTGCTCAATGTACCCTAAAAGTACATGTACAAAGCAAAGGAGGTTTGTATACAGAAATATTGGAAACAGTATTAAAACCTTATATACCAAGTCCCAATAAGATTCAAATCCAGGCCAGGATTAGAGTTATTGAAGATTAACACTTAAGGGTGTTCAGTAGTCCTCTCTTATTTTTAAATGACTCTAGATCTTCCAGTTTTGAGTTAACCTTGATCATATAGCAAAGTTTCATCAAGAATCAAGACCCTATGCGTTTTTGTCAAGTAAGTTAAATGCAAATGTCTACAGAAAAATTCCCAATTGTCCCAAGGTTCCAGTCACGTACTAAGTTTATACTTATTTCATGTAGAATGTGTTAATGTTGAGGAGAAAAATTATGATTTACGCTATTTTGAGTTAGCGGTTAATAAAAAGTATGAGAATATTGTTATCAATTTTTTGTATCTTAAAACCCACTCCTTCGAATTAATAGACTGGGGTTAAAAGGACGCTGCAAAAATTGGACACCAACCTTATTGTTATATCATCATAATTCTAATAAATGGCAGAATTTGGTAAGAGGTTAGTGGAACTGTTATTAACCTCGCTCTATATATATTATAATACATATAGCTTGTCAAATTTTATTTTTCTTTGTCTTTAATACGCTTAACGTATACGTTCAATAAGAAATAAATAAAGTTTCAAGTTGTAAATTCAAAAATATTTTTAATTATATTTATTAAATAAATTTTGATAACTTAATCATTTGATTAAAATAAATAGAAAGTTTTTTTCTTAAACTAAACCTAGCAAGAACAAGGTGAATTTATTCTATCAGCAGCGTCTGAATTTGAACATTGGTCCTTCGAGCCAGATTCTACGCAAGCAGCCTGTAAATGGCAGATAGGACGCCATTTCATCACGTGCGATAAGTATCATATTTTTTATTTTTTTATTTGCTCAAATAATTTACGAATTAGTAACCATTTAATCAGAAAATAAAGAAAATATAAACTTTGATAATAAATTTGGCTTTGAATTTTATTTTATTTGAATTTATAAATATTTTATAACGGAGCTTAATTCCACTATTTGTCTGATGAATTTAGCTACAGTCAATACATCACAATGTATAAATGAATCAGTGGGTGTATCAATGAACCAGCACGTGTCATCCGAAGTAAACATCCGAAGTATAACAATACCAGTTTTCGAAGGTGACTACAAGGATTGGCAGTCATTTTACGACTTGATCACCAAACTTATTCACGATAATAATACACTTTCTGCGGCACAAAAATTCCAATACTTTAAGGGTTGTTTAAAGGGTGAAGCAAGCAACTTATTAAGCCATATGGCGATTTTTGAAGCTAATTATCTTGAAGCCTTTCAGAAATTATGCAAGAGATACGATAAGAAGAAGCACATTGTTAACTCTTTCATTCAAACCATTGTGGAGCACCCTCATATCAGGAATTCATCAGCTGCGATGAATCAGCTGCTATTAACATGCGATGAAGTGATTCGAGGGTTAAAAGCTCTTGGTACTCAGTTTGAAAGTAGAGATCCGAACTAGCACTTTAACTTCTTTTAAAACACTAAACAGTCTTACCGAAACTAACTTCCCCACCTTCCTAGTTTCCTTAAAATTTCTAAGCAGTTTCGATAAAGGCCATTTGGAGAACTTCTCCGCCTTTAACGAAACTATAATTTGTAAAAGACTTCGGAAATAACTTCGGTAAGGTCCTTTGTAAGCAGTAATGCAAGTTGAATAGAATTTACGGTTTCACAAGTTATAGCTTCGGTAAAATGCGTCTAAAGCTTGTTTTAAGCAATCTTTAGAAGTCTTATAAAAACTATAAAAAATGTGACAAAAATATTACAATGTTTTTTATATATCAACATTTTTTAACGTAATTATTGTTATTGCTATGTTATTTATTATATAGTGTTTAAATTTAAGTTATTGTTTACGGTCGCATCAAGCTTCGAACCCTGGTCCTTCTGGAACAATAAATATCTTTGATAGTAGTTACAGTAAAAATAGCTTCTATAAGACTTCCATTGAATTTTGTTTTTAATTTAGATGTAGAAAATATAGTATATAATTCAGGGGCTTATTTTTTATGGAAAAAGGTATGTGACATGTAATTTCAATGGATTTTTAACGATGAAATCATAATCTGAGGTTTACGTTCTTAAAATATTTTTTGCAATTCCGAATCACAATTCAACGTATTTCGATATTGTCAACTAGATCAAAAAGTGGGTTTTTTTCCGCACTGTTTTATTTTCCTGCATTGTTTTATTTTTCCGCACTGTTTCATAGAAAATTGTCTCAATGCTAAGTTGATTATAGAAATGTTTACTTATATTTTAATATGAATGTTGATTGTAAAAAATTTGGTTGCAGAATAATTTTGTTTAATTGTGTTTTCGGAATTGCAAAAAACGTTGTGTGCAACTCGTTGCACAAATTGATTTTTTCCGCACTTGTCGTACTTTGTCCGCGTGCGGAAAAAATCAAATTACGACGCGTGCGGAAAAAATCAACTTTGTGCAACTAGATACACAAAGTACTATCGTTTCTTTTTGATGGATATAAAGAATATTGAAAAATCTATTTTCTATTTGTTTTATTAGCTCAAAGATTTTAGGTATAGCAACATTAGGAGGTTATATTTTTTCAATCATTAACTTTTAGCGTACTTACGCCTTTATTTGAACAATATGTAAGCCCCTAAATTAAACTATATTTTCTACATCTAAATTTAGTTAAAATAATAAAAGCAATAGCTTCCGTCAGTTTGACATATTTCGTTTTATATTAAAGCAATTTTTAGACTACGACAGCTGTGGTTCTATAAGATAAGATCTGTAAACAGTTATCGCCGAAACAACTACAATCCCAATGACAGCTATAACTTCTATAACCTTTTTTTGGAAGCTCTATTTAGTGATCTGTAGATAAGTTTCGGTAAAGCTTCTAATATTAAATATAGAAGTATTTTAGAAGCTTTTATTCCGGTGGTGGGGAGAACTTCTCTGTGGAAGTTGTATCAAAACTTTATAGAAGTAAAATATAACTAGCTTCCACTTAGAAGATTTATCGAAGCTTTATTGAAGCTAAGACTTGTATAACTCAAAATTGAGAAGTAAGTTTGCTAGTTGGATTTGGTAGTCAACAAATTAGATGAGGACAACCAACAACGATGGGCGAATTTCGTCATTAATATCGTTTGTTCTACATGGAATGATTTATTCAACTTTCTCAACCAAAGAGCAGACGCAGCAGAAGCATTTAAAGCTTATAGTAAACCAACATCGTATGGGAAACCAACAGCAAATATCAAATCAATGCATATACAACATCTGATAATAAATGCAGTGTTTGTAAAGCGGAACCACATCACTTATTTGAATGTTCCATATTCTTGAACATAAAGGTAGTAGATCGCAAAAATCATTTGAAGTATATTTACTGTTGCTACAACTGTCTAAATACAAATCATCCAGTTATCAAATGTCAAGCGAAAGGAAAATATGACAAATGTTCTATACGTCATCATCTACTGTTGCATTTGGAAGAAGAGGCGTTGCAAGGGGTAAGTGCTAATAACCTATCCAACAACAATAAGTCAGTGAAACCAGTCGTAATCAACTCCAATCAAATTACAACCTGTAACATTAAAGCAAAGGTTGATAATTCCGTAGCACCTGCTATATTACCGACTGCCAGTGTTATGTTGAAGAGCTCATCAGGTGAATTTCATCCATGGCAGGTACTACGAGATTCAGGGTCTGAAATGTCTCTAATTACAGAATCATGTGTTTAACGGTTAAATTTATGTCGAAACAAAGCCAGGTTACTGTGTCTGGATTATCTTAAAAGGCAGCATTATTTTCTAAAGAAATTACACAAATTCCTGTTGCATCCAGATTCAATCGTCAAAATATACTGAACTTCAAGGTCTTAATTCTACCTAAGCTTACCAGTAAGGTTCCATCAGTGGGATTTCAAGAATTAAATTTACCTAATCTAAAGGACTTTGAACTAGCAGATCCAGACTACAACAAACCAAGTGAAATTGATCTCTTAATTTTTGCTGATCAATTTTTCAAGATTTTGAGTTCATCACGCATCACCAACGGATCCAACAACCCTATCGCTCAAGATACCATGTTTGGGTGGATTATCGCTGAAAAGTTTAATGAAACAAAGGTTGATCATACTATAGTCAATTTGTTTACCGAAATAAACATTGATCAGTCGCTTCGTAGATTTTGGGAGCTAGAGGAAGCTCCAACAAAATGAACTCACACTGAAGAAGAAACATTGTGTGAACAGCATTTCTCTGACAACGTTTTTCACCAGCCAGATGAAAGATACGTGGTTAGTCTTACTTTCACGCAACCTGACGAAGAACTATCAAATTCACAAACATTAGCCATAGCTCGTTGATTGAATGAAGATTTCAAAGAGACCGAAAATTTAAAGAAGCTTACGTTACCTTCATGAGGGAGTGTGAAATACTGCACCATATGAAGCTAATTCCAAAGAATGAGGTTGAGGTTAGTGTAAATAGCCGCTTCTATTTACCTCATTACGGCTTGATTAAAACATCAAGCTCAAAAACCAAATTGAGAGTAGTTTTTGATGCTTTCTCATAGTCTCAATCTGATCTATCACTAAATGATAAATTAATGGTTGGACCAACAATTCAGTTCAACCTTTTGTAAATTTTATTAAGGTTTCGAACACATTCAATCGTATTCTCCTCTGACATTGAAAAGATGTATCGCCAAGCTCTAATCAATAAAAATGATACCGACTACCAGAGAATTGTTTGGCGAGAAAATTTCCAAATGGAACCAAACCACTATCGGTTATTAACGGTTACGTATGGCACATCGTGCGCTCCATTCTTGGCAACAAGAGTTCTAAAACAAAGCACTTCAGATGTCCAGGATAAATCAAATATCATTTCCAGAGTCATCGAAGAAGACTTTAATATCGATGTCCTAATGTATAGTGCTAAAACTGAAGCATTAAACATCCAACATGAAATCATTAAGGTTTTTTCAAAGGCTGGACTAAATTTGAGAAAATGAACATCAAATAGACCGGCTCTATTAGAAACAGTTCCAACTGAAAAAAGAAGGATTGAGAATGTTCTATTTTCTGAGAATTCTACAGTGAAAGTTCTTGGAATTGAATGGAATCCAACCACAGATAATTTTTCGGAAATTTGATTCATTAGGATGTCTCTCGCCATGTACTGTGCTGATAAAAATATTCTTTCAGCAATTATGGCTATGTAAAATTGATTGGGATGAACAATTATCACCAAGTATTGTTAATAAATGGGTAACTTTAAGGAATGAAATTCCACTTTTAACAAATATAGCAATTCCTAGATGGTTGGGTACTTCAAAGGTAATAGAGTTACGCTACCATGGTCTGTTCACGAGTAGTGCAAGAGGATGGTAATATTATCATCAAGTTGATTTCTGCAAAAACAAAGGTAGCACCGATTAAACAGATCTCCATATCTAGGCTTGAACTCTGCAAAGCAGGTTTGTTAAGCAAACTAATAGAAACCACCATTATCGAAATGAAATTAGTGAATGTTCAGGTTTATGGGGGGACATATTCAAGTGTATTAAACTGGTTAATGCAAGTGCCGCGTCAATGTAAAACATTCGTTGCAAATCGCGTTTCGCAAATTCATAGTGTATCAACGGAGATTAAATGGTTACATGTACGGTCAAAGGACAATCCGGCAGATTGTACCTCACAAGGAATCGCGAGGATGGTGAAATGGTCCGTCATGGCTAGTGGAAGAGATTACATTGTGGCCTATAAAACCAATTGACGTTATACAGCTGGATGATAACGAAAGGGAATGTTTTCTAGAGGAAAGGAAAAACGGTTCAATTCTGGTGTTCAGTGGTTTTGTATCAAAACACGTCTCACATATTTATGAAACCATTATAAGCAGAAGCTCCTCATATTCCAATATTATTTCAATTACAGCATGGCTCAACAGATAAATACATAACTGTCGTACAGCAAAGGGAAAAAGAAGGTCAGGGAGTCTAACAGTATTAGAACACGAAGAATTGGCCAATAAATCCGTTGGATACAAGAACTAGAATTTTCAGAGGATATTCAACAACTGCAAAGTTAACACAAACTATCCTCCTTCAACCGTATACGATCACTTAATCCATTTGTAGATATTGAAGTTTGATCTTTGTTTTTGCGATATTTCAGATATTTGTAATATTTTACAGGTTCTATTGTTACCTAAGTGAAACAGATAATTGTTTGTATGAATTAATCAAAGATTTGTATGATTTAGTGAACTTAACTTTATTAGAAACAGTGTTGGTTTTTACATCAGTTTTATAAGAAGTACAGAAAGTTATTTTTTGACATTTTGAAAATATTAAAGGGAGTTCATAAAAGTAAGAACTCACTGAACTAGAATAACAAATTTGTTCTAAATACATTTCAATTCAATAGACTTAACTTTTAATTTTAACAGTAGCAACAAAATCATAGGAGTCGGTGGGCGAATCGAAAATTCAGTTGATCCATTCGATATAAAGCATCCAATCATTCTGCCATCTTCACATCTTCTTATTAAACGATTAGTTGCAGAAGAACACATCAAGCATCTACACTCTGCTCTGGCATTAATCTATTGATGAATATCTTAAAACAAAAATACTGGATCATTCGTCACCAACACAAGTCAGAACAACAAATGATGAGTGATCTACCAAGTTCCAGAGTATGAACGTCCGTTCTTGAAAATCGGCATAGATTATGCTGGACCGTTATAGTGTGGTAGGCAGCCAATTTTTTTGATAGTTTTAGCGCGTTTTGTCTTATATTATATTGAAATTTCTGGAACTAATTATTTTATGTTCTTTTTTTATAATGATTAAAATAAACACATTTTTAGCTTTAAAAGATTCAAATACTAAATATATTTTAAAAAAACCACAATTTCAACATAATATGAAGAATGGAAATATGGCATCTTAAAATTTTTGCATTTTATCAATTTATATCTGTTATTTTCCAAATTGATTTCATATTGTTTTTTCTATAACTCACCTCTCCCCAGGGGAAAAACAGAAACATACAATTAAATAAATTGAATTTTATTAAATAACATAATCAAAATTAACTCAGATTATATTGTTGATATAATTTCCAAAAAAGCCTTGGTTTTTTTATGATCTAAAAAATATCAAAATCATTTATAATATTTACTATAAATATTTTATCATATTGCTTTTAATCTAAGAAAATAACTTATAAAAGTAAATAATAATAAATTCAAAAACGAAAACATGAGCATAGTTGGTGACGATATTTATTAAAAAATAACGATTTTAAAGCATATTTCACAAATACTTATGTTTAGTTATGGTCTTCTTACCACAAATATCATTGATATTCGATGAACAGGTTAAAAACCATACATATTCGAAATTTTAACAAAATGTCAGAAATTAATCCATTATATATATAATATCGGATATATTTGCATTTTAGTCATTTAAAATTACTAATTTCCAAATTCATTTTATATCTTTTTTTTGTACAACTCACCTCCCCCCTTCGAAAAAACAACATAAAATTAATTTATTTAAACAACATAATCAAAGTTAATTAATATAAAATTCAAAAATGAAAACATAAGCATAGTTGGTGACAATATCTATAAAAACAACGATTTTAACGCAAATGTCACAAGTACTTGTACTCATTCATATTCGATAAACAAGGTTTAAACAAATTTGTTAATTCAACCCAATTTTGGTGGAGAAAAATTTTATATATTTGATTTTACGATAAAGAAAAAAGAAAAAAAGTTGTCGCGACAAAGATCCATATCATATCTAGTATAGGCTTTGAATACAAAGATGTCGTAAAACTTCCAACTCCATTTTCGAAAACAAATTAAATTAAATTATGATCGAATAATTTCTTTCGACATATTGTATTCGTTAAATTGACATTTTTATTCAACACAACATAAATGCTTATGTCTACTTAATAAATAATTGTATTATTTCTATGCGAAAAAAAAATCAAGATAAAAAAAATCACACAAATAGATAAAATAAAATGTTGACGATTATTGTTTTTGCTTCAACATCATAATTTTTAATTTTTTTTTTGTTGCAAAAAATGGAAATCAACAGAAAATCTTTTATTCAATAACAAAAATTAAAATTCCTATTCAAAAACTATTAATGTCATTTGATCGGAAAAATAACATAAAATAATCAGACAAAACAGCAATAAAAAAACTTGACATTAAGTATTCGATTTAATAATAAATAAAAACGATAAAGACTTTAAAACGTCATAAATAGTTAACAATCTTTGGATTTTTTTTTGGAACTTTTTTATTTGTTTGTTAAGTTGTTGTTTACAATTGGGAATAGGACAAATAAAATGGTAATAGGTATACTAAATCAGTTTCAGGATAATAATAAAAGGAAAAATTTTGTTCATCTGCAGAAATTCATGGCACTACACTTGTATAACATTTTGTAGTTTAAAACAAACAACATTTTATTTATAAAAAAAGTTACATAAAAAACTATAACATTGTTTCTTTCTTTTAATTTTTGAAATAAATTAATTTCTGGTTTTATAATATAATTTTGTTGTACGAGTTTTAGTTGTCGTTCAAACGTCACACGCATTAATTGTTATGGATTGAAATATTAAATTTATCATCTGCAATCAAAGCATCACTTGAAATCAAATGCCTTGATTGATGGTTTTGGTTAATGAAAATTAAAGGGTAGACATTGATCTGGTAATTCAAAATATGAAATCAATATTGAGAAGAGGTTTTTAAGTTTCAGAATTGTTTTCTTCAAATTTTTCGTTCAAAGTTAAATTTTGTAATTATTGGTAAAGTATTATCTTAAGTTTAGTTTATTAAGTAGAAAATTATATTTAAACTCCTATTTTTACTGCTCATAATTATGATGACCAGGTATCAGTAACGGAATATATTTATTACGCACTAGTGCGTAATGACAAAAAAACAATCCATTATTGTCATGAAATACCAAATATCCAAAAATAATGCCATTTCAACGAAGTTTATTAAAAAGTAGTGGATAGAAAAAATCATAAGAAATTAATTCACAAACTTGATTGAGTCTGGTTCATAACGATTAACAAAATTACTTCTATTTCTAATTTATATCTAGTTTGATCGTATATAAAATATAATGAAAAACTCGCAAGAAAAGATAAAAATTACGTATGAATTAAAACACTTTCTACGCTCGTATTTTAAACCTTCATACTCGTAGAATATTAATTTCATTCTATAATAATTAAAGCTTATTTTTAGTAGTTTTTAATTATAGACACTAAACAATATTTACTTGACGAGTTTTGGTGAAGAAGAGTTGAACCATACCTGTAACAAAGAAAAAATCAAATTAAATTTATTTTAATACAATTAATTCGATAGTTGGAAGAAACTGGGTTGTGACTTGTCAGTTATATAAAATGTCAAACATATGCTAATGCCCCAGAAATGCCCTTTTGAATAATCTTAAGAGATTAAAATATCAATCATTCGGTTAAACTTCTGATGATGCGGTAAGGGAGTAATTATGAAAAATTGAAAAGTGCTGGGGTTGTTGTATTTTATAATTTATAGTTACGTGTAGTATAGGATGACTAATGTAAATTTTAGCCAATTACTCCTAGTTCGAAAAAAATTCATTAAACACGAACCCAGTACAACGTTGTTTCTTTCTGACACAAGTAACATGTATTAATTTAAATTAAATTTTTTTAAATGCATTGATTGATTCTTTTTTTTACAATCGAAATTTAATTCAATTTAATCATAGTAGTAGTTTGCATTTTTAAATGTTCGAGAGAGGGACATGCGCATTAGTTTGAATTTATTGTTTTTTGTATAATCAGAGCGGAAATGCTGTTTTTGCTTTTTTTGTTTATAAAATACAATCCAAAAAATTTATTTCAGAGTTCAATCCAATCAAATAAATTGTTTCCGGAATTTAGATATCGGTTTATTTTTGCTTTTTTACCATAGTTGTGTGTTATTAGTCTTAATAGAATAAAATAAACAGTTGCTAATTTTATTCTGTTGCGTGAATGCTGCAGAACACAATAAAATAATTTATTTAATTGTTTTGAACTCAGAAATAAACTTTTTTGATTGTATTTTATAAACAATTTTATTTTATTTTATAAAAAAATCAACAACAACATTTTCGCTTTGATTATTCAAAAAACAATAAATTCAAATCCATGCGTATGCCCCTCTCTCGAATATTGAAAAACGCAAAGCTACTACGATTAAATTGAATTGAATTTACATTGTGGAAAAAATTATATTTTTCATGATTGTTTTTTGGTTTTTCAATTCTCATTAATATTAGTGGTTAGAACTTTGATGTCTTTCATTGTAGGTGATTTCATTTTCAAAATACCAAACCATTAAATAAGTATCGAAATTGAATAAAATTTATTTAATTGTTTGGAATTAATGTTCCAAAAAAAATAAAACAAACTGTATTGTTTTTTTATCGTTTAACTTGTTTTACGAATGAATTTTAAAATAATTTAATTTAAATTAATACATTGTACTCTTTTGGAAGGGAAAAACGTTGTATTGGGTTCGTGTTTAATGAAATTTTATTCTCTCGCAAATTTACAAATTTCTAAAATTTTGCTCGAAAAATAAAACACATAAACACCCAATATTGTGTTCCACAGCAATCACGCAATAGAATAAAATTGAAAGCTGTTTATTTTATTAAGACTAATACCGCAAACAGTTATGGTTGTAGAAAAACAAAAGTCAAACCTTATTTGTAGTTGCCAGAAGGATAATTTTTTTTCAAATACTCACACTTTTAATTTTAACTTCAAATTTGATGCTTTCCTTCGTATTAAAAATAAAAATAGATTATTTTTCTGAATGGTTTGTCCAATCATGCTAGTATTATTATTAAAATACATAAAAAGAATGATGAAAAAGTACTAAATACTTTCCTTTCCTGCATATGGAATGGAAGAACATAGTAAAATCAACTCCATAGAGTGAGTGAAAATTTTTTCACGTAAACGTCAAACGTTTTCATATCGCATAGGAAATGAAATTTTTCCTACGATAATAACCATATAATAGTACATCATGATGCAAGGACGTAAAGCTAAAGATTTTGGACGTATATGGAGTTTGCAAATCTAGGAAATGCTAGCCGAAATTTGCACCCACATTAAGTCCAAGATAGCTGAGGTCATATGCTATTTTTTATTCGCCGCAAGAATATTTATTTTTAATAAAATATTAAAAATATAAAATATTTTTAAAAAAATTGTTTATTCTAAATCAAAATTATAAATTTCCATAAATTTTGAAATAAAAATATATATTGAACAAGTAACCTTTGACAAAATATTTGTTTTTTATGCAAAATTATTGTATAACTATGACAACAAATAATAACAATAATTTTAATTGGATTATGAAATTTTGAATTTAATGTTTGCTTTGATAAAAATTTCTTTTCTTTTATAGAATTTAAAACAAATATAAACGTTTTTTGCTTTTTTGGACGTAACAATGCAACAAAATATATGGTTAAAAAGTGAAACTTTACGACCGCAAATCACAGTAATAAACTACAATTTTAATATGTAGGCGAATAAAAACGATATTTTTTATAAACTATTAAATTAGAAATCGACAAAATAACATTCAAAATTAATATTCTATTTTTCATGGTTGCTTTGTCTTAAAAACTTTGTAAAATTATATGAAAATACCATAGCAACTACAATTTTTTATTTTTTTTTACACTAAAGAGAAAAAAAACCTTCCAAAGGGATTAGCTCTGCTTAAAATAGACTTTTCATCTGCTATCATAGGAAAAAAAATTTAATTTGTGAAATAGAATTCACATTTGAGGAGTGAGAAAAGCACCCGAATAAAATAAAATTTTAATTGGTAATAAATCATTAAAATTATTCTGGGTTTCACATCTATCAGCATTTCAAGCACCTATTATATACATTTTTATATTCAAAATAATCAAAACATATAATATACAAATTTACGTCCATCAACACCTTAGAAAGCATGTTGTTGTGGGTCCTTGTTCTCTAAAAAACTTCAATGGTTCTTGGGCATTTTTCACACGATAAAACGTATGACTTTAACAAACAGTTGAAATAATTGTAGAATCCTTTCTATTGCGAGAATTATTGTCAACCATTTTGGTTTCCTGGCGCCAAGTAGTCGACAAGTCAAACTCATGCAATTTACAAATTCCATTTCAATGCAACTTTTTTAAATATCTTATAAAAACTGTTGTATGGTATTTGGTGCTAGAAAAACGGAACAATTCGGGACTTTTTTAATATTCCGGGACAATTGCCGGGGCATTTTCAATGCGGAACGGCAGGCTTAAATCCGTGACTGTCCCGGAAAGTCCGGGACGATTGGTCACCCTAGTGTAGTAATTTATAGTTACGTAGCTACATAGTTACGCCCATAATTAAAATAAAATAGCTGTAAAAATCAGAAAGAGAAATCGAATCGAAACCAAAACCACAAAAACCAACGACATTTTACCGAATTAAAACCAAGCCAAACCATTTTCAAAATAATTTGATTGAATCAAACCAGTTTTTTCAATAATAGTTTAACCGAACCATAAACCAATGTTTTTCTGTTTGGTCCATCACGGTTCAGTTTTAGGCATCGTTTCTGCAATGGCTAAGTCGAAAATATTACCCAAATTAAAATGAAAAACAAAGAAAAAATAAATAAAGAGAGAATGAAAAAGCCTTGTAATTCCAATTTTTACTTTTGGATTTTGACATTCCAAAAGCTCATAACCTAAAATTAATTCATTTAATAGCCCATTGTAATTAATCGCAATTAATACCAAACACAAAATACATTTTAAGAATTTTTTTTTTTTTAATTCAAAGTTAGGCATGTTTAGTGTTAATTATAATAAATTATAAATTAGCGTCTCTGAATATCCGAAGATACCATGCCAACTAGGGATAAGAATGGAATGCAAATTAAGATTCTCTGAGAAATTTATGAACGTTAACTTTAAAGCCTTGAGGATTAAATTCATCAGGGAAAACCCAGGAAGGTAAGGCATTCCAAAGATGAGATACTCTGTTGAAAAAGTCACGTTGGAAGGTTACAATAATTGCCTCATTATAATCACAGTTTGTAATTATACTGATTTGAACTAGTGATACTGATTTAGATTAAACTTAGTTTTCGCGCTATTATAATATTTTCAATTTTGACATTTGCTATTCCGAAATTGGACATCCAGTGCGAAAAAAGACTTAAGAGCATATCGTTTTTTTGAACTAGACATCCAATTTCGGAGTGCTGAATTAAATTATTGCAAATTGTCCAATCCAAATTTGACTGGCAAATTCAGAGTGCATCTCTATCATACAAACGCATCTCTATCAAAAGAACTTTCTCTTTCTCTTTTTAATTTGGTACATTTTTTTGTTTAAGCCATTGTGGAAATCATCAAAATTTGTTCACTTCTTTTACCTACATAAATTGAAAAAATCCACTAATTAGTAATTTCTTTTTGGCAGTACTACATTATTTTTTCACGTTTACTACATTTTTGTATTAAAATTTAAATTACGGGGTTTTGTTTTGACAGATCTTAGTTTTTTAGTTTATTAAGCGGAATAAAGGGTGAAATTAGTTTTTGTTTTTGAATTTAATGAAATCCACAAAAACTCACAATGTAAAAAATCGGTAATAAATGTTAGAATTTCCTGTTTAATTTGTTTAAAAAATTTTTCAGTACTTAACCTAAAACAAAATGCAAACCAATAAAGAAAAAAACATTCGGTTTTCGAAAAGTTCAATTTTGATGCAATAACCAGAAACAGTAGGTGCAATGATAGCAGTACTGTGATGACAAATAACCTCCCTGAAAATTTAGTACGGCACCCCAAAAGAAAGCACTCAGAATCTTACTAAATAATTGACTCGAAGCGTAGAAATAAAGCAATTGTAAATAAATTAACAAGCAACAGATGTACAATGGACTCCTTTGTTTTTGTTATTACAACAATACCAAATATTAATATGCAAATAACGATCAATAAAGTGAAAGAAGCATGTATCGAAAAGGTAACAAAAAATGATAGACCGCTAGCTGCACTGGAGGACAGTGGCTTTCCCAGAATTTTCGCAGAAAAACTCCTTTACCAGCTCACATCAAGTGAGTCTGTAGGGTCAAGGTATATCAATGGCTGAGGTTTTTATTAGAATATCGAGAATTAATTAAGAACAAATATGTGAATCTAAATTCTGAATCTGAACCAAAGCCGAACCAAACCAAAACGTTATAGAGTCTTTAAACCAAAACCAAGTTTTGAAATATCAAGAAACCGAAACCAAACAAAAAACCTTAATAAAAATTTGTTATTAAACCAAAACCGAACCAACTGAAAAAAAAATTTGGTTTCCATCTCTGGTATTAATACATACAGAATGCTCATTAGAATGTCGAATTTTTCAGTAAAAGAATTTAAATTTTCTTTTTATAACTAGTTACTTCATCTTCTTTATCAGCATATCTGCTTTGATCTTTAAATCATTTTCATGAAAATATGAGAGGTGTTGTTCAAACCTTAAACAGCAAAAATATCAAAACAACACAAACAAAGCATATCAGTTGCTGTTGTTAACAACAGTACTCTGGAGATTTGATTTCAATTAAAAATAAAAACAACAAAAACATGAAACTTCAAAACATAACAAGTTCATCACATGTCATCACATGTATTCATTTCATAGAAAGAAGAATTTTGTTTCTGTCTAAAAATGCTAAAACATAAATTTTGATAGATTTTTTGTTGGTATTGTTGTTTCAATGAATATGTTGGAGAAATGAAAAGTATGATTTCAATTCCATTTTGTAGTTTAATGTATTCTAGTTAACTGGTTGTAAATCTGTAAAATCACAAATCAAAGTTAAGGCTACCTAGTTATAAGGTTATAAATAATTACAGTGAAATCTCGATAGCATAAAATAATAAGTTCATCCCATAACTATAAAAGTGGTTTAACTTGAAAACATAAATAATCAGTTTGACAGTTGACAGTTACTACAGATCAGTCAAAGACGATAATGCTATAGATGGCAGCACATTTTTCTAATTTCATTTTTGCTTTTCTGAGATAATTGTTAGTAGAAATTAAGTTATATAATATATCTCTATAGATAGCAACTAAAGTATGCTAATGTGAGGTTTATATAGGCATGTGCCAATTAAAGGCATGTGCTAACTTTTAAAATGCGATGTGACCAGTAGCAGAACTCAATTGGTTAGAATATCATGGTTTTGGGCGAACGTTTTATGGACCGATGAATCAAAATATGAAATGTTTGACTCAAAACGCTACTTTTATTGTCGATACAATCTCGAAGATATATATTATGGAGTAACTTTCACATTGACTAGATCTGAATCCGATAGAACTTGTTTGGGAAGACCTTGATCGTTCTGTGCAGAAAATTCGTCCAAAATTAATGAAAAATCTGAAATTACAAGCGTTGAATGAAATCGAGCGATCAACGCCAGCAAATAGTTATTTATGTACCAAGGGTGTAAAGTTATAAATATCAGTCCGAATGAGAATTTGTTGCCTGGGATATTAGTCGAAGTAAACAACTCGCCTGGGTTGAAATTAACTTTACACATGTGATACAACATTTTTTAAAACTTCTGGCAATATGGCGTAAAGTACCACAAGAGTAATAAAGTAATAAAGAGAGAGAGCGTAAAGTAAGAGGCTGTAAAGTAAACCAGCCGAAAAAGGTATGTTTTATGTCAACTTAAGGGAGCCTAAAATAGTTCATTATGTATAGGAAGTGGTGTAAAATAGCTATTTATGTATTAAGGACGTAAAGCAGGTCGTTTTTGCTTGAGAGTGAAATTATTGCTCGAGGCGTTAGGCGAGTGCAACAAATACTCGAAAGCAATAAAGACCTAATTTACGCCCGAATTTCATGCAAGATTTTTTGTACGAGTGAGATTCTTTGTTATTTGCATAAATAAAAATACATTTATTTACATAAAATAGTAAAATATTTTTTGAGAAAATTGTTTAATCCAAGTAATTTTGCTTTTGATATTTATTTTCCTTAATTTCCATGGCAACCAATTTTTTTGAAAATTTCTATATGAATTTATTAAACATTTTGGTTTACAGTTGTATTTGATCTATCGTATTTGTACATTGTAATGACCAACAAATTCTATTAAAGAGACATTTTCTTGTAAAGTTTAACCCAAATAGTCTTCACACTGTTCATACTATAAATAATACATTGTTCCGTACTATCAAACAACTTAAAATCATATCATAAAACAATTCTGGCGTATACAGCGTTTCACTACATTTATTTCAAAATATTTAACTTGAATTCTTATTTCGCATTCGTCGTATACATATTTTGTCAAAATGAAATGAATACTTTTTTTTAAAACGAAATAAGGTAAATTAATCATGCGCAGAAGCGTTGATGCTGAATTTTTGATTTGATATGGGGCATTTCATATTATTAGTTTTGGCTGGATTATGTTTGCAATATGAATAATTGATTGAATTTTATAGGACCTTCTTTTTTCTTGATTCGGTGGTATTGGAATGATTTTTATATTGTTTTATTGGTATACGCGGTAGATTTGCGGTGTGTGAGTTAAATGTTTGTCGTTTTAATAGGATGTGAATGTCACGCAGAGAGATAGATAGATAGTCGTTTCTGACTATATATATCTCGATTTGATTTAAAGCATCGATTTTACTTTTAAAACGACTATCGAAGTAAAATCGATGCTTTAAATCAAATCGAGATATATATAGTCAGTTAAGTTTTTAGCTTTCGTTTACGTTTAGGTACGTTTGGGTAAGTCACCTTTTTTCTGCACAAAACTGCACAAAACTTTTAGCACGGTACAATTCACGCCTCACGGGTATATTTGTCTTATGATAAATAAACTCTTGCACTTTCGGTTAAATAGCAAGCCATCTAATTGCAGTCGAGACAATAAGCTCGAAACAGTGCTGTATTTACTGGCGAAGCCCAATTACATCAACCGTTACACAGGTACTAAAACTACATTGACTTTTGTAGATAATTGACTCTCCGGATTAACTTCTGTGAATTAACGCAGCCAATAAACATTGTTTACCGAAAACAAATGGTTTGCTCTGAGGTATTCTGTAGTGATTTGAATTGTTGAAATTGTGAAATTTTCTAGAAGATATTTGACACAGTTATAAAGGGGGAGCGAAAAAATGCCATTAAGTATGAAAAGTAAATAAAAAATATTGCGACTCTGATGCATAGGCTGACTTCACCACAGCTCTGGAAACATAGTATTCTGGATATATAATGAGCTAATATCCATCAAATACCTTTATTAAAAGCTGACCAATGTTATAGACTTCGTAGTTTTAATAATAAAAATATTAAAGAAAGCAGTAGTATCCCAACAAACATAAATTCTGTTGTACGAGAAAAAGTAAAAAATAAAATTTAACCGGAAGTGACAAGCCAGAAGTTAGGATGCAGAGCTGTTGTAAGCCGTACTAAATGTGTATGTATCAAGATTCTTCCATTTCGATTGTTAGGTACAGAAGTTATTGAGCTTCCAAAATAACAGGTGCTTGGAGGACCCCTACCACTTTGTTCACTATCGCTAAAAAACTAATCAGTTCCTTGCCATACATATTTGCATCTTCTGGCGAAGTGTTATCAAAATTACTTAACGAACGAATGTTGTATGCTTCCAACAAACATTGAAACAATAAACAGGTGTTCGGGAGGCCCCGTACCACTTATCCCAATATTGTCAAAAAACTAATCAGTTCTTTGTCATTTAAGTCTCCATCTTTTTCAAAAGGGTCATTAGAATTGATTAAGGAATGAAGTGTGTATGCTCCCAACAAACTTTAAAAACAAAGTGTGAAAAGTCAGCAGTTGTATGGTAGACCCCCGCCACTTCGATCAATGTGTCCCAAAAGATGATAATTTTCTTCTCACACTAATTGGACTCTTTTCCATAAGTTTCATCATAATCACTTCATTATTGTAGGCTGTAGTGTGCATAAACACACTGAAAAAACTTCAAAAAAGTACAACAAAATTTTTTTACCGGAATTGAAAAACCGGAAGTTGGGATGCAGAACTGTTGTGAACCGTACTACATACTCATCTACCAAGTTTCATCCAATTCGATTATCAGGTACAGATGTTATTGAGCTTTCAAAAAAACAGGTGTATGGGACACCCCCCACCTCTTTGTTTACTATCGCTCAAAAACTAATCAGTTCCTTGCAGTGATGCCAGATTTTCAGATAAAAAGGAATTTCCCGTTGACGTATCGAAAATTCCCGATTTTTCCCGTTTTTTAAGGAAAAAATCCCTCAGAAATTCCCCCTCAAGTTTTCAATAAAAATATACATATAAATTCAATTATTTATTGAAAAAACTTCAAAAACCACCACAATTATTACAATATTTATCCCTCCGACAACTATAAATATAGGTTTATCTCTGTTTTTTACGACTATATTTGTGTACGTTATTAGTCTTAATACATAGAATGAAACAAACAGCTGTTAATTTTATTCTATACCGCAAATGTGGCGGAACACAATAAAACAATTTATTTGATTGTATTGAATGCTGAAATAAATTTTATTTTATTTTATAAAAATTTGATTGCAGGTTATAAAAAATCAAAAGCAAACATTTTCGACCAGCCCTATTCCGGGACATCGTGAAATAGGAATTGGGAAATAAATTGTAGCAATTTTTCATAACTAGTATTCCGTGCCGCGGGAAATAACAAATTCGTATTAGAAAATTTATTTATTTATTTATTTATTTATTTATTTATTTATACAGTGTAGTATCACATAAGGAATTCCTTTTTAAACCGAAGTTTATCGTGAACTAAGTTTAATATTAAAATATTAATTATTGATTGATTAATTAATACAAAAAAAAAAAAAAAGAATTAAATAATTGTGAAAATAAAGAATTATTGAAAATGTAACAAAATCAATCTGGTGACATTAATAAACTGCTTTCTTTAATAAATAGTAATTTGAGATCAAAAAGCCTAAACTTATTGATTATCACTTCTGTGCAATGACCAAACCCTTAACATGAGGAGAAATGAAGCAAGCATTTCCTCTTGAAGTCAGAAGTTGATTCAAGAATTCTAATGCCTGCTTCAAGATTATTCCACAATCTAATACTCTCAACAAAGAACGATGATCTAAATTGTGAAGAAAGGCAACTGTTTGGAAGTTTCAGTAACTTATTTCGTTGAAATCTTGGAAAAATGAGAAGTTCATAAAGATAGTCTGGACATTTATATTTTATTAAATTATGCAAAAATAGACAAGTACGATATTTAAGATAATTTTCAAGAGAACAATTTAAAATTTGAAAAGAAAAGGTAGAAATTGAACTAAATCTGTTTCGATTAAATATATATCTTGCGCAGTTATTAAATGTTACATTTAGTAAATCCCAACTTTTTCTTGAACAATTATGGAAAATATTTGAGCAATATAGTAATTTGGGTATTATTAAAGCTCTAACAAGTTTCAAACGTAAATTGACAGGTGTGAAACTAACTGATTGATAAAGCATCCCTAAGCAACTGTTAACTTCACCACAAATTTTAATAACATGATCATCAAAAGTGAGATCATAATTAAGAATTAAACCTAATGATTTTGTTTTTTCAACATAATTAATGACATTACCATCAAATAAAATGGGAGGAGGATTATTAATTTTCTTTCTGCTAATAATCATAGCATGTGATTTTAATGGGTTAACATAAACATGATTCAAATTTGTCCAATCAGAAATAGAAGAAAGAGAAGCATTCATTTTATCAACACATAAATTAAATTGATCAAACGGAAAAGAACAATAAATCTGAGAGTCATCCGCATAAAGATGGGTATTGATGTCAACATAATCAGGAAGGTCATTAATAAAAATAGTGAATAATAAAGCAGATAAAATGCCACCTTGAGGAGTACCAGAGCTAATCTCAACTTGATGTGATAGAATATTATTAATAGAAACTTGTTGTTTGCGATTAGATAAAAACGATTTAATAAAGTTACAAGATCTGATTGAGAATTTGAATTTATTTCTTAGTTTCAACAAAAGAGACATATGATCAACAAGATCAAAAGCTTTTTTGAAGTCAAGGAAACAAATTATTGACACTTTATTCTCTTCAAAGGCAAGGCAAAGATCATGAATAACTTTAAGCATTGCTGAATTAGTACTGAGTCCATTTCTAAACCCAGATTGAAATTTATAGAGAAGAGAATTATTATCAACATAACTTTGAATTTGGTTTTTCAATACTTTTTCCAAAACTTTTGATAATGATGGTAAAATGCTAATTGGCCTGAAGTCTTCTAGATTAGTTGGATTTGATTTTTTTGGGATAGGTTTTATAATACTACATTTCCAATGCTCAGGGAAATAAGACTGTGTAATACAGTTATTGACAATATAAGTGATAAATGGGATGATGAAACAACCAAGCATTTTTATGAAAAATATTGGAATCTCATCAACACCACAAGCATTAGTTTTAATAGAACTAAGATAAAAATCGACATCGATATCAGTGATAGTAGAGAATTCAAAACAACCAGCTTCATCACAATCATTATCAAAAGTTACCAGATGTGCAGTTTTTTTAGAAAATGAATTTGAAAAATAGTTATTGAATTCTTCAGCCGAAAAACTGGTAATAACATTATTAGAATCTTTAGTAACACCATTATTTTTCAAATTATTCCATAATGTCTTAGAAGGAAGGTCTGGATCAATTTTAGAATTAAACCATTCACGTTGAAGATATTTTCTAAGATTAGTACATTTGTTACGAAGTTTTTTAAACATTATGAGATGATTGTTTTTAAGGTGAATGTTCACTTCAGATTTAAACGATGAATAGTAAAAATTTTTACGATTAATCAAATTTATTAGTGAATCGTTCATCCAAGGTGCAGCAGTGTTTTTCTTGATTTTAATTTTCCTCAAAGGAGCAAAAATATTCATTAATTTTTTTAATTCATCGGTCAAAACTTGAACTTGGTCATCAATATTAGAAAGACAATAAATTTTATCAAAATCACATTTTGAAGCACAAAATAATAAATTATCTAAATTAATATTTTTGAAATTACGATAAAATTTAAAACTATTATTAACAAAAGAAGACATGTTGATTGAATAAGAACCAAATAATAAATCATGTGTCGTAAAGCTACCAATAGAAAGTTGGGAAAAACTTTTAACTAAGCTACGATTTTTGACAATTGACAGGTCAATTAAACTTGGATTACATCCGTCAACAAAATTAGTTGGTTCTTCAGAACAGATATTTAAGGAAATTGATGACAAAAAATTTATAAAACTAGTTGTTTTTTTTAATTTAGAAAGAAGATTAATATTAAAATCTCCAACAATAATTAAATGAGGATATCTAATTGATAAATCAGAAAAAACACGCTTCAAATTATCAGAAATTTTATTATTGGGAGGATTGTAAACGACTCCAAAACACAATTTCTCATTATTATTATTAATGATTTCAATGAATAAATATTCAACAATACTATTTGATCTGCTTTTGCATACAATTTTACCCTTAATACTATTAAGTAAATAAATAGCAACACCCCCACCACGTTTTCCAACACGATCATGTCTGAATAAATTAAGTCCATTAATTGCAATTAAACGATCATTAATACTCTCATTAAACCAAGATTCAGAAATAGCAAGTGCATGTAAGTTTAAATTATTGATAACAGAACGAATTTCATTTAGATTTGGTTTAAGACTTCCAGGATTAATATGAATAAAATTGAAATTATTATTGTTATTAAAAGCTGATTTTAAAATAATATTATTAATGTTAAGAGTATTTGTGGAAAGTTTAAATGAATTAATCTGGGAAATTAAATTTTGATAGCCTCAATAAGAGAGGCAAACATTTAGATATCATGAAAAAGGCATAATCAAAAGCACAGAAATAAAAATCAAGTGATGAAATAAACAACAAAATTAAAAAAGGAAACAAAAGAAAGCATTTCATAATAACACTCACCAGATTGAAGATAAAAAAGGTTAGTTTTTCATATATATTTGTTTTTGACATTATCTTCGGAAAAAGAGAGCTCCTAAAAAACTTGGTTTGCGATAATCATAAGATTTAGATCATTAATTGATGAGAAACTAGCTTTTCTGCCATTGTTAAAAGTAACATCAAGACCGATTTGTCCAACTTTGACATTTCTAATTTTTCGTTCCTTTTTAAATTTCATGGCCTCTTTGAAAAGTGCAAATTGATTTTTGGACATCGCAAATTGAATAAAGATCCTATTGAAATTTCCTGGTTCGTTAAAGATATTTTCAACGGTTAGACGGTTTGCAATTTTCATATAGTTGAAGAAGAATTCATCCTTGTTAAATTCAGATTCAAAGTTTAACAATAGAGAATCACTTTGATCATTAAACTTGGTCCGGTAAGCTCTGACTCTTGGAGGATTTTCAAAACCAACAGCACTTGAAATCTTAGACACGATAATTTCATTAGAATCATTGACAATTTTTGGGATTCCATTGATGACCAGTTTTGTCCGGTTATTATTGAAATCATTCATTAAACTATCTTTATCTTCAAAGGAATTGACTTTGTTTTCAAGGGTTACAACCTTTTTCTTTAGAGTTTCAATTTCTTGGTTAATTTCTTCCAAGAAAGCTTTCTTCAGATCCGAGAAATGATTAGAAATTGTATTACGCTGATCTTCAGCCCATAAGGCAATTGATTGATCCAATTTCTTTAAAGTCTCACTTTCGAGTAACTTGAATTTTTCATCCAATTGCTTCAGTTTTTCATCATCCAAATTAGATTTATTTTCAATCTTGAAATTAGTTGAATTTGCAGTGAGAAAACTATTTCTTGTTATCATCTTTAGTATTAATGTTTAGCAGATGTTTATAATACAATTTGATATAAATTAAAACTATACGATTTAAATAAATAAATTTTTCGGAGCTCAAAAATTTTCTGTCTATTCAATTTTCATTGCCTACTAATGTTCAAAATGTTTCGTAATTTCATTTATTGCACTTTTTTCTCAATTCACAATACCCAAAGAAATGCAGAAATAGACGTACTGATTATATAAAAAACAGTCAATTCAAACTGAAGCGCATGTCCCTCTCTCGAATATTAAAAAAGACAAAGACTACTATGATTAAATTGTATAAAATTGCCAAAAGATTGTTTTTTGGTTTCTCATTAGTATAAAATTTGATTTCTTTCATCAGGTAGGGCTTTCATTAGGCTTTTTATAGACTTTTCATTTTCAAAATACCAAATAATTAAAAAGATATCGAAATTGAATCAAATTTATTTAATTGTTTGGAATCAATTATTCAAAAAAATACAATAAAATTCATTGTTTTTCTTTATTCTTTATACTTTTTTCTTTGTTTTATCAACAAATTTTAAAATAATTAAATTTAAATTAATAAATGTAACTCTATCGGAGGATAAAACGTTGTATTGAGTTCGTTTTTAATGAATTTTATTCTCTCGAAAATTTGTAATGCTCGCTTGAAAGAACTGCTATAAAATGGAGCATTAAATCTATTAAAATTGAGGAGGACATTTTTTAAAAGTAGTATATATATCTTGATTTCAAGATTTTCAAAAAATTTTAAAATTGTAATAGCTCTTTTTCGATACGTAAACAACTGCTCAGAAATAAAATAGTGATGCCAAACATCATAATTTTTTTAATATGTTTAAAAGGGATAGATGCATAGAGAGCCAACTTGTAGTTCCAGGCGATTTCATTTCTCGTTTAGCAGCATCAAAATATTTCTTAAATTCAGATAACATGGTGGTCCGTTGAGGTTTTCAAAACGTACCTATCTCCCTAAGAAATATTTAAACAGCAAAAGGCTTAAATTCCATCGCGGATTTAACAATACTAAAGCCGATAGATAGCATATGCTTTTAGTGCCTGAAGCCTGGTAAAAAACTGGTTGGTGCAACCATTTCAAGATAAGTTTTAATTTTAAACGATTCCTTTGAGTTGAAAAAATTCCAATTATTTCATTACTTATTTTTTTTTTTTTTTTTTTTAAGGCGTTCATGCTCCATGTAGGAGCGTTGCCAAGCTGATCAGCTTTGAATATTCACCACGGTCGTTCGCAACAGCGACATAATTACCATGGCAGCCAATTTTTTTAAGGTCGTTTATCACGTCAGTCTCCCATTGTAGTCGTGGTCTTCCTCGCGGTCTACCACAACCGTCTACCACTAACGTACATTTTTCTAATCATTCCAGACTATGAATCGGCTCGTAGAACATGCCCAAACCAAGCAATCCTATTAGACCGGATACAACCTATTATATCAGGACCCTCAAGAAGGTCTCTGTTCTCAAAGTTATACCGGGTTCTATTCATTATTAGATTTCATTACTTACTTGAGTTTAATTGATCTCAAAAATCCAAAATTAAAACGATTCTATTATTAAATGTAAAAAATCCCGCACTTTCCAAGTTTTTTCTTGCTTTCCCGTTTTATATGAAATATCCCGCAAACGGGAAAAAATCCCACGATCTGGCAACACTGGTTCCTTGTCATACATGTTTGCTTTTTTTTCCAAAGTGTCATCGAAATTCGTTCACGAACGAATGCTGTGTGCTCCCAACAAACATTGAAAAAAGTGTGACACATTAAACAGGTGTTCGGGAGGACCCCCACCACTTATTCCAATATTATCCAAAAACTAATCAGTTCTTTGTTACTTAAGTCTCCATCTTTTTTCAAAGTGTCAATAAAATAAATTAATGAATGAAGTCTGTATGCTCCCAACAAACTTAAAAAACAAAGTGTCAAAAGTCAGCATTTGTATGGTAGACCCCGCCACTTCGATCAATGTGTCCCAAAAGATGACTTTTATCTTCTCACACTAATTGAAACCCTTTTCATAAGCTTCATCATAATCACTTCATTATTGTAGGCTGAGTGTGCATAAACGCACTGAAAAACTTCAATAAAGTACACAAACATTTTTTTTACCGGAAGTGAAAAACCGGAAGTTGGGATGCAGAACTATTGTGAACCGTACTAAATACTCATCTACCAAGTTTGATCTAATTCAATTATCAGGTACAGATGTTATAGAGCTTTTAAAAAAAACAGGTGCTCCAGGGACCCCACACCACTTTGTTCACTCTCGCTCAAAAACTAATCAGTTCCTTGTCATTCATGTTTGCATCTTTTTCCAAACTGTCATCAAAATTCATTCACGAATGAATGTTTTATGCTCCCAACAAACATAAAAACATTGTGGGAAAAACCACCTGTTGTATGCTGGACCCCCAAACCCTTTATCCAATGTACTCCAAAAGCCTATAAAATTTTTCTCATATTATTTGAAAGCTTTTACCAACGTTTCATGAAAATCGATCGGTAATTGTAGGCTACTGTAGGGATAAACACCTGGAAAAACTTTTTAACCGGAAGTGACAAACCGGAAGTTGGTATGCAGAAATATTGGAAACTGTACTAAAACCTTATATACTAAGTTTCAGTAAGATCAGAGTCCGGATCAGAAGTTATTCAATATTTGAACTTAGAGGGTGTTCGGGAGACCTCCCGCCATTTTGTCCAAATTTGAAAAGAATCCAGATCTTCTATTTTCAAGTGAACCTGTATCATTTGCCAAAGTTTCATCAAGATCCTATGCAGAAAGGTTACCCACACACACAGACACACACCCACCCACCCACATACAGACGTACACCAAAATGTTTATTGGCTATTTAGATAGAGGATGGTCCAAAACAAAAGAAAAAACAAAATTTGGGGTATGTAAGATTTTTTTTTCACGATAGATTGCATTGCTTCACACAATTTAAAATTGTGGTGAAGTAAAAATAAATTTTAGAAGCTGTTAGATTATATTATATATTAAATGGATTAGCTTGAAAATTGAGTTCTCGAAGATTACGTGTTTCAATTTACTTTTTCTTCTGTCTTACTTAAAATAATACTTTTTTGATACAGGAGGGAGGACTTAAATTTATCCTGGTTTTTTTATTGATATTACTGTCGGAGTTTTGAATATATTAAATTCTCTTACTTGGCTATAATAAAACGTATCTTAAAGATTATCATAAGATGCGCTTTTGTTGACCTTTGGGCCTTTTTGAACTGATTAAACGTCTTTCAAAAATAGTAGAAACTTTGCATGAAAAAAAGTTAAAATCTTAATTTAATTGCTACTGCAATTATTGAATTTTTATTGAAGAAAATCGCTTAAAATATCAAACGTAAAATGGTATAAAAATTACGAAAGCTAATTTAAATTTAAAATTAATAAATATTTATGGGTGGTCTTGATCATGTTAAATTTTTTTTTATTAACTCAAGCAATCTAAAAAATTTGAATGAATTGGATTAAAATTTTTTGTTTTAATTTTTGGTAATTCCAATCTACGTAATTGCAGCTAAAATCTGATTAACTGATATAACGAGAATGGAGTTTTAAATTTTTATTGAAAGAAAAAAGGAGTTTTCAAAATCAGCAAGAACCATTAAAAATTGTTTCCATACTTTGCTTTTTCAACTGTTTTATGATGACAGATATCAAGGCGGTGTCGTCACATGATAATATTTAATGAAAACATCAATTATCTTTTTATAGTTTTGCTATAATTTTACAGCATGACAGGTGCATTAACAATCCAGTTAATTTTTTAATTTTTTAAAACCAAAAAACTTATTCAGTAAATAAATTTAGGTCATTTATTATTACATAATAAACCATTCAAGACTTTGAAATTTCTGTTAATTACTATACGGCTTTCAGCGTGAAACGAAAACATCAACTTTTGTGGGTATTAAAAATATCTCGGTGGTTTTCAATTTGGTTTCATTCATAATCCAAATAATAAAAAAAATTAATTAAAACGTAATATGGTAGCAATTTTGCTTTCAACATATGATTGATTTACGTAGGCAAACATTTTTTTTCTTGTTTATATTGTTATTAAAATTTGATTTAATTGTTTAAAACTGCTTTCATTCGAACTACTATGCAGCCACTCAGCTCGTCAGAAGCTTGGAAGAAAAATATGTTTTCCTCTACCTTAGGGCATTATTCCATGTTGTACATAATTTTATTTACAACCTTATATGTAATACTCCTTTTAAGGGTTTGGAAATGAGCTATTCTATTACGTTCTTTCAATCACTGTAGGTTTAGTGACCCACCAAAATTGAAGGTTCGTCCTGTAGCAAAAATGTCCGTCGTTTTTGGTTATTGGAACTCAATATTTTGTTTTAGTTTCTTAAATCAATGAACTTTAAACATTCAGTTATGTTTCCGTTCTACATGAACATAACATCAACAGTTTATAACAAATGGAACAGTCCAATCGACAACTTAAATAATATAACAATTTAACAAGCATAATCACAAAATAAAGGCAAGTAAACTAAGCACTAAAACTCAAAAGAATAGAAACTAATAAAAATAATATAAAAATCAAGAGATAACAAACCATAAAACTCACAGTTGTTTGCAATAAGTTAACTTTTATTGTGCTATTTTGCTAGAAATATTCTGATATTTGTCTGTTATAAGTCACAACAAAAATTTTAATACAATATTGATTCTAACTTTTATAATTACAAAACATTCGGATGTAAAAATTTGATTAGCTCCTACCTTGGTCGGAAAACACCTTCCTTGGGTTGATCTTATCAAACAATTTCGTTATTAACCTAAATTCCGGGTTAACGCAAAGATCTGACATCGTCTACCACTCTTTTCTGTGCTATTCGTGGGAATAATATGTACAAAAAAATCAACAGCTACGCTTGTGGCATCAATGGTAGAAAATTGGTAGAAAATTAATCAAAATCAACATAACCATATTAGGAACTGAGGCAAATCAAGCAGGTTTGGATGGGTCAGGTATTAGATAGTCAACTTGGTGTGCTTGTCATTAAAACAGCAAGTAACTTTCGGTAAACCTTTACGGTAACGATTTTTCTTCCTGGAAGTGCTGAATAGTCGTTGAAAGCCCCTTCGTCTCTCTAGAAACATATTTTTGTTGAAAACGTTATAAAATTGCAAGCCGCTCTAAGACCGTTGGGTGATTTTTGAACATCCTTTTTGGGGAGTACAAAAACTATAAGAACATATGGAACGTATATAGGAAAATTAAAATATCAAGATTTCACCATAACTGTAAAATTTTTGAAACGAAACTAAAAATTTGGAGCAACTCTTAATATTTATGATTTACATGAAAGTTAATCGGGTGAGTACAAATTGTTGTAGAAAACAAATGCATTTTTCATACGATTAAGTAAGTATCGAAATTTAAACGACGAAAAAAACTCATCGTCAACGTCCTGGATTCTGTTAGTTTTGTTTTTTCTTATTAGTTTAATTCATCAAAATATTAATCGTCTTTTAACAATTTCTCTGCTCCGTCATTTTTTTTTTTCAAAAACAAACAGCTTTATGCTATGTTTAAATTCTCACATGGTTTAACGCTTATCACATTTCCTTAACAATAAAATAAAAAAAATTATATTTCTGTCTGTTTCTAACTTGGATAAATAAGAAATCTTACTCGAATTGTTATGACTATAAACTTTTAAATTTATTCTATGGCAATAAACCGAATATACTTATATATTGTATACATCAATTAAGAATTTTTTTATTAAGTTTTTCTTCTCGTAATACGAAACGTATGACAAAAAACTGTAGAAAATTCTCCAATTTCCTTAAAGTATTTATGTGCTGAAGCGTTTTGGCAAATTTTTGAGGGAAAAAATCTTGTGAGTAATAAAAGGAATATTCTGGTAATGTTTATTGCTTTTTTTACCAAACCATAATAGTTATCGACTGTGGATTTTATTATTGCTGTGTTACAAAAATGTTTGACTGAGTAGGAGAACGCAAATAGTATTATTATTTATGAAAACAGATGTACTATCTAGGAATTCAGAACTTTAGTTGTATTCTAAATAAAATGAAACACTAAAATTTATTACCTTGAAGTGATTAAATAAAATCAAATCTTTTTTTTATGAAAACTACCTAAAATCAATTCTCTAGGTTTGGTAAACTTTTTTAACATTTAAATTGTTATTCCAATTTTCTACTACGAAATAACATTTTTTGAACTGTATAAGATGTAAGTTAGCGGAGGGGAGAGGGATCTGAAGCCGAAAACCTCCCCCTTGAGTGTGCGCGCCCAGTTGTGTGTCATAACTAAGAAACGCTGTTAGTTTTAATTTTCTGCTGGTTCTGGTACAGAAAATAGTATGCCGTATTTTGAGCAACTCGTTGACGTTTTTAAATTTTCAAATAATAGTTATTAAGCTTAACTCTATAAAAATTGATTAAATATCGTAAAAAAATATCACATCTGGCAAAGATTGTGTTAAATAATATTTGTGAAGTTCATCAAAACCTAGCATCATCAACAATAGTTCCGTTAGATCGTTTACTTGAGATTGATGAGCTTCACACATTCCATACAATTCGCCTCCTAAATTGAAATTGTGTCATAACATAATCGATAAATCGATAATTATTTTATGTTTCTTCGGTTCAAAAATAGCAATTCAAAACAAAAAGAACACAAAACTGTAATATGTAATAACATATTATTCCAATTTTAGAATGTCCAACAAAACAGTCACGACAATAGAAATAAAAGAAAAGAATGTAAGAATTTATGTTTCTTAAAGGTATTTTTTACATTTTTTAAAATTTTCTAGCGATTATACCGCTAGCAAATGTTGAAACAAAAATAATTATTTTAATTATTTTACAATGTGAAATTTGAATGTAAAGCTTTTTGTTGTGCTTCTATTTCTTAAAAATATGATGACACCCACAAGAAATAAACTATAATAATTGAACCGGACGGAACAAAATAACTAAATCATCTTATAAATGGAAGAATTATTCAACAATCATAAAAATAAAATACTATAAGACAAAAATAAAATTCACTTGCTATTAAATAAATCAAGATAAAAAAAGATTTAATGATGTTATCTGATATTGAAGTAAGATTTAACTTAATTAGACTTATGGTGGGACTTCGATTGTTCACGTGGGTAATATATAATGCGATGATTGAATTTTAAATCATTATTCCTGCTGTGAATTTTTTATGACTATATGTAGGAAAGTTATTATTAGTTTGTTAAAAACTTTGACAATTTTTGATTTTTAGATGAACGAATCACCTTAATTGCTGTGTTAGTTAATCAATTGTCATCGATTCGATATTTTAGTAATTTTTAAAAAATTTCTTGTAAACAAATGTGATATAAAAAAGGAGCGCTAGATATATCTACCAAGAGTAGTCCAAGATGAAATTTTAATAATTAATTAAGTTGCTTTTTTATGTGCTGAAAGAAAAGATACCAGCACGCAGATTAATACAATATTTTTGTAGTTATACGATACGACGCTCTTGGCTCTGAATTAGATGTTGCCTACTTGGTCGCATGCCGGAGTACAAGATAATGTTGTAGTAGATTCTGTAGCGAAGAAAAAAAAAAAAGCCTCTAGTCATTAGTTTATTTAATAATATTTTTTCGTTTCTCATAGTGCAAAATTTGATGTCGTTGGTTGTGCGCCATTTCAATAAATTATATCATTTAACAATTACTCAATAAACAACAATTATTTTTGTTTATATGAATATATGACAATACTACTATTAAACATGACTACGTTATTGTAAAACCATAATATAACATAACAAAACAATATATAAAATTTAGCTGAATTCACTCAATTCAACCTGTCAATTATATGTTAATGCTACGTTCAAATAAAAAAATTTTTATACAAAAACGATATTTAATTTGCAACTATCTAATGTTTTTAAAATTTTGTTCCTATTAGTCCAATACATCCAAAGCACGATTAGCGTAAAAAATCAACTTTCTTCAAAATCGATTGACAGGGCTTAAAGCTATAAATATTTCAAATAGGAACTCGATTAGGAGACCCCTACCGATCTTGATCGTCCCCTACTAGTCTTGAGCCTTGAGTTATTGATGTTCCTGGTAAACAGTTCGGAATTTTGTCCCAAAAGCGGTTTAGTTTATCGCATTAGGTCAACATGTTTAAAAAAAAAAAAGGAATCAGTTCATTAGTTTACGTGACTTTTTCGACTAGCCTTTCGGCTACCAAGCATGCATACATCTTTTTGCTTACGACCTATTATGATTCGGGCGGAATCATGGTGTAATAAGGTAAGTCCTAATAGGGTATTTGCTCATAAATTGGGTAACTTAATCCTGTGGTAACTCTACACCCTGTTTGGATTATCTATTTGTGCGTCTCCGATCTAATGATTTTGCTACAATTTCGGCTGCAGCGGTTGATTTAAACATTACCCATCATCTCATGATTGAAATTAGTATTAAATTTTCTACCATTTTAGCCGAACGTAACCATTTATGGCGGAATTTTCCTAAGATTGATTATTATAAATTAAACAAATTATTGGTTTAGTGTTATTGAAGTGCTTTACTGGAAGAATAGGATGTTGTCATTTTTTATCAGTTTTGTGAAACACTGAGAAACTGAACAAATAGCTGTTACTTCGACGTATCACAGAATCGTTCTACTAAAAGAGTTCAACCTTGGATTTCCTTAAGCCTTGCTAGGCGTTTTAATAACAAAAATAAACTAGCAAAAACTGTTGGCCAAAATCCACTTACTATAAATTTAAAAAAACTAAACTAAAATAAACTAAAAAATATTGCGACGCTACAGCATAGGCTGACTTCACCACAGCTCTGGAAACATGGTGTTCTGGATATATAATGAGCTAATATCCATCAAATACTTTAATTAATAGCTAACCAATGTTGGAGATTTCGTTTAGTTCTAATTATAAAAATAATAAAGGGCAGTAGTATCCCAACAGACATAAATTCTGTTGTACGACAAAAAGTAAAAAAAATTAGCCGGAAGTGACAAACTGAGAGTTGGAATGCAGAACTGTTGTGATCCGTACTAAATGTGTATGTACCCAGCTTCATCCAATTCGATTATCAGATACAGATGTTATTAAGCATCTAAAAAAACAGGAGCTCGGCGGACCCTACCACTCTGTTCACTATCGCTCAAAAACTAATCAGTTCCTTGTCATACATATTTGCATCTGTATCCAAAGTGTCATCAAAATTCATTCACGAACGAATGCTGTATGCTCCCAACAAACATTGAAACAATAAACAGGTCTTCGGGAGGCCCCCCACCACTTATCCCAATATTGTCCCAAAACTAATCATTTCCTTGTCATTTAAGTTTCCATCTTTTTTAAAGTGTCATTAAAATTGATAAATGATTGAAGTCTGTATGCTCCCAACAAACTTCAAAAACAAAGTGTGAAGTCAGCAGTTGTATGGTAGACCACCCGCCCCTTTGATCATTGCGTTCCAAAAGATGATAATAATCTTCTCACACTAATTGAAACCTCTTCTATAAGTTTCATCATAATCACTTTGTTATTGTAGGCTGAAGTGTGCATAAAGGCACTGAAAAACTTCAAAAAATTACAAAAAAATTTTTTTTCCGGAAGTAAAATACCGGAAGTTGGGATGCAGAAACGTTGTAAACCGTACTAAATGCTTATGTACCAAGTTTTATCCAATTCGATTATCAGGTACAGATTTTATTGAGCTTTTAAAAACACAGGTGTATGGGACAACCCCACCACTTTGTTCACTATCGCTCAAAAATCAATCAGTTCTTTGCCATATATATTTGCATCTTTTTCCAAAGTTTCATCAAAATTCGTTCCCGAACGAATGTTGTATGTTCCCAACAAACATAAAAAACATAGTAGGAAAAACCACCTGTTGTATGGTGGACCACAAACCCTCTATCCAATGTACTCCAAAAGTTGATAAAATTTTTCTCATGTTGTAGGCTACAGTAGGCTACAGTAGGAATAAACACCTGAAAAAAAAACTTTCTAACCGGAAGTGACAAACCGGAAGTTGGTACGCAGAAATATTGGAAACAGTACTAAAACGTTATATACCAAGTATCCATAAGATCATAACTCATAAGCCGGAATTAGAAGTTATTCGAGATTTAAACGAGGTGTTCGGGAGACACCACGCCATTTTGTCCAAATTTGAAATGAATCCAGATCTACCATTTTCAAGTGAACCTGTATCATTTGCCAAAGTTTCATCAAGATCCTATGCTGAAAGGTCACCCACACACACATCCACACGCCCACACACCCACACACCCACCCACACACAGACTTACACCAACATTTTTATTGGCTATTTTGATAGAAGATGGTCCAAAGCAAAAGAAAAAACAAAATTTGGGGTATGTAAGATTTTTTTTTCTCGATAGAGAATTCAATCATACAATTTAAAATTGTGGTGAAGTAAAAATACTACTTAAAAATTAATGAAGATATAAAGCGTGAGAAAGAACAATATTACTTGGATCGTTTTAATAATAAGTCCAATCCTGAAAGAAATTGGCCACTAGGCGATGAGATTCTCACTAAGAATATTAAAACTAATAATATTAATGAGATTATTTCTGTAAATAAAGTGCATTTAACTGAAGCAAATGATATCGTCAACGAGGTTAAATATTTTTTTATGGAAACTTCTAACAAATTATTAAATAATATTGCTATACCCAATAATTAAAATTTTGAAATTGATTTGTTGGCCCAAACCATTTTCTTACCTCCAGCTAGTCAATCTGAGATTTTCAATCTAATTCATGACCTTAAACGTAAAGTGACTCTTGATTCTGACCGTTTAATTAATACAATTTTGAAGAATATGTGTCATGATTTGTTACACGCAATTGCTCATATTTTTAATCTGTCTTTTTTAAAGGTGTGGTTCCTGACAGATTTAAGAATGCTAATATTACTCCTTTATTCAAGAATGGCGATCGCCTTCTTTCAAATAATTATATACCTGTTGCGCTGCAACCAGCACTTTTAAAATTATTAGAGAAAGCTTTTAAATCCCGTTTGATATTGTTTTTATCCCAAAATAATGTAATCAACAACTGTCAACATGGTTTTTGCGAAAGTAAGAGTACTGAATCGGCCTTGTGTAACCTTTTAAATCCTCTATATCAATCTCTTAATGATGGAAATTGTGCCTCTGTGTTTTTCCTTGATCTTAAAAAGGCGTTTGGTTTGGTGAAGCATCCTCTTCTTCTGTGGATAATGTTTATGGGATTTAGAGGAATTAGTGACTCAAGTCCTACCTTAGTAATAGACGTTTGTGTGTAAAACTGAACAATAACGTAAGTTAAGTTGGAAGTATTAATATTGGTGTCCCACAAGGGTCTGTTCTGGGACCAATCGTGTTCCTGTGTTACATTAATTCGTTCTTTAAACTTAACTGGTAAAATTGTAGCCTACGCTGATAATGTGGCTTTGAGATACGAAGGAGAATCATTCTCCAATTTGTTGAATGACATTAGCTAAGACTTAAAAATTATTCGAAGCTGGTTAGATTCTCATTCATTAATTCTTAGTCAAAAAACAAAATACATAAATGTTTTTCAAAATATCAGGTGATGTACACTTAGACTCCAACTTGCATGTTATTTATCATAGTTTCAATTGTAATGGTACTGCTTGCAATTCCACTTGTATGTTCATTGAACGTATTAATGTTGTTGTTTTGGGCGTTGTTGTGGATAGCAATCTTAATTGGAAACAACATATCAATAAATTAAAAGAAGTAATGAATAATGCTGTCAGATCCATGTAACTTCTGCGTAATTTTTGTCCACCTTCAGTCTTGAAGATTTTTTATTTTTCAAATATTCAGTCAATAATGGAGTATGGAATTGTTTTCTATAGCAGTGCTTATTTCACTACCTATAAACCCATTTATACACTCCAAAATTTATACTCAGAATAATAAATTTTCAAAAGCGTCTTGCTCCCTTTTGGCCACTTTTTCAGTCTAATGGTATTCTTCCTTTGCAGCACTTGTATGTTTTAAAAGTTTTAAAGATGTTTTTTGAGAGAAGTGGAAACCTGCCTCCAAGGATTTTAGCTTACTATTATTTTCGCTCTAATAATGGTATTATACATGAAGTTCCAAGATTTGGATGCGAACATTTTCTGGTTGTTGTTGGATGCGAACATTTTCTTGTTTTCTTTTCTTTTTCTTTTCTTTTATTGTTGTCGGTCCCACCTTCTTCGGCCAAATTGGGCTTCGGTCTACCATAACTCAGGTAGAAAATTTACGCGTTTGCTTAAACTGTGGCTGTTTGAAAATGAGAATGTTGACTTATTTTTTAATGTAATTATCTTACCAATAATCTTTTTGCTCTAATACAGATTTTACTACATAAAATAAAACAGTTCTTCGTCTGTGCTTCCCAGCAACCTGCTAACAATAAAAGAACATTTTTTGATGGTGCCACAATACAGACGTAACTGTCTAAGTGGTGTCTACATTTCACATTTTTGATACTTTTATGATGAATAATTTTAAATTTTTTTGTTTTAGTATACGTTTTCATACATATATTTATGTATTCATTATAATATGTAGTTCAAAATTTGAAATTTTAAATAAATACATAAATAAATTATTTGCATCCTTATCAAAAATTGCGGTCCATATCGGAAATCGTACCTGAATTCATTATTAAGGTACGCTTACTTGTACTGGTCCGGCTCGGATTAGAATGAACTAAGTCAATCCCTAATATTATAGTAGTATTTTCATCCGACCTGATCGAATTTCATAAATAATTACCCAATTAAGGTAAGCCCTGATTGACCTGATTGATCCCTATTTTTGTTCGTATTAAAAAGTTGTAATAGGAGGTATGGTGGTCCGTAAGGGTCCATCAGCTAGTTTTGCACGCGATACACACTCTGCCGCTAGTTCATTTCGTGGCTGGGTTCTATCGACCACCCGCTTAGCAAGAAATTTAAAAAGAAACAAAATAAGCACAAAACTGATTAGCCGTACCAAACGGTAGGTAGGTACCCCTACTCACATATATTTTTCAATCTTCTATTCACTTTCGATCTTGTATTAGTTAATTAGTTAATGTAAACTTATTAATTAATTCAGTTGTCTGTAAACAAATAAGCCTTATTATTTGTTGATGGTAATAATAATTACCTTTACTCGAACGCATTACTCGAAACAAAGTTTTATTCCCAGTTACCAATTAATCACTGTGTATATGCTAATTCAAATTTTGTCTACACTGTCGATCTTATATTATTTTATTTCTTGAAGTAGGATTAACTAAAAAAAACACATTTTTATAATATTTTTTTTTCAATACAAAATTTAATTTCGCATCCAGTCCAAATTTTTTATTTTACACTAATACTATAATAACCACATAAAAACCTCAATTTTACTATCATTTTACTATTTTACTATAACTTGCCAACTGTATTAACAACCACCTACTGAAAAATTAGCAAGCAAATTTGCCAACCCGTGCCGCTAAAGCATTCATTCCCAAGATAAAAAGTCATTTTTTGTAACATATAGATTGCAAAAGAAACCGGAGAAAATTTTGTAGACTAGTACAATGTACTTAAGAAATGTACTTAAGAATTTTTTAGAATCGGGATGAGAAGTCTTTGAAAATTTAGATTAACACATTTTTGTATAATGCGGATAGTATATTTCTAGCTACGAGGAAGAAAGTTGCAGTAGATTTGTCGTAATACTGGCCAGTCATCACAAGACAGGACGAAAGGAGGAAGTTCGGCTAACTACATTCGACCTGGAAATCATAAACAAATAAGAAACAAAATCTGAACAGGGCTCGAACCCAAACCCCGAGATAAAGACTCTCAGGCTGCATTGACTGAGCTAGCCGGGCTAAACAAAGAAAAATTCCTAAAGCCAAGAACTTAATTAAGGAAAGTGGATAGTCCGTAGGAAATAAAATGTTTTTTTGTAGCATTTATAGAATGCAAAGGAAATATGGGAAAATTTAGTACAACTAGGAACAGACATAGAGGTTTTAATTAACAAAATATAAAGGGCTGAAATCTCACAGCTCTGAGATATCAAGGCTTCGATCTGGCTTAAGGATTTTGATATAGTTTTCGGCAAAAAACTTTTATGAGGACATGGTTTTTAGTTTTGGGCATCGATGTATATCAAACTTAACTCTTTGTTAAAGTACAAGTGTTTTTTTTAATCTCTGTTTAGAAATTTATTACAAAACTAACACGAAACATCAATACGATGCCGGAAAATTATAACTAATCATAAATTAACATAATTTAGTAAAAAGATGATACACTCAGCAAACTACTCAAAAACCTCTCCATTTAGCGTTTCGAGAAAATATTACAAAATCGCAAATTCATATTTCTTTCACAACTCCAAAAATATTGTAAAATTAAATAAAATCAAAGTTTTTTCAAAAGTCCAAAAATATTGCAAAAATTATTACAAAATCAAAAATACATCTTTTTTCAAAATTCCAAAAATATTTCAAAAACTATAACAAATTCAAAATTTCCATGTCCAATTTCATTTTCAATTACATTTACGTCATAAAAACAGCTACATTTTTTTTTCCAAAAAATTGGGTGAAAAAATAAATGAAACCATTTTTTGACACACTTGACATAATTTTTTTGACAAACTTATAATGCCATAATTCTCTATAATATTAATATACTTTTCATGTCGTACAAATTATTAATTTTATTTCTTTCCAAAAAATTGGGTAAAAAAATAAATGAAAATTTTTCTTTTTACACACCTGACAACTTTTTTTTCACAAACTTATAATGCAATAATCTAGTTTTTGATCTCACATACCAATCCCTACTATCAAGATTTCTCCAAAGTCAATGTTCCTACTCATAATCACTTAAAATGAACGTTTTTAAGCCAAAAATATGAAAATTTGCTGTTTTTGACACACTTCCGGTATAGTTATCGAACACAGCGTCCTTTCGGACCTGTCGCTTGAGTATATCTATTTTTAGAAAAAAAACATTTTGAAATCCCTCCAGCGGTTTTCTAGATTTCGTAGGTAATAACGGACGGACGGCCGGCAGATAGACATACATTTGTTTTTGCTTTTTTAGAATCAATAGGTCCTAAAACATCGAGAAGTTCCAAAAAAAGTGGGGATAAAAATTTCACTTTTGGCTCTTGAATGTAATACTTAGGTCTTTCAGACCGAAGTAATGTACTTTAGAATTTAACAAAATTATTAAAGGACGGGATGAGAAGTATTTGAAAATATGAATAAACACATTTTCGAATAATGCAGTATATTACTTTCTACGAAAAATAAAGTTATAGTACATTTGCCGTAATAATGGCGGGCCATTAGAAAGTATTGTGTGACAGGAATTACAATATGTGTCATGACAAAATGTAGATACCTTTTAAGACCTAGGTCTCACAACATTGAAGGCACTCGAGACTATTGTACGGACAAAAAAGTCCCTATGACAGTGAGTGACCTCGACAGTTTGACTATTTGCATAAACCAATTTTTGAGCCAAACAGGGAAAAGAATATGTTGAGGCATGATATGATATGATTTCAACCGAGCACTTTTGGATCCGATATTTATAAAAAACAACAAGATCAGCAATAGTGATGATGATGATGTTGTAATGAATCAAGATTATTTGATAAGGATAAGGATAAGGATATTTATGAAGCTCCATTACAATTGAATAACCTTAAACAAGCTCAAAAAATTCAACTGCAGAAAGAATTCAATCAAAATCTCAATCAAATAGTCGTAGAAATCATCAACTTTAAGCAAGTTTTGAACAAAACACTTTAATTCAAAACTTTTCTGTAATTTATTTTTTTTTCTTTATAAATTTAATTTTTTTGCTGTCAAATTTTTTTTTGGTTTTTCTTAAATAACAATTTATTCTTCTTTTTTAGCAATTATGGAGTAAGTTGAAAATGTAAGTGAGTGTGTTAATGTAAATTATGAATTAAATAAACTTGTTCCCTCGTGTAATTATGATAGGAATGTAAATGTTTTGTATTTGAATATATGTAGCATACGGAATAAAATGGATGACGTCATGAATATTGCTTCCTCGTTCCCGTTTGTAATACATGTTATTGTGTTGACAGAGACTTGGCTATTTACGGATGAAAATTCGTATTTTAGTATTGATAATTATACGGCATATTTTTCAAACAGGGACGATGTAAGAGGTGCGGGAGTTGCCGTTTATATTAATACTGATATTGTGTCTGACTGAATTTTTCAATATAATAAAAATAACTGCAATATCTTGAATATAAAATTAACTCAATATGACTATGAAATCATGGCGGCTTATAGATCTCAAAAGTGTATTGCTATTGAATTTATTGATAAATTTGAGGATATAATACGTGACAAAAAAAACTTGTTAATTTGTGGAGACTTTTAATTTAAGCAACAAATATCACCCTATAGTCCAACGTTATGAAGATGCTATTCTATCGAATGGTTGTTTGTTTTTGAACTCTTTGGAATCTACATTCTCGACTAGAATTAAAAACAACTCAGCGACAATTATCGATCACATCATAAATGATATAGACAGGAATTCTTTCTCATTGTCGTACTGTGATACTCCTTTGAGCGACCATCGAATGTTACTGCTTAACATTAATGAGATGGCCATTGGACCGAATACTAATAACCCCCATAAAATAGTTTTTGAGTATGAGAGACTAAACCTGTCTGTAATAAAGTATATGGTTGATAGTTGCAAGGATTTTCCAGCATTAGTAAATGGTCTTCAGTCTATTGTTAAGGATCATACCAACTAAACCATCATACTCATACCATCTAAAACATGTCTCAAAAAAATTAAAAACAATCCCTGGATCTCCAAAGAAATTATTCAAGAAATAAAAATAGGGATAAGTTATACAAACTTAAGAAAAGATATCCGAGTAATAAAATTTTTCATTCTGAATTTTTAGTTTCCAGAAACAAGGTGAAAGCTTTAATTACGCAAAGCAAAATTAGATATTTTGAAAATGAACTTCGTAATAACAATTATTCTGACCTGTGGAAAGTAGTAAATCGTCATGTGTTTATGAAAAAGAAATCAGAAAATAATATATCACTGTCAATTGACAATGAAATAATTCAGGATAAAGAACGTATTTGTAACATCTTAAATGAATATTATGTATCCTGTGTGGAAAAACTTTTTCGTGACACGCCAACCGTTTCTGTGAGTAATTCTCGTTTCTATCAAGCTCCTCAAAATTTAAATGAAAAGTTCGAATTGAGACCCACAACAAAAGAAGAGATTATTTCTTTTATGGAAAACATGAACAAACAAGCGGCTGTGGATTTTGATAAGATCTCTGTAAAACTTTGTTTGCATCTAAAAAATATTGTATCCGAGACTCTGGTTAGACTTATAAATAATTGTATCAAAAATAAAGAATTTCCCTCGTGTCTAAAGCTTACAGAAGTAGTTCCCGTTCACAAAGGTGGAAACAAGCAAACAATGTCCAACTATAGACCCATCTTCCTGCTAACAACCTTCCCAAAAATTTTCGAACGCATTCTTCACAGCAGATTAGAGATGTTCTGCTTAAAAAACAAAATCATTAACAACAACCAATATGGTTTCTGTCGTAATTCAAGTACTTTATCAGCGGCCGCCTCAATGGCTACATTAATTTAAGCTGGTTTTTTCACTGGTCTTTTCACTGGCTGTATTTTTATAGACTTTCAAAAAGCTTTTGATTCTGTGTGTCATAAGACACTTTTAGAAAAAATAAAGCTTTTGGGTGTCTCTGATGGGGACTTAGTTGTGTTTGAGAATTACCTCAAAAGCCGTAAACAGTATGTAAAAGTGAACGATAAAACCTGCTTTCCTTTGAATATTAATTTTGGTGTTCCTCAAGGTTCATACCTTGGTCCTTTATTATTTCTTTTGTATACCAATGATGTATTTAGTCTTCAACTTAAAGGAAAGGCAATTATGTAGGCTGATGACATGTGTATTATATTTACAGCTGAAACCGCGGTAGAACTCTTCGGCCAAATGCAACATGATCTTGAGCTGGATAATGATTGGGCTAGTGTTAATCATCTAAAACTAAATGAGAAAAAAACAATTTATATGCTGTTTTCAATGGTGAATAAGGACATGTCAGATGCAAAGGATTTATCCATTAACCTAAACAGTTTGTCTATACAAAAGGTTAAAGAGTTTAAATACCCCGGTTTGACGGTTGACTATAGACTTGATTGGCATAAGCACATAGAATCTCTTAGGAACCGTATAAAAATTGTGTCCTTTATTTTCAAAAAAATGAAAAACGTTCTCCTCAAAAAATTCTATATATGATTTTTAACTCCCATATACAAAGCAAAATAAGATATCTATTACCGATTTGGGGATTTTCCGCACAGTATAAACTAAACGAAATATAGCGAATGACTAACAAATTAATGAGGAGTGTTAAAAACCTTCCGTTTGACTAAAATAGTTCACTTTTATATGATGAATCATACCTATCACTTCAGCAACTCATTAAGTTTGATATAATTCTTTTTATATATACATATAATATCAATTTCGGAGTGACGTGAGTAATTCATTATATGTATGGAAAATTTCAAATATATATGAATATTTTTAATTTTTTTAATAATTTAAAATTGTAGCACCAATAACCGAAATAATATCCCGGGATAATAAAAAAAGTTAATAATAAAAGGATTGTTTAAATTAATATTTCTCTACTCAAGAAACAAAAAGAATTTTTTTTATCAATTGTTTTATTGTTAATTAAGTGAGTAAAAGTAATTGGTGCTACAATTTTAAATTATTAAAAAAATTAAAAATATTTATATATATTTGAAATTTTCTATACACATAATTCTTTTTATTTTTAAAATAAAGAATAAGTTAGTGAAAAATGATTTTTGTCTAGAGATAGTTGGTGATCGAGATTCTTATTCAACAAGACAGGTCAATGATTATGTATGTCGTTGACTACAAAAGGACGAAAAAGGGACAGTCTAATTTTTTGTACATTGGTTTAAATGAATTTAATAAACTACCTACCGAGCTAAAAGATGAGTCGAAGATCGCTATATTTAAAAAGAATCTGAAGCACCTAATATGTACTTAGTCATTTTCGTTGTTGCACGTATGCTACTTATCCTTATACTTTACTTATGCATGTCTATACACATGTATACATGTGGTGGTGATATCATTTGCATTCCATTTATATTGATATCTATACGTATATTTATGTCTATGTCTATATGTGTGAAAGGTCTTTTTTTTAATTTTTACTTCACCACAATTTTAAATTGTGTGAAGTAATGCAATCTATCGTGAAAAAAAAAAATCTTACATACCCCAAATTTTGTTTTTTCTTTTGTTTTGGACCATCCTCTATCCAAATAGCCAATAAAAATTTTGGTGTACGTCTGTGTGTGGGTGGGTGGGTGGGTGGGTGAGTTTTCTGCATAGGATCTTGATGAAACTTTGGCAAATGATACATGTTCACTTGAAAATAGAAGATTTGGATTCATTTTAAATTTGGACAAAATGGCGGGGGGGTCTCCCGAACACCTCTAAGTTTAAATCTTGAATAACTTCTGATCTCGAGCTATGATCTTATTGAAACTTAGTATATAAGGTTTTAATACTGTTTCCAATATTTCTGCATACCAACTTCCGGTTTGTAACTTCCGGTTAAAAAGTTTTTTTTTCAGGTGTTTATCCCTACTGTAGCCTACAATTACCGATCGATTTTCATGAAACGTTGCGAAAAGCTTTTAAATAACATGAGAAAGATTTTATCAGCTTTTGGAGCACATTGGATAAAGGGTTGGGGGGTCCACCATACAACAGGTGGTTTTTTCCACAAAGTTTTTATGTTTGTTGGGAGCATAAAACATTCATTCGTGAATGAATTTTGATGACACTTTGGAAAAAGATGCAAACATGTATGACAAAGAACTGATTAGTTTTTGAGCGATAGTGAACAAAGTGGTGGGGGGTCCCTGGAGCACCTGTTTTTTTGAAAGCTCTATAACTTCTGTACCTGATACGCGAATTGGATGAAACTTGGTACATGAGTATGTAGTACGGTTTAAAATAGTTCTGCATCCCAACTTCCGGTTTTTCACTTCCGGTAAAAAAAATTTTTTTGTACTTTTTTGAAGTTTTTTCAGTGTCTTTATGCACACTACAGCCTACAATAATGAAGTGATTATGATGAAACTTATGGAATAGGGTTCCAATTAGTGTGAAAAGATAATTATCATGTTTTGGGACACATTGATCAAAGTGGTGGGGGGTCTACCATACAAATGCTGACTTTTCACACTTTGTTTTTTAAGTTTGTTGGGAGCATACAGACTTCATTCATTATTCAATTTTAATGAAACTTTGGAAAATGATGGAGACTTAAGTAACAAAGAACTGATTAGTTTTTGGATAATATTGGAATAAGTGGTGGGGATCCTCCCGAACACCTGTTTAATGTGTCACACTTTTTTCAATGTTTGTTGGGAGCACACAGCATTCGTTCGTTATCGAATTTTGATGACACTTTGGAAAAAGATGCAAACATGTATGGCAAAGAACTGATTAGTTTTTGAGCGATAGTGAACAAAGTGGTGGGGGGTCCCTGGAGCACCTGTTTTTTTGAAAGCTCTATAACTTCTGTACGTGATAAGCGAATTGGATGAAACTTGGTACATGAGTATGTAGTACGGTTTAAAATAGTTCTGCATCCCAACTTCCGGTTTTTCACTTCCGGTAAAAAAAATTTTTTTGTACTTTTTTGAAGTTTTTTCAGTGTCTTTATGCACACTACAGCCTACAATAATGAAGTGATTATGATGAAACTTATGGAATAGGGTTCCAATTAGTGTGAAAAGATAATTATCATGTTTTGGGACACATTGATCAAAGTGGTGGGGGGTCTACCATACAAATGCTGACTTTTCACACTTTGTTTTTAAAGTTTGTTGGGAGCATACAGACTTCATTCATTATTCAATTTTAATGAAACTTTGGCAAATGATGGAGACTTAAGTAACAAAGAACTGATTAGTTTTTGGATAATATTGGAATAAGTGGTGGGGGTCCTCCCGAACACCTGTTTAATGTGTCACACTTTTTTCAATGTTTGTTGGGAGCACACAGCATTCGTTCGTTATCGAATTTTGATGACACTTTGGAAAAAGATGCAAACATGTATGGCAAAGAACTGATTAGTTTTTGAGCGAAAGTGAATAAAGTGGTGGGGGGTCCCTGGAGCACCTGTTTTTTTGAAAGCTCAATAACATCTGTACCTGATAATCGAATTGGATGAAACTTTGTACATAAGCATTTAGTATGATTTACAAAAATTCTGCATCCCAACTTCCGGTGTTTTGCTTCCGGTAAAAAAAAAAATTTGTTTACTTGTTGGCAGTTTTTTCAGTATCTTTATGCACACTACAGCCTACAATAATGAAGTGATTATGATAAAACTTATGGAAAAATTTCAATTAGTGTAAGAAGATAATTATCATCTTTTGGGACACATTGATCAAAGTGGCGGGGGATCTACCATACAACTGCTGACTTTTTACACTTGGTTTTTAAAGTTTGTTGGGAGCATACAGATTTCATTCATTAATCAATTTTAATGGCACTTTGAAAAAAGATAAAGACTTTATTGACAAAGAATTGACTAGTTTTTGGACAATATTGGGATAAGTGGTGGGGTCCTCCCGAACACCTGTTTATTGTTTCAATGTTTGTTGGAAACATACAACATTCGTTCGTTAAGTAATTTTGATTACACTTTGCAAAAAGATGCAAATATGTATGGCAAGGAACTGATTAGTTTTTTTAGCGATAGTGAACGAAGTGGTGGGGGGTCCTCCAAGCACCTGTTATTTTGGAAGCTCAATAACTTCTGTACCTAAAAATCGAGTTGGATGAAATTTGGTACATATCCATTTAGTAAAGTTTACAACAGTTCTGCATCCTAACTTCCGCTTTGCCACTTCCGATAAAATTTTTTTTACTTTTTTTCGTACAACAGAATTTATGTTTGTTGGAATACTACTGCCTGCTTTAATATTTTTATTATTAGAACTACGAAGTCCATAATATTGGTTAGCTTTTAATTAAAGTATTTTATGGATATTAGCTCATTATATATCCAGAACACTATGTTTCCAGAGCTGTGGTGAAGTCAGCCTATGCATCAGCGTCGCAATATTTTTTTATGATTTACTCGAACACGCTTGCAATTTATAGGATATATAAAAAAGCATTGTTGATTTTGATTTATATTTTATTCAATTAATTTATAGGCTAAACTTTATTTGATCAAACTATTACTTTACAATTATATTTTCATAAAGGTATGCGGAAAGACATGTTGTCTTTGCATACTAACTATTTTAGTGTATAGATGTATGTTCATATTCAAATAAATAAAAAAAAAATGTTGAATTTCGATCATCCACAATTTTTATAGCACCCTTTTGAACAGAGTCTAAAAAAGTTGGGTTTTGCCATCGCCATTATATGATAGTTCCAGAGCAAGTCCTTAGAAATTGTAACGCCTAATAAACGAATGTTGTCACAATTTATCTTTTCATTCGTCATACATACTAATTAAAATATTGTTTGAGAACTTGCTGTTCTGCTGAAATTACAATTGACCAAATTTTTGTCACTCCAAATGGCGGCTTAATATCTTTACTAATGATTCTTGGTATATTTTCGATGGTCAACGTGGATAATTGAAAAAATAAGCTTTTGCAGAACATATTATGAAAACAAAAAGTTAGTCTTTATTGCATTTATTACAAAAACTTTATTGCAGTCCAAAGCAATAGTCTTTATTGCATTCAAATACATTTTTTTATTACTTTTTTTTTTTTAAAGTATTGGTTAAGCAATTACTTAAGAGTGAAAGGCATAGTGTTTTCCAATGCTTATTTATGTTTTATTTTTATTCTAACTCATCTCATTATAATTTTATTTAATTAAAATATTTTAACTTAATTTTGAATTATCATAGAAAAAAATTGTATGCAACACGTGCTAAATTGTTTATTTCACTTGATGCTTTAATGAACTCGATCTTGTTAGAAATTTCTGAATGTTAGCAATAAACATACATTTTTTGTACTTGTTGCATCAATAAAAGTTTTATTTATAACTAATACTGATAAACTGAACTTTCTTATCCTAAATCAAAATCTTATTGTTCTATTTAAATTTATTCTTTATTTTTCTATTATTGTTATTTATTGTTTTTCACTTTTAATACATATTTACTAGATAGTGTCTTTGGTTGGTGAAATATTGTGATTGATTGTTATTTTATAAATTTCATATCATTTTCTAATATCTTATCTTTAGTTAAATGGTCGAAAAATGTGGGATAGGTTAAGTCAATAATATTTGGAGAATAGGTCTTATGTGTATACCAAAGCATTTGCCGAATAGCCATCATGATTAAAGATTTTCGGTAATAAACCAAAAGTAGTCTGGAGAAAAATTGAGCTGTATTGTGTTTTCATCAATTTTTAGCAGAATTTTTATAATAAAAAATTAAAATTTTGCTGATTCATTTATTTAGAAGCAGATTGTTTGTAAAAGAATTACTCACAACTGTTCTAACTTTATATTTTTTTATATAAAATAATCCTACTTCTAAGTCTAAACGATAAAGTTGAAATTCGAATTGATAATGACTTGTAAAATTTTTCTTATATATTAAGATTATTTTTTAAATTACAAAATCAAGTAGTTATTTTAATGATCTGTATTAAATGAAATATGAATTACCTGCCCACCTTTTTTTAACAAATTATGTGAGTTATTTTTTGTTTGCTTTTCAATTATATTTTCTTTGCTAGCTTTTTTTTAAATAACTATTAAATTTTAATCAAAAAGGAGCTAGACTTCTTTTTTTAATTTAAGAAAGTTTGGTAATTAGTTTACTAACTTAGGTTTAAAGAAACATTTATTATTTTCGGTTAAAATTGAGAATTGGTAACCGTGGAAATATTTTTTGTTACTATTGGTGAATAATTTCAAGAATCTTGAAAGTCAAGCTCGAATGAAAAATTTTCTATATGGAGAAGAAAAAAATGTGTTTGCTAGCAAAAGTTATGGTTCATCCTCCCAAAAAAAATTAAGTTTCTTTACACTTTTTTGGCTTAGTAATTACATTTACCAAATTTTTGCGCAAGTATTTTGAATTTCATCATTTTGGCACATTTTGGAAACTGTCTTTTTTTTACTTGGTTCAATTTTGATTTCCCAGTTGTTTAGGTTGAAGTCACAACCACGCCATGAACAGCCGTAGTTGTTTATTTTTTCTATTCTTATACTGACTTATATCAGTCACGGAATGTACAGCAGATTGAACTTGCTCACAATTAGTAGCTTATAACACAAGGATCTACAATCATTGAAAAAGAAACTGTTAATATTTTTTCAAAATTTTGAAATCTGTTTGAAATTCTATTCAAATTATAGGTATAAGTAACTGATTCAATATTGATCTTAAGCACCTAGGTTTCAAGAAACAAAGCACAAATCTTGGACAAGCATCTGACATACGCTTATCTATACGCGTGTTGGAATAACGAAATGGTTTGAAGTTTTCATGTGTTTTTTAGTATGAATTTCGTTAGGGTGGTTATGAAAGTTTCGCAGTCAATCGTACATCCCATCTAATTTACTTGCTATTCCACCGATTTCCTTTGTTTTAAAATGTTTCATTTTTGTAGGTTTAGAAATCGAAAACTAATTTGCTTCACTATTTTCTTATACAAAAGTTAAGTACAATAAGTGAAATTCTCAAAATATGTGAGAGTCACTCAAAGGAGTTATAAGATAATAAGCTAGAGTTACTAAAGTTCGTCTGGTTCATAGTATCAATATTCAAAATACTGTTTTTCCTAATTTTAACACTAAATATAAGTCAAAAAATATGAAATATGTAATGTAGTCATAAGAAGAAAATAAGAAACTGGTATAAGTATAGAGGTAAACATTTTCAACAAACACGTAAGTTAATATCTTTTATCTGTATATGCTTTACAGTACTATGTCTGTTATGATGATGCAGATTATCAGTCCCGACTGTGTGTTTACATTTTTTTTATTCCAACCATAATTTTCATAGATTGCGAACGCGTCGATTTCGATGTTCTCATTTTAATTATAAATACGAGAATCTTACTGGGTAGAAGACAATTGGTAATTTAGATTTTGATGAGTTGTCATCTATTTTTGTGTTTTTGTTAAAATCGTAAAACTAATTTGGTCTTGGAATGCACTTTGTGCCTGAATACAAGTGAAGAAAAATGTGTTAGAGCATTTTTATTGAGTTTTAAATTATTAGTTACTATTTCGAGAAAACAAAAAAAATTATTGTTATATATCTGTTTGTGCCGTAAAAAAGTAACGTCAGTTGTCATCTACTTTTGTTTTGTGAAAATCGAAAAATTAATTTAATCTTGGAAGTTACGTTATACCTGAATATAAGTGAAGAACAGTATGTTAGAAAATTTTTTTGACTTCTAATTGACTGGTTACAATTTATGTAGACTGTGATATTTGTTCAGTTATATGTGCTATTAGATGGTTGTCCTTGATAACTTTGTACATTAAAATAAATATAGTTCAACAGTGTTAGTTAGTTAATAGTTCAACACTATAATATTAATTCAATTTTATGTTCTAATAAATGGCTGTTCTTGACAACATTGTTCGTTAATATAAATAAAATTCAATAGTGTACATGGTGATATTAGTTCAATTGCATGTTCATTTAGATGGTTGACCTTGATGACATTGTCATTTAATAGTCGATAAATAAAATTCAATAATGTATGCTGTAATATTTGTTCAGGTATGGGTACAATTATATGGTTGATTTTGATGATTGGGCAGTTGATTTTTGGTTGAGTTGCCCTGATATAGTACAAGGAGTGGCATCTTCACCGGGAAATTCTAGCGCACATAAATACGGTGCCTGAACAGTAGTTTTTCGTTACTGCACTTTTAAATTTTATTCAAAAACACCCGCAGTGTACTGTTACTCTTGCTCGTTAATATCACTAATATAAATTCGCTTTGGTACATTTGGTCCAACATCTAACGAAACGATTAGGATTTATTTTGGATATGAATATTTAATTTTGATCCGAAAAAAGGTTTTTTTTTCAACGGCAGCATCAACAATCATCGATATCAAGTACATCAATTTCATTAGTTATTAGCAATTTTGGGTTGCATTGCCTCACTGATCATAGTTGTTATCAATTTCAGCAAACCGTTTATACCTCATGCTATATGCCATTACAACCTGGCTTAACAGTTTCATCACTCTGCATTATTGTTTGAAATAGTATCAGAACTTGGAGAAGTGCCAACATCATACTTTTTTTTACCGTACAATACTTTTCGGGATATACCTCGTAGATTTTAATTGATGAAAGTGATGGTGATGATGACCTAGTCTTTTTTTTTGAGGAATGAAGAGTGGGATCCGGATCAATTATGGGGTTAGTTGTAATTTTTATCATATTTTGTTTTGGTTTACTTAGGGTTTTTGTATGAACTTATAATAGAATGTGTCTTAAATAAATGTAATAATGGGGTGTTCGTGACGGGCGCAGCTTCTTCGTCGTTGAGGGCCACCAGAGTCAGCTACACCGTTCTTTTTGCTTTGATCCGCATAATTTTCGAGTTTATCTAGTCGGCTAGCCCTGATGAGAATGATAAACTTTTTTAAAGTTTAAAAATTTTCTCATTGGTTCGAAACTAGATCGCTCTAAAATTGTATGGATTGCAAAAAGTTTCATAATTTGCACCATAATTTTTTAGATTCAGTTCTTATATTATTCTTGATGGGAGATTTTCCATCGGGGTGATGTTACATCACAAATAATTTACTGAATTAATTGTTGATCATGTGTCAATAGACACAAGTGAAGACTAGTCATCTTCTTCTCACAGATACAATTTTGTTATTCAATACTAGAAAATCTAGAGTATAACAAAACAGTGTGATCACCAGAGAAATTAATTGACTAAACCTGAATTTATTAAATGTATGTTTATGTAAATTTTTTGTTTTTACACTTCGCTAGAGTTGTAACCTAATTTTTGGTTTATAATCATTAGCGTTAACATTTTTTGGTAGAGTTTATCTAGTCGGCTAGCCCTGATGAGAATGATAAACTTTTTCAAAGTTTAAAAATTTTCTCATTGGTTCGAAACTAGATCGCTCTAAAATTGTATGGATTGCAAAAAGTTTCATAATTTGCACCATAATTTTTTAGATTCAGTTCTTATATTATTCTTGATGGGAGATTTTCCATCGGGGTGATGTTACATCACAAATAATTTACTGAATTAATTGTTGATCATGTGTCAATAGACACAAGTGAAGACTAGTCATCTTCTTCTCACAGATACAATTTTGTTATTCAATACTAGAAAATCTAGAGTATAACAAAACAGTGATCACCAGAGAAATTAATTGACTAAACCTGAATTTATTAAATGTATGTTTATGTAAATTTTTTGTTTTTACACTTCGCTAGAGTTGTAACCTAATTTTTGGTTTATAATCATTAGCGTTAACATTTTTTGGTAGAGTTTATCTAGTCGGCTAGCCCTGATGAGAATGATAAACTTTTTTAAAGTTTAAAAATTTTCTCATTGGTTCGAAACTAGATCGCTCTAAAATTGTATGGATTGCAAAAAGTTTCATAATTTGCACCATAATTTTTTAGATTCAGTTCTTATATTATTCTTGATGGGAGATTTTCCATCGGGGTGATGTTACATCACAAATAATTTACTGAATTAATTGTTGATCATGTGTCAATAGACACAAGTGAAGACTAGTCATCTTCTTCTCACAGATACAATTTTGTTATTCAATACTAGAAAATCTAGAGTATAACAAAACAGTGATCACCAGAGAAATTAATTGACTAAACCTGAATTTATTAAATGTATGTTTATGTAAATTTTTTGTTTTTACACTTCGCTAGAGTTGTAACCTAATTTTTGGTTTATAATCATTAGCGTTAACATTTTTTGGTAGAGTTTATCTAGTCGGCTAGCCCTGATGAGAATGATAAACTTTTTTAAAGTTTAAAAATTTTCTCATTGGTTCGAAACTAGATCGCTCTAAAATTGTATGGATTGCAAAAAGTTTCATAATTTGCACCATAATTTTTTAGATTCAGTTCTTATATTATTCTTGATGGGAGATTTTCCATCGGGGTGATGTTACATCACAAATAATTTACTGAATTAATTGTTGATCATGTGTCAATAGACACAAGTGAAGACTAGTCATCTTCTTCTCACAGATACAATTTTGTTATTCAATACTAGAAAATCTAGAGTATAACAAAACAGTGATCACCAGAGAAATTAATTGACTAAACCTGAGTTTATTAAATGTATGTTTATGTAAATTTTTTGTTTTTACACTTCGCTAGAGTTGTAACCTAATTTTTGGTTTATAATCATTAGCGTTAACATTTTTTGGTAGAGTTTATCTAGTCGGCTAGCCCTGATGAGAATGATAAACTTTTTTAAAGTTTAAAAATTTTCTCATTGGTTCGAAACTAGATCGCTCTAAAATTGTATGGATTGCAAAAAGTTTCATAATTTGCACCATAATTTTTTAGATTCAGTTCTTATACATATATATGATCTTTATACATAAATATATGCAATTTATATGGAGCTATTTATGAACTTTTATACCATCGAACTTTATTTAACTTATACCATTTCTTTATGGATTTATATAAATACCATATTTTACCAATTTCATACCAATATTTTCAACCGTGTAGAAATGATAGAAGTTTGAAAACAACTATCCAGATTAGAAGTTTGAAAAAAACTTGCAATGCAAAGAGAACTAAATATATCTTTAAAGAAAACTTTGCATTGTTTTATAATGGAGACTTCCGTACAATTTGCATTACATATTCAGCTTATTTTTAACTGTGTATCCTCCTATTTTACTTGAACTAAATGTTATACCATGTTTCACCAACTTTCACATGTATTTGATATTTCTACCAAAAGCACATATCGTACGAGACAATTTATGCAAAATTTCATAACATTATATGAGATACGAATTAGATAATCGATTTTGTTATTGAAAACGAGAACGTTACATATATTTTTATAAAATATTAAACGTAACTTTTGCTTCTTAGTTTTGAATATTTAACCCGTCATGTAACCGTGAATTTATTACGCGATCAGAGGTTATCAAACATTTCAACACTAGTAAATCATTTTGTCAATAAACATAAGTAATTGTGATATTGAATAATTTAAAAGTGAGTAAGTTCAAAGAACGAACGATTGACCTCAACTTGATGAAATATTTTTTAATGATTGTTGTGTTGAGTAGTTGATCTTATCTGTTAAGATATAAAGCTACGTTCATGACCTTCGTTTAATGATAAACCAATATTGTTTTTGTTTTTGTTAAAAGAAAGATTTTTATCTACAAAATGCATTTATTGTGTCAATAATTAATTAGGATAAAATTATTTAAAATAGGTCTAAGGTAACGCTCAAGGGTGGAATTTGATTAAAATAATTTCTGACGCTGCTACATTGGTTGTCTTTATCACAGTTTTGGAAACATAGGGTTCTGGAAATATTGTGAGCTGATAAACATTAAACACTTACATATATAATGAATGACTATTTTCGAACGTGGAGCTTATTTCCCAATCCAAGTAAAACCGAAAGCTCTTGTTTCCACTTAAACAACAAACTGGCAAAACACGAACTATCAGTGTTATTTAACGGAACTTTCATTAAATACAATCAACAGCCAAAGTACCTGGGCATTACTCTCGATAGAACTCTTTCTTTTAAACTCCACCTAGAAAATACTTCAAAAAAACTTAAAACGAGAAACAATATATTGCACAAACTGGCAGGCTCGACCAGGGGTGCTACTCCAGCTACCCTCTGCATAACTGCTCTAAGTCTGGTTTACTCAGTGGATGAGTATGGCGCACCAGTCTGGTTGAATAGCACACATACTCAAAAAGTTGACTGCCAGCTGCATGCCACGATGCGTACTATAAGTGGTACTATCAGATCCACCCCTTTATCTTGGCTCCCTGTGTTAAGCAATATCCCTCCACCTGCACTCAGATGCTCGCGTGCTCTCATGCGTGAACATAAAACAAACAAATCCACAACAAACCATAACACACGTTGCAACTGTCGATACAATGGCAATTCCACGATACAATGGCAACATCTCAGACATCCATTTGGCAACGCCTGATGTAGTAGCATGGATAGACCCGCTTGATGTAAACATCTAATGTTCAAATGTACTGCCCAATGTTAAAATATTTTACTTTTTACTTTTTAACTAAAAGACGCGCAATCTAATCCGTTGTACGTTCATTTAATGTGTATCCATGTTTTGTTTTAGGTAGATTTCAAAGAAGAGTCTACCTATTTTAAGTTTAATTTTTAATGTGTCACAAAAAAAACCATACGCTAAATAAAATAAACTTACATATATAGACGATAGTTATCAAATTTGATTTTATGAAATCAAATTTAATTTTAGCAGTTTAGTTCAATTTAGCAGCGAACTGGATCTAACAGTCTGATCTACCAGCGATCTACCTATAATTTTGAATACAAATATTACAACATCTTCATTGTGCACTTTAGTTTTTTTTTAATATCTTAAATTTGTTTATAAATTTGTTAAATAAATAATATAATCAGCAATTAAATAAATATTTAATAAAAATTGTGCATTTGCTACAAAAACGTGTATTACTAGCGCGAACTGCGAATTTCCAAACGCTTACGAGTGCTTTTACTCTCTAGTAATATAACGCGTCCACACTAGTAATATAATCTACTATTTTAGTGTATGAGATACGAATAGACAATATCATTTGTGTTTTACAATCTACATTAATACAAAATTAATAAATTGTTTGTTTATATTGTCTATTGCCTTCTATTTGAATTCTTCACTGACTGCAGAGTGCAACAAGCACTGACCATAACAATGAATTCAATGTTCATCTTTCCAAATATTTGTTCAAATGAAATTTCGTTTTTAAACTTACAAAACTATATATTTTCTGGACAATCAATATTTGCTTGGAGACTATATGGTTCTGTTTTATTACTACTTTATTGCTTTTAAGTAGAAACTTTAAGCTGGAAACGAAAAACTTCGTACGAAATAACTACATCGTATGTAAATTAAATTGAAAATTGAGAATTTTGTTGCTGTTATTGTGTTTTATTTATTAATGTCGTAACTGGCTTTTCATGAATAAATAAATATAAAGTAATGTTTATTTTTCACATAAAAGAATCAAAAGAATTTTCGACTGCAATAAAAACTGGTGGACACTAATGCATATATTCAGTATATGCCATTCTAGACTCTAGAGAAAACAAATTAAAATAATCCATAACCTAACAAATTGTTTGACTGTTGCATGAATTCTAATTTTTGATATAACGATGATATACCTATGTCGCGTTCTTTTTCTTAACATTTTCTGACATTGCTAAAATGTCATAAAATTGTGTTGAAACGTCATGTTAAATTTTGTCGACAATGTTTTTTTTTTTTTTTTTTTTTTTATTTTTACATATTTATTTGGTTTTTGGGCATGTCAAGTAACTTGACACTGGTTTTTTCAGCCCATATAACCAATTGTTTACATTTATTTATTTACTAGTTGTCTTTATATAATTCAAAAAGTACTATATCATAGTACTTATTGTTTGTTATAATTTATTTTAAAGAATTCAGTTTTATAGGGGGAATTTAGATATATTAGTTTTTTATGTTATAGCTTAACTGAAAAGATTAATTTGCTAAGTTTTATTTCTTATGTCTTGATTTTGGAATTTTAAATTTTTCCATCCTGGTGGATTGGTACTATAAAATTAGGTTATATATTTAGTAGGTTTTTATGAAATTGAATTTTAGTTTGTTATGTTTGTTCATATATTTATAAATTATACTGTAAACAATGATATTTTTATAATGTTGTCTTCTTACATAAAATTATAATGTTAGTAAGAGTAACATGACTATGTATAATTTTATTATGGTTTAAGTTTTAATTATTTCTGTACTTTAGTAAATCTGTAATAAATTAGAATTATTATTTGATATTTTTATTTATATTTTAAATTTATCTACTGGATACATATTATAGATTGGTTAGAAGTTTGTTCGAAATTTGTTCGAAGACAAAGGGTATTGAGATAAGAGACTCTTACGCTCCGAGTGTATAACAATATATTAGTATCGAAGGTCGTAAATAACATGATTCTGAATTCTTAGAGCGTCATCCACCATCCCGTACAAATTTTTAGCTTATTTAAAAGTCCAAGTTAGCTTCCGTTAGGAAATCCGAGAGTATTTTGTATTCTTCAATTATGCCATCGCTTAAAATTTTTTGTAATGTTTTATCTTGCAGGAGCTTATATTTCTTTCTTATTGGATCTTGTTTTTTGCAATTTTCTATGTTGTGTCGCGCATCCTCCTGTACGTTTCTATCTCACAGGTGTCATTGTCTGTTTTTTTAATTAGCTTTAGGAACCTTTTGTCAAATGTGTGATTAGTTCTAAGTCTTATTAACTTTTTGATACTTCCGGGGGGCATAGTGGAGTTTTTAAACCATGTTTTGGAGTAGGTGTTGCCGTTGGTGTTGTTTCTGTGGATGTTTCCTATTTGGGATGTTTTGTCTAAAAATTCTCTATTCCATTTTTTGTATAGAGTGACTTTTAAATTTTTCTGGCATTCTTCCATTGGCATGTCCAAATTCATTGTGGTTCCATTAGTGGTTCCTATTTTAGCTGCTGAATCTGCCTTGTCGTTTCCTGTTATGTCAACGTGTCCTGGAATCCAATGTATCTTTACTTTGTTCCCGCCCATCGCAATAAGATTTAGAATTTTGTTTTCATAGTATTTGTCATTTGTGTTCTCCAAAGTGTTTTTTAGTGCCCAGCATGCACTGAGCGAGTCTGTGAAAATGTTCAGGGTGTCGGCATTAGGACCTGTTCCTTCTTCTATCGCCAGTTTTATTGCGACCATTTCCAAGGTTTTGATTGATAGTTGTTCAGGGATGTTGTAGGATTGAGATATGTTTTTTTCAACAATGTACAAGCCTATACCTCTACCTTGTATAGAGATAGATGCGTCCGTATATATTGAGTTTTTGGAATGTATCTTACTAATCATTTCCTTGACTATGGATTTGGCTTCTATCTTATTGGTATAATTTTTGCAGATCTTTTGATTTAGGCTGGTGTGAATTCATGAGTTTTTCTATGTTCCAGTTTTTGTTTTCTATAGTTGGAATTTTCTGGAATAGTAGGCTGTGTTTATTGAAAATTTCCACTAGCGTTTTGCAGCTGTTACCTTGTGTTATATCCCTGTATATATCCGAATTATAATATTTTTGTCTGATAATATATTTATCTATGGATAGTTCTAATTTGAGGTGGGTGGGGAGTTCCCCTGCTTCAGCTATTATAGCTGTGATGGGTGTACTCAGAGTTAGACCTAAACAAATTCTAAGGCTTTTATTTGTTATTTTTTGAATTTCTTTTTTGTGAAAGGTACCGTTGGAAATGAAGTCGCTATATTGAATTCTGCTCTGTATTATGGCGTTGTGAATGTTCAATAGGGTGGAGGGGTGAACTCCTCCTTTTTTTCTGCCTAGGATTTTCATGAAGTTCAAGCTGTTATTGCATTGTTCTAATAGGAGTTTGTTGTGTAAATTGAAATTTAATTTGTTGTCTAGTATGTACCCTAATATCCTTGTATCGTTTACTTCCCTCAATTTATTTCCCTGATAATTGATATTGCAATTAGGTTTGTATCTTTTTCTTGGATTATCTTTTAATATCATATATGAAGTTTTGCTGAGGTTGATGTTTAATTTTAGCTTGTTAATTCCCAGGAAGAATACTTCTATTAATTGGTTGGCTTTTAGTTCTACTTCTTTTACATCTTTGGCGCCTATCACCATTACGAAATCATCTGCATATTGTAAAATTTTATTGTTGTCTGAATTGTATCTATGTAAGCCATGCGTATAAATGTTAAATAGTAAAGGGCTGATGGGATCGCCTTGTGGTAGGCCTTGGCTAGTTATCATATTATGAGTCCAGGAGTCACCTTCAATTATGCAATTTCTATTGATGAGGGATTGATAAATCCAGTTGATTATGTCTTCTGACAGGTTTAAATTCAGTAGTATGTCGATCAGTATATCAATATTGACATTGTCAAATGCGCTTTCTATATCCACTGAGATGATTATGGTGGTTAATCCTTTTTTCTGATTCTGTTCGATGTATCCCAATATTTTTGTAAACATGTCTTTTGTGGACTTGTGTTTTCTGAAACCATATGTGTGATCCGGAAGGATGTTTTTTGATTCCAAAATAGTTTCTATTCTTTGTTTTAACAATTTGTTTAAAATTTTATGGAAAACGTTTAGAAGTTGTATGGGTCTATAGCTGTTTACTATATTGGGGTCCTTGCCAGGTTTCAAGATGGGGATGATTTTTATTTTTTTCCATTCTTCTGGATAATATTTGTTATGCCAAAGTTTGTTCATGTGATCCCTAATGGTGTTGATGTGTGCATCGGGAAGGTCTTTGAGAAGTTTGAACGTTATTTTGTTTAGTCCAGGAAGAGTGTTTGCGCTCTTGTTTATGATGTTTTTGATTTCTTTTGTCGAGAATTCATCGACTAGGGGATTAATGTTGCAGAATCTGATTTTGTCTTTTTCAGCTGTAACCTTTTCCGTTAAATTTTTGTATAGGAATTCTCGGGTGTTGGAGCTGATTTTGAATATGTTATTTTTGATTTTGTTAGGATTTCTGATGGCGTTTATTTTGCTCCATATTTCTTTAATGCTGTTACTGGGATTGATTTCTGATATATATTTGTTAAAAGATATTCTTTTTTGTTGCTTGATTTCTCTTTTAAGCCTTGCTATGGCTTTGTTTAATTCCTTTTTGTTTGTTACGTTCTCTTTGTTGTTGTTAAATATTTTTAGTTTTTGTTTTTTGATCAACCATAATCTATGGATTTTTTTAGTCCACCAAGCTTTGGGAATGTATTTGTTGTCTTCCTGGATGTTAACTGAATTGTTTTCAATGAATTTTGTGATTGCTTCTTCGTAGTCTATGAAGTTGAGGGAGTGTTTGGGATTAAATTCGGAGCAGGTTTCTAGACATTTTTTATAATTTAGAATTGTTTTTGTTCTTGGGGGATCCTGTTGTGTATTGAGATTTAATAGAATCGGGAAGTGGTCAGTATTTCCTATTATGGTAAAGTCCCTGTGCCAAGATATGCTTGCTGTTATGTCATTTGTAGCCAAGGTGATGTCTATTGCAGATAAAGTGCCGTTACTTCCTCTTCTGGTTCCCTCTCCACTGTTTAGTACGTTAAAATTCGAGTCGATTATCAGATTAGCCATCATTTCTCCTTTTTTGTTGTGTAAGCAATTACTGTCCCACAGACTATGTCTGGCATTGAAGTCCCCCATAATGATAGTGTTATTGTGGTCTTTGAATTTTTCCAATATTTTGCTAAGTTTATCTTTTACTGTATTCATCGGTATATTAGGTGGGATGTATATTCCTATGAGTTTCAAGTTGTTGTGGCTGTTGTTGATGATGTCAACTTCTATTGTTTCAATTGGTATATTGTGTTTGTCCATCTTTATTTTCCCTGTAGTTAGTTTTTTAGTTATTAGAAATCCGACTCCTCCGTAACCGTCCATTCTATTGTTTAAGAATACTTTGTAGTTACTGAATTTGATAACATCTTTATCCTTAGTCCAGGTTTCCGAGAGACTGCATATATCTATTTTATTATCATAGAGGTACATCTCCAATTCGTCTTTGTTGGTTTTAACGCTCCTTATGTTTATGTGGACTATATTCATTGTCGATGTGGTGGAAGACAATTGACACCCGGGTGTCTATTTTAGTTATCGTAGGTTTGGTATTTGTTTTGTAGTTATTTAAGTCGGTGACCCCTTTATTATTTGTTTTGGATACCTTATCCTGTGTTGAGGTTTTGTTGTATTTTAGTTGGATTTTACGCTTGGATTTGCATCTTCCGTAATTGGACTTGGTTCTTTTGTTAAAATGAGATTGAGTTGTTAGAAGGCAGATGTGTTTCATGGTGCATCTGATGAGGGGGGGTTGAAGAAAATTCTTTGTTAAACAGATGTATTTCAGGGCGCATCTGAGGTTATGGGTGGGGTTATGGTATATAATATTAGTGTTTATAAATTTTTTGGTAATTTCAATTTTATAGGGTTTGCTTATATTTAATAAGTGAAGGTATATAAAGCAGTTGTATTTCAGGGTCCAACTGATGGTAGGGATAAGTTTGGGGTGGGTATAGTTAGATAATATGGTTTTATTGTTAAGATTTTTTAGATGGGATTTAAGTGGGTGTAATACGCGGAAGGGAGTCTTTGACTGTTATTGCGTACTCGAATCATTGGTAGGGCAAGAACTGATGCCAAGTATTAGGTTTTTTTTTATAATTAGGTCTATATGGTTGGCGAATTCCCCCATCTTAATTATGGGTTCATCGTATCCTAAATTATTGTTAGGGATGGCGATGATTTTGGTTATCTGTTCTTTAATGCAATTGTTGATATCTGAAATGGTTTTGAAATCTTGGATGAGGCATTCGAATTTCTTGTCCATTTCATCCCTTAGTTCATTTTTGAATTTTTGAAAGTCTTTTCTTATTTTTATTATTTCTATATTTTCTTGATGTTCGTTTTTTTTGTTGGAACTTATGCTTTTTTTGAGTGTAGCTATTTCGTCCGTCAATTTTTTTATTTTTTTGTTGAGGTCCCTGTCTTTTTCTTTTTCTTCTATTAATTTTTCGTTGTATTTTTTTGAGATTATTAATTCTTCTTGTAGTTTGTTTATCTGTTTGTTAAGTGTTTCACTTTCTTCCTTGTCTATTTTTAACTTGTCCATGTCCTCCTTCATAGAGGAGATTTCCGATAATAAGTTATTTTTTTCTACTTCTACACTAGTTGGGTTCCATACATTATTGCGTTGGTAATGTAGTGGCGGGAAATTCTTGTAGTTAGCTTCTTCTTCTTTGTTTTTGACGTAGTCGAATGCTTCTTTAAAGGTCAATTTCTTTGTCGTCATCCAGAATTTGACGTCCTTTTGTTTGATAAATTCACTACAATTGTTGTCATAGACCTTGTGATTTCCTTTGCAGTGGGCACAAGTAGTTTTCTCCTTGCATTCTGCAGTATTGTGATTGGCGTCGCCGCAATTGTAACATTTTTCCGTCCCTTGGCAGAAGTTGGTGGAGTGTCCGTACCTTAGACATCTCTTGCATAAGGTAGGATTGGGTATGTAATATCTTATGGGTCTTCTTACTTCAAATAGTTTGACATCATCTGGAAGTAGACTGGATCGAAATTTGATTTTGATTGCTGTGGTTGGTTCCGCTTGGTTCAGTACCGTATTTCATTTTTGGATTCTCTCTATGTTGATAATCTTATGTCTATCCATCAGATCATCTCTTATTGTGGGTAGATCCATATCCAATGGGATTCTGTTCAAAATTCCTATGGATTCTATGATGGAGTTTGGTATGTAGATGTTTATTTTCAGATTCTCTTTCAGATCATAATCCTTTAGAATTTTATTAGCTGTTGATCCGTCTTTAGTGATGATCTTGATCTTATTTTTGGTAAGTTGGTCAATTCTGATTATGTTGCCATAATTTTTTCCCTTTAATAACCTGCCTATGTGTATGTCATTGATGTTATCTTTTTCCGCAATTAGAGCGTAAGGTCCCATATCTCCCGGAAGATAGTGGGGAGTTCTTGTGTTATTATCGGTTGTAGTTGTTATTTTGTTCGATTTAATTTTGGGTGTTTCTGTGTGGGCTTTCTTTAGCCTTTTCAGATTGGAGGCCCCTACTTCCATGGCTTGTTCTTCTTCATATTGTGGATTGAGACATTTGTGGTATTCATTTCCGTTGGAAATGTATTCCGGGGGATTGTAATTATCATTAGCACTCATTATGTTTGTACAATGGAGTCTTGTTAGTATTAGGTGTGTTTAATTAATTTATTGTTGTGACTGACACTTTGTAATGCCTATAAATTTAATGAAAAATTGTTTTGTTGAAAATTAGAAAGAATGTTTATACCTCGCCCTGAAATAATTGTACTTCCGTTATGTTGTTGTATCTGACGAGGAAATGATTCTTGTTGTTATGTTTTAAATTTATAATTATGAATGTTGTCACTTTAGAGTTCAGTGTGATTAGTTAGACGCTTTTATGTTCTAGAAATGTCGATAAGTAAGGTTATGTTTAAGTAAGGTTATGTTATTTTGTCATCCCGATTTTAGTTAATAATTGCGATTTGGTAATAACTTGTAGCGATTTTGTAATAATTGACTTTGTAGCGATTTTGTAATAATTATATTTTAGTAATGGATTATATTGTTACCTACTTGGACCCTTAAACAATCCACGAGCCTATAAATTATGATGACCACTCTCTAGATTTCAAAATCATGCACAACAACTGTACACAATTTATATAATTTATTTTTATATGTATGCCGAGTAATATATATTTCTCAGAGTTATTGTAGGAGTCTCTTACCTGAATAATATAAAAGGATTTCTTATATTAATTAACAATTCTGCTAATCCTAATTTTGTATTGTTGGCTTGATGTTTTTATCCATTGAATTTCCATGTGCGGCAGTTGCGTAATTCCATTGGAATGTTCCAGAGCGCGTTCTTATGTTTTTTATTCTATGGTTTTATTAATTTTGCAAATTCCGAATTAATATGAATAGTTGTGGGGTTGTATTTAAATTCTAATCTGGCTTGTCTCTTGTAATGTATTCTTTATGTGTTTTGGGGTGTGGCACATGTGTTAAATAGCAAAGTCGACTTTAACCACGTTTGAACTTGTTCCAATCGTGTGGTGATAATTTAGTTAGTTGAGCTGTTGCTTATTTATTATTTATTATAAATTGATCCACTTTTCCACGATGTATTTTTAGTCAACTTTTATTAGGATAATTAGCGTTTTACCCCAGAAATCACTATTTTCACAATCACAATGGCGTCCTTACTGACGCTGACTTTATTAATATTTGTTGTGTTGCTATTTTGATATATATTGGTGAATTATATTAACACTATTGAATGTAATTTTTAGATAAAATATCTAGATTATTTGGTTATTATTTAATTTTGTTTGTTATTTGTTGAATTTATCATTAGAATTTCTTTTCGTTTTAGATTGATAACCACTCGACTTATCTTCACGGTGTTCGAGAAACGAATCTGTCGACAATGTTAATTTATAATTTAAGAACGACAAAATATTAGACGTTTGTTGATCTGTCAAAAATAAATGTCAAATAAACAAATTATTTTAGCACATATTGGCACGAGTTTAAGATAAAAAAAAGGAATAAACGTACAAAATTGGCAGTTGGCAAAATTGGCAAAATTGGCTTTAGGAGAATTTAAAAATAGGACTGATCACGTAAGGGAACAAGTTTTGTTGTATTTTTTTTTTAAATATTTATTTTAAATGTATTTTTTATAAATTTACATAGTATGCAGCTAGCATAAACTTTTTAGAAGACGATTCGGAAGATGGAGGTTTATCTGATTCAGAAGACGAATTGATTCTGATCGCCTTAATTTTAAAACCTAACCGTAACAATAATATAAGGATTAAAAATTATATTCATACGGTTGTAGCTGGATATTCTGAATTACAATTTCAGGAAAAATTTCGTCTTACGAGAGTTGCTTTTGAGTTTATTTTACGAGATATAACTGAACATTGGCAAGAAAAAGTCCTTGGCCGGAAACAAATTAGCATAGAAAGACAACTTCTTGCTGTTATCTGGCTTTTGGCCAGACCAGCTTCATACAGATAGTTTTTTCAGGTACAATATTTGATCTTTCAATTTTAACTTCCTTTAATTTTTCAGACCAATTTGTGAAAGATTTGATTTAACGAAGAGCAATTTATCTCAGTGTTTTGTTCGAGTGATAAATGCTCTAAATGAAATTGCTCCAAAACATATTAAATGGCCTTCCGGCGTGGTCATTGATAGAACAAAAGCTAGGTTTGCTTCGATGTCTACTTTTAATAATTTATTGGGAATTGTTGATGGAACCTATGTTCGAATAAAAGCTCCAAAATCTCAATCAAGAGCATATAGAAATCATAAACTACAATGTATATGCAATTCTGAAATGAGATTGGGTGGGCGAGTTCAGTTCCAGATATTCGAGTGTTTAAGAACAGTGAAATTACTTTCCAAATGGTGAGTACATCTTAGGAGACAAAGCGTATCCTTGCTTACACTGGTGTATCCCACCATATATGCGCAGACGGAAGCTAACAGCTGCACAAATTGCATTCAATAAAATGTATGCCTCTATCCGAGTAATTATCGAAAATAGTTTCTCTTTACTATTTGGAAGATTCCGCCGTTTAAGAGATCTGGATATGAATCGTACTGACTGGATTCCTTCAACAATTATCGCATGTTGCATTCTACATAATGTATGCCTGAGTTATAATGAAGCAAAAAAACAGAATGCACGGAAGAGCGTCGTCTTATTGTTGCAAGGAATAATTTTTAGGAAGATCCAGAACCGATTGATACGAGATTGGTGGACGGAGTCAATAAAAGGAACAGTATATCCCAGGTAAGCAGAGGGGATTGTTTTGACATTGAGCCAAGCTTGTTTTAAGGTCGAACAATCTTGGGACAAGCTTTAAAATAAACTTGGTTGAATGTTGTTTTAACCTTAAATGATAACCACGTACCATTATTATTTTTAGACATTGGAACAATATTTAAATACAATGCTGGCCCAATTCTATGTCGACAAATTAATTAAAAAACAAATAAACACAAATATAAAATATTTTTCTATAGCAGTTAAAGTATATTTCCATGCAGACTTAATTACCTGTGAAAATGGGTTTTTCCACTAGTGTAAAATCGTTTTCCCTAGTTATGTTTTTTGTCGATTTCTGATTTAACAATTTATAATAAATTTTGTTTATATTATTTACTATCATAGAAAAAATTGCATTTCCTACCCGACATGAAAACATTTCAAGTTCGTGAAATTGTTGTTTGTTTTCATCTCTTGTAGCAATATGTAAAATTTTGTGTATTTAATTCTGTTTTAATTTTATATATTTAAAATGAAAAAATCAAATAAAAATTATTACAATGGTAAATTACATTTTTTCCATTAATGATTCAAATGCAACGTGTCCCTGTTTCACCTCTTCCATTGAGAAAATTAAGAAAAAATTACGTGAGAAAACACAACACAAAAGAAAACGAAATGGATTCGAACTCGAATTAAAAAATATTTTTATGTAAAAAAAGAAATAAAACTATATATATTATTTCAATAAATTTCACTAATAAATTCAATATAATAAAAAGAAAAATGATAAAAAAATTATTAAAATTTATATTTATTCTTTTTTTCAATAAATACAAATTCAAATGTTTCTAAAGTAAAATAAATTAATATTTCAATTTTATAAAATTTAAAAAAATAAAGATTTTGAGAATTAAATTACAACTTCTCAATAAATTTTTCCATTAGGGATTGAAATAAAATACGTCCTTGTCGAGCCTCTTCTAATTGTTTAACAGCTGCATCGTTTTGTTCCTTGTGTATTTTTTTTTTTTCAATCCATATTTTTTCTCGCTCTTTCCGCAATAATTTAATTTCATGAACTATTTCAGGACTTGGTTTTCGTTTTTTTGATTTTGGTATCTCTTCCTCAGCATTGCATGTATCAGAAATTTCAGCAGGCGCCGAAGCATTACATATTTCGGCAGGAACCAAATTTGACGCAATCATAATAGGGGTAATATTATGATCATTTTGGAACATTTCCTGAAACTCATTCCAATATTTAAAATTGATTGGAGATGAGCCAATTGTTTTCAGACCATCCTTTTTTTGAATACTGGCGTTTTAAATTAGTAAATCTATTTTTTGCCTGGATCGGCGAAAATGAAAGATTGGACCGACTCATTTCCTGACAAATGATGGTCCATACCGCGTCGTTTGTAAGGTGAGATTCAAACAAATGTTTTTTTTCTTTATAAATGTTGAGCAAAATTTCGGTTGCCATACCACTCCATTTTGTTTTGGGCGGTTCAATGTTCTCTGAACCACTTGAGCCCGCAACGCTAGAGCTAGAATAGCTAGCGTAATGTTCAGAAATATTAATTTGCTTGCAAATTTCTGGCGTCAAATTTATAAATTAAAGTTGATCTAACAAAAAAGGACTAATACATATTACAAATTTTTACATAAACTTTATACATACATACCGTTTGCTTTATTTTGACACAATATGGTGTTATTTTGCACAACAACTTCCCCATCATCATCGACATATATTTCCATTTCCATACTTATTAAATAGAAAAAAATGATAATATTCATATATAATATCACGAGTGGTCAAATAATAGTCGATTATTTTTCATAATCATTATTACGAATGTCATTTTTTTTTTTTTTTTTTTTTTTTTAATAAAATGTGTTGTGTAATAGGGTTTAGAATATGTGTCACAACAACACATAAATACCTTTTAAGACCTAGGTCTAGACCTGGGTCCCACAACAACTGGCGTTCTGAGGTGTAGATTAACGCTTTTTTTAAACATCTGTGGGTTGAAGCCACCTGAGACGGCAAGTGTTCCGGCAAACTATTCCATTTGTACGCAGTTCGGACAAAGAAGTCTCTCTGCGATCTGCCAGTATGACAGCGCGGGATCTTTACCTTTTAGTTCGATCACCTACAATTCGTAAAGCTCGCTTTTGAACAGAGTCCAAGAGGGCCAAGATGGAAACAGAGGCAGCACCCCAAACTTGACAGCAGTACTCCATACAGGGACGAATACAGGACTTATAAACATGGAGCAATTGGTATGGAGTGAAAAATTTTTTGCATCTATTTAGGAGGCCGAGCTTTTTAGACGCACTTTTTGCCATCGCCATTACATGATCGTTCCAGAGTAGGTCATTTGAAACTGTGACACCCAATAAACGAATGTTTTTACATTCAGCCATTAATTCATCACACATACTAAATAAAATAACTTTGGGGAACTCGGTCTTTAATCTGGAAACAATCAACAGCTGTGTTTTGGTGGAGTTGAAATTGACAAGGTTTTGGTCACCCCAGTCGGCGACTTTATTCAGGTCTTTGTTCACGTTTATGGCAGCGTCTCTCCGGGCAGGATTAATTCGTTCGTGCATTTTACCTTTTGAAGGAAGGGGCTCGAACGACTTGTGCAGAGTACTATCATCTGCAAAACTATTTATTGGGTTGCAGGTGATTTTCAACAATTCGTTGATATAAATCAAAAATAGGGTTGGGGACAATACTGAGCCTTGAGGTACACCAGCGTTAATTAATTTAGACTCAGAAGAAAATCCGTCTAAGGTTACCGAAATGTATCGGTCGGATAGAAAATTTTGAATCAGCTTCACAACATTGGGATGAAAACCGTACGCAACGAGCTTGTTGATTAAGTTGGCATACCAGACTCGATCAAATGCCTTGGAGATATCTAAAGCGATAACGTATGTTTCACCACCTTTATCAAGTATGCTGTTCCAACAATGCGCTACATAGTAATAGATCGGTAGTTGATCTTTTGTTTCGAAAACCGTATTGGCTGTCGGATATTAAATGATTTTCTTCCAGAAATTTTGAAATATGTGTATTAATATAATGCTCATAGACTTTGGATAGGACCGATAGTAAAGCTATTGGCCTATAATTTGAGATATCGGATTTTGGTCCCTTTTTGGGGACGGGCTGGACATTTGCCAACTTCAAGCACGAGGGAAAATATACCAGATTTGTAGGATTGGTAGAATATTTTAGTTAAAGTTGGTGCAAGTTCTTTGGAAAAGGTTTTTAAAATAATGGGTGGAATATTGTCCATTCCTGATGCTTTGTTGATGTTTAACCCCTTTAAAAGTTTAGCGACTATTTTGGGTTTGAAGTGAAGTTCATTCATATTAAAAACTGAAGACTGGATTTGGGGTATTTCTTTAGGAGTTTCCAAAACAGTGGAGTTCAGAGCAAAGCGTTCAGCGAACAAGTTAGCTTGTCTTGCGGGATCATTGACGATTAAATCACCATCAATAATAGGGGGAATAGAAAATTTTGTACCAGAATTTAAAGAATTAATGGCACTGTAGAAACTCTTGTCAGAGACAGACATAGACGTAAGTTTTGAGGCTTTCGCTCTGTTAATTTCGGACTTTTCGTTTGAGATAATCTGATTAGATATTTTGTTGGCCTTTAGATATTGGGATCGATTAGTGAGAGTTTTGTTATGAATCCAAATATTAAATGATCTACGTTTGTTTCCACCGTTCAACCACCGATCAATGTTTTACCTTAAGATTACCTAAATGATTCTAGAAAAATGTTGGGAGTACAACATCAGCATTCACCAGCTCTACGTTGATTTGAAGCAAGCATATGATAGTATCATCCGCGAAATCCTTTGGTCCGCACTCATATGCCTTGGCATCCCAGAGAAACTTGTTTCTCTCTGCAAACCCACAACATCGGGATCAAATTGTAGAATAGTAATCGAAGGGTCAGTTTCTGATCCTTTCGATATAACATCAGGTGTTCGACAAGGTGATGCATTCGCGCCCGTACTGTTTAATTTAGCGCTGGAGTACGCGATAAGAAAAAGCCGAATTGAGACACAAAACTGCATATATAACAAATCTAGTCAAGTTCTTGGCTACGCAGATGATATTGTGCTTCTCGGACGTAGAACAAGCGATATTAAGGATAGTCTCTCTCAGCTTGAAAGAAATGCTAAACGACTTGGATTATGCATCAACACCGGCAAAACCAAAGTGTTAACAACATCTAAGAACATACCTCCCGGAAATCTGGATACTGGCGACTATGAAGTGGAACGCGTGGAAAACTTCAAATACCTCGGGTCTGTAATAACATCGTCAAATGACATGCAGGCAGATATCAAAGCCCGTGTCTCTGCCGCATACAGAGTTTTCTACGCATACTTATAACTTCTGCGATCAAAATATCTTTCGCGTTCGTGTAAACTCACACTTTACAAAGCATTAATTCGACCTGTGCTTACATTTGGAAGTGAAAGCTGGACACTGACTTCCTCCGATTGTAGAATTTTATCAACTTTCGAGAGGAAGGTCATACGAACAATTTATGGTCCATGTAAAGTTGCTGAAAATCAGTATAGAATCCGAATGAATCACGAAATCAGACAGCTTCTTGGAGACTGTGATGTAATCGGATTCATTAAATCCAACCGGATTAGATGGTTTGGTCATGTAGAAAGGGCTCCATTGGATAGAATGATAAAAAAAGCGTCCCAACAACAACCAGCTGGTGTTCGTCGAAGAGGAAGACCTAGACAACGCTGGCGTGATGACATCATCCAAGACCTTCGTGATATAGGATGTCGAAACTGGGGTCAACTGGTCATGGAACGAGATAATTGAAAGCTGATTGCACAGACGGCAAAATCCCTCCATGGGATGTAAACGCCAGAGAGAGAGAGAGAGTTTGTTTCTAAGTGCCGTTTTGGCAGCTTTCGAAAACAAGTATTTTTGTTTGGGTTTTACTATGGAGAAAGGGACAAATTTATTGATAGCAAATTGGATGGTTTCTGTAAAGTTTTGAGCAGAAACATTTACATTGTCAGTGTAAAAACAATGACGGTCGAAAGGGAAACCATGGAAAAAAATTTTGAAGACCACTCTTATCCATTTTTGAGTAGTGAAATATTTTACGGGGCTTGGGAGCTGTAGTTTTAAGTAAATCAGTTTTGATAACTGATGAGATTAAATAATGATCAGAATTTCCAATACTACCTTTCGCGACATCGACACTCGTAATATCTGGCATTGTGGTAAGATAGAGATCTAAAAGAAAACTATTATCACCGCCATTACGGGGAGTGAAAGTCGGGCTTTTAACAATTTGGAATAGGCCCTGAGACGCGACAAAAATTTCTGCCAGTTTTCCACTATTGTCAACATCGTCGGTCGATTTGGAGAATTCCAACCATGATTTGTTGTGGACGTTGAAGTCACCGGTAACGATAACTTCACAATTAGGGGACTTTGCTCTAATCTCGTCCATAATTTTTGTCAGTATATTAAAAAAGTTTGGGTTACGTTTGTTGGGGGACCGGTATAAAGCTATTGTAAAAAAAGTCATTTCTGGAAGACAAATCTTTAAAACCATTGTATTGAAGCCGTCACCGTGTAGTTCAAAATTTGGAAAGCGCGTGTACGCAACTCTCTCATGAATGAATGCGCATACGCCCTGATGGAATTGGTATGGAATTGGTAATGGTATGGAATGGAATTGGTATGGAATTGGTAATTTGAGGTAACGAGTGCGCGTACCGCACGAGGGAAATTTTTAACCTCAAATGGCATGAGTGGTAATGTTGAAAAATAATCGACTAATAATTTGATGACAAGTTGTATTTAGCAGACAATTTAACGAACAGAAATAGTAACATTATTTCATACAACAATTATGTTGATGATTGCAAATGATTGTTTATGTTTGTTTATGTTTATTTGTCAAAAATAAATTACAAATTTATAACATTTAGGCGCCTACTAAGATGAAATAATATTTAATTTTGTTTGACAACAAAGGATTACCTTTGTTGTCAAACAAAATTAAATATTATTTCATCTTAGTAGGCGCCTAAATGTTATAAATTTGTAATTTATTTTTGACAAATAAACATAAACAAACATAAACAATCATTTGCAATCATTTATGAATGAAAACGGACATTTTTATTATTTGCAAATTGCATTTTTATATAATTTTGTATTATTGAATAATTTGTAGAAAAAATTTTATTTAGAAACTAATAAATTATCTTTTAAACAAAATTGTAAATAAAAAAAAATTATCTCATTAAGCAAAAAAAGTTATCTCAATATCTCTAGTTTTAAATTAATATATTAAGTAGGCCGAAAATAGTCACTATAATTCGCTGTTCCTTCCCACCAGAGAAAAATAATCGATATAATTCGTTTTGATTTGTTAAAAAATAGTAAATGAAGCGTTTTTATTGGACCTTATCGAACCTTTATTTAGTGAGTTGAATTGTCAATAAAATTAATATTCAATCAATGCCGCTTTTCAATCGAATGAATCACTATGTGTGATTCACGTAAACTGAATTGTATTTTAAAACTTGGATGTTCGATACAGTTATCACATACTGATCTTAAATTGAGCTACAAATTGAGTAGCAATTGAAGTTCATTGAGATTGAGGCTCATCAGTACAACATATGCATATTATGTTGTTTACGGTTTGTGGCCAAACGTTAAAAATAATTAAAAATTAAATCGGCACATATTTGTTTGCCTAAATTTTTGATTTTGGCTACGTAATTTTTAAATATCAAAATAAATGATGCTTTGTTGTTTTGGTCAAATGTTTGATGATTTACTGAATATAAGACCAATTTGCTAGAATCGATTGGAAAGCAACTAAAACAATCTCTTAATATTTCATTATAAACATTGTTTGACAGATAAATAGGTCACAACATACCATTTGACATAACAACATTCTATAATTCATGTCTAGAGTTGGGAATTGTTACAAAATGTGAACATTTGACAGTTTAACATTGAATTTAGGAACGACATCATGACGTCATTTTGTTACATAATGTTAAAATTATTGAATTAAAGAACGACGAAAGTTAACAATTGTTAACAATAGTTAACATTGTCGAGAAAAAGAACGCGACACTAGCAAACTACTAAAAAACCTCTCCATTTAGCGTTTCTTTCAAAATTCCAAAAATATTCTAAAAATTATAATAAAATCAAAAAATTAAACATTTTCAAAATTCTTAAAACATTCCAAAACTTATTACAAAATCAAAGATTGAAACTATTCCAAATTCTAAAAATATTGCAAGAATTATAACAAAATCAAAAATTGAAATTTTTTCCAATATTCTTAAAATATTGCAAAAATTATAACAAAATCAAAATCAAAATTCCAAAACTTATAATGAAATCAAAAATTTAAACTTTTTCGAAATTCTAAAAATATTATTAAAAATATTACAAATAATATTGCAAAAATTCATAATTTACAAATTCAAACTTTGTACAAAATTCTAAAAATTATAACAAAATCAAAAATATAAATTTTTTTCAAAATTCAAAAATTATTCCAAAAAATATTACAAAATTAAAAATTGTAACTTTTTCCAAATAAAAAATTCGAAATTCGAAAAGCTTTTTCCAAAATTCTAAAAATATCGCAAAAATTATAACAAAATCAAAATTACAAACTTTTTTCAAAATTCCAGAAATATTTAAAAAATTATAACAAAATCAATTTCATGTTCGATCACATTTCATGTCATACAAATAATTAATATCATTTTTTCCAAAAAATTGGGGAAAAAAATGAAAATCATTCTTTCGACACACTTGACAATATTTTTTTGACAAACTTATAATGCAATAATCTAGTTTTTGATCTCACATACCAGTCCCGACCATCAGAATTTTTCCAAATTCAATGTTCCCTTTCGTAATCACTTAATAGGAGCGTTTTTTAAGCAAAGAATATACAAATTTCCTTGTTTTGACACACTTGACGATGTTTTTGACACACTTCAGGTACAGTTATCGAACACGTAGCCCTTTCAGTTCCCTCCATAGAGTATACGTATTTTTAGAAACAAAAATTTGTAAAATCCCTCTAGCGGTTTTCTAGATTTCGTCGGTTGTGACGGCCGGCTGGCAGGCATACATACATTTTTTTTTTGAAAATTTATTGTATTCACTGACGGCACTTGGCAAAACATGATTAATAATTTAATTGAAATAAACACTTGTTGTTGTTTTGTAAACAGTATATTTGTTAAGTTTAATATAAATAAACAAAATTAATTATAAAATTTAAATTAACCTTAACCGGTCTATCGATTTCGGTTGTTACACCATCTACGGGAGCTTATGAACTACTGTAGTAGTTCATATAGTTCATAAGCTGCCGTAGATGGTGTAACAACCGAAATCGATAGAGCGGTTAAGGTTAATTTAAATTTTATAATTAATTTTGTTTATTTATATTAAACTTAACAAATATACTGTTTGCAAAACAACAACAAGTGTTTATTTCAATTAAATTTTCAATTAAATCATTTTTTTTGCTTTATTAGAATCAGTATTTGGACCTACCGATTCTAATAAAGCAAAAAAAAGTGTATGTATGTCTGTACGTATCTACGTCGAAAAATGCCAAAAAAGGGGGGTAAGAATTTCACTTTTGGCTCGAGAATGTAATACTTAGAAATAATAATCATAACAAAATAGTTTTCAAGGTCGTAAAGGCCATACTTTACGGCCACATTAAACTGCAAGTAGTTATGGATATGCTGTGGATAGATTCACATATTGTACATACAATTAGTTGTCGACAGTTTCACGTAAGTGACCTTCATTTGTTCCTAATCGAGCTTCTGAGATTTTTTGAAATAACTAATAAAGCCACAATATTTCAGCAAATTCAACATTTTCTCAAATTTCTAGCTACATCTTTATTCAAAATTAAATTAATAAATTATTATTCTTTTCTCTAAATATTCTGATAACTTTAAGTTGTCATTAAATTACCTTTCATTCTTTTATGTTTTTATCAAAGCGCATCTCATATTCTAACGAACTAAAAAATTTGATAAACTTTTCTTTGTTTTATATTATGTTCTGTTTATCGTTCCAGATTTTCCTATTTTTATATGCATTGTGTATAGTACAGTACGACGAGGAAAAAATTATTGTCAGAAAAAAATATTCTGTTGGAAAAAGGAAAATTAAAATCTTTTTATGTTTTCGTATTGTTGTTGTTTTTTGTCAACTGAAACTAAACTGATATACTTAAAGTTGTATAATAGGACTAAATATATGACTATGTGTAGTTAATTGTATGAATTTTTTTTAAGCCACAAAAATAATATTATGGTAAATTTAATTTTAATTTTCTGTTTTCTGAAAATTGCTAATATGAATATTTAAGTTTCTTTTGTGGGTTTGTTTTGTTATGGAATATCGCTTTGTAATTTGGGCTAACCATTGTTTGATATGAGAATATACAAGCTGATAAAGATATGTACATTGGTAGAATCGAGGAAGTACACGTTTGGTATAGTATAGTTACATCACAAGAACTAAATAAGAATCAATTTTGTTGGAAATTGTCATTACAATAATTATGCCTTTATGTTTTGAAACAAAGTTAATCTTTAATTTAAACTTGTTACTTAGTTATTCATTTTCTACATCCTCATATAGTTTAGTTTAGACATTGCTAGCAACATTTTTCCAATGTATAAGAAATATTAAGATGCTTATATGTCCTTTTAAACATCGTTTTTGCTGCCAGCAGTGTCCTTGAATATAAAATGACTTTTTTCACTCAACGATGCTTAATTTTGTGTGTTCATAGAATATATCAATATTCATTAACGTGGCCAGAAAACAACTTTTTTGACTTTTTGTCTCACGTGAAAATATGGTAATTTAACACGTTTTAAAATAAACTCACCACAAATCAGATCGATCAAAAAAAGGGGTTGCTCAAGATATTTGGTGTTGTTTTTGGTATTGAAAGCTTCACTCACAGCTTCAATTGGGTTCCTTCACTAGAATTTTCGCTCCGTCATACATTTTAATTTTGACGCAGCGAAAATTCTAGTGAAGGAACCCAATTGGAAGAAGAGGTTGACACTAGAATCAATCAACATACAGCTGAAAAGAAGAACATCTATCAATCTGAGATCGGACTTAGAAGCACTGAACCCAATTAATGTAAATCTCTTAAGCCATATCAAAAAGTAACAATAATAACAAAAGTACACATGAACGCGATTAGGTCATTCACCTTTTCAATTTTCCATAAACATTTTTAGGATGACAATGATGACAATAAACAAAAAATATAGGTCAACAACTTAAATTGCATTTTTCAAGTTTTTTTTATTTTATTATTTTATATATTTTATCACTATTTTTATTTTTTAAAAACATATTTTTCTTTAAATGTATGAGTAATTTTATGACTTTAGATTTTGCATAAATAGAAAATCAGAACCAAACCAGTTTTAACAGTTTTGTTTCTAAGATAAATGTAGGTAAATTAGTATTTATTGAGGTTACTGTAAATTATTAAATAAATAATTAGGTAAATTATTAGGTAATTATTAGGTATTATTAGGTGAATTATTTTTTATTTAACAGCTGATTTCAAATTTTAAAGATTTTCTAATTCTAATTTTAATTTTAATTTATATTTAATACTAATAGAAATCTAAGTGTATGTCTAATTGTAAATTTATTTCATGTAATATTAGGTACTGAGGGGGGTCCCAGAAAAGGACCCAAATATATACAATAAAAAAGTAATTTATGATCTAAGGCTTGGTGTTTTGTTTATCAACATAAATAGAACCATAGACGGTAACCCTTAAATAGTTATATTTAACGAAATATAAGTAAAATATTATAAATATAAATTAATAAATAGTTAATTCGAATAATCTACAATTATTTAGTTCACATTGTTTAATATGTACATAGTTTAGAAAATAGTTAATATTTTACATATTTTGTTATAACATAAACTAAAAATATTACGAAATAAAAATAAAAGAAACAACTGAAAAGAATATCTACAATATTCCATCCAAAACGTTTCAAAAACGTTAAATAATAAAACAAACTTAAGCCGTGCATTCACATAAAACAGAAACAGAAACCGAATTTCATACAAATTTGACAGCAACAGAAACAGAAACCTAATTTAGAAACAGAAACAGAAACTGAAAATTCGTCTGTTTTGTCTGGACCAGAAACAATTAAAATTTAATTGTTTCTGGTCCAAAAACTGTCACGAGACCATATTATTTTAAATTTATGTAACGGGATTGTAAATTATTTTAAGAAATAAATATTTAGTCAAAAATAATTTACGTTGAATTTAGCTCGATTTTTTTGATGGATATTATTATGTGCGATAACGAAAACAATAAATTTCTTCTTCACTATACATTACAAAATTGTGTTATTTTTTTTATTTATAAGAATGAAAAATAAAATACACAGTTTATTGAATTACAATATTTTTTTATATTAATATAATTTTTTCAATTTTAATTGGGTTAAATATATATGGATTGGGTTAAATATATATATTTTAATTTTGGCATATATAATATAATATGACAGCTGCCATCTTAAGATTCGGTTTCTGTTTCTGTTTTATTATTCACCACCGTCAACCAAATTAGAAACAGAAACTGAAAATTTTTAGTTTCTGTTTCTGTTTTATGTGAATGCACGGCTTTACAAAAGAAAAAAGAAAAAATTGAAGAAAATAATTGAAGGTTTCTTCACTTTTTGATACAGTATTTCGTAATAGTAGATTCTTGTATGAGCTTAGAATGAATGCAATTCTTCACGAGGATGAAGTTTCACGGAACGAGCGTAGCGAGTGGAGGGAATCATCCGAGTGAAGAATTGCCTTCATCCTAAGCGAATACAAGATACTATTTTATCCACGACTACAAATATTTCAAATAATTTCATTCAAGTTTTCCTGTAAAAGTTTATATCGCCATATTGAAATAAATTTATGAAATGAAAAACAAAACAAAACATGTTTGTTTATTTTATATGTATTGTTCTTGTTTTATCTTGTTTATATTACTATACCAACAAATCAAGTTTTTAATTTGTTAGGGGAATTTTGAATAAATAAATTGGAATGAAATAAATAAAAAAGAATTAGATATATAGAAAGGAATGAATACAATTACAATGAAAGATATACGCATGGAAAGTATATATTCTTTGGTAGTCGTGGATAAAACATATTCTTCAATTATATTGTACGATTTAACTGTAATTCTGTAGCAAATCTATAGCAAATATTCAATATAAAATTTAAATAATATTAAATCTCTGATACTCTGATACAAACATACTCTGATTTTATTTTAAATTGTTTGTAAGTATATGTACTTTTGTATGTAATATAATAGCCGTGAGTATATCCCTTTACTACGAGCGTAACGCTCAAATTTGTCTTATTGGTGACGTCGTCGACTGATACGCTATAGGTCGAGAGTTCATTTTCTGGCGTGGTATATTTCCTATTGTTTGTTTATTTAATTTTATTTAAACTATTGTTTTTTTATTCATAAATACAAAAAAATTATGTTTTAAGAATTTTAAATTGATCGTTAATGTAGTTTTTTAAAGTTTAAAATTTAATTAAAGTTATTGCTACTTTCTTTTCCCGTTTCGTTCAAATTATTTTCATTTCGATATTAACAAGAAAATTAATTATTTTTTGACAGGCAGTGCTAAAAATCATATAAAAGTGGTTTCACGATCATTATTTTCCATAATTTCATTCCTGTAAAATAAAATAAAAAAAAAACTGCTATTTGAGTATTTCTCTTTCAATATAAGTTGACATCTTCATCACAAAGGATCAATTTAGACACAGTTTAAATGCATAATAAAACAGTGAAACTTCATTACGAAGTAAAATTTAGAATCCATTCAAGGGACATCTGCAATATTTTCTTCAGTTTTTTAATTGGAGAAATCTTTCGTGATTATTCAGTTTTTTATACTTTTTGTTGCTGTTTTCTTCTTTTTTTCTATTTTCGGTAGGTAGAATGTAAAAAGGTAGAATTTCTTAAGTTTCATAGAACATTCTACTTTTTTAGGAATAATTTAAACATTAAATAGTACAAAGTTGGTAAATATTATTTATAATAAGGATATTAATTACAAGAGTATTGGATAATTTTTCTGTTTTGGTGATCCCGCAAAAGCGCTACATGAGAAAAAAATCACAGAATTTTCAAAGGATTTTTTATATACACACTTGAATAATACACTTGAATAATAAGCTTGAATAATTTTAAAAATTGTCAAAGAAATTTCTCATTGTAATTGTACTACAGTCAAAAAAATTTAATTTGTTTATGTAGTTATCGATAATGTATTTTATTATCGAAAATGTAGCTTTTTTTTAAAAAAATTATTGCTATTTCCTTTTACCCGTTTCGTTCAAATTAATATCATCTCGATATTAACTAGTAGGGTAGAGTGTGACCATAGCGGCCACGCCAAGAACTTCCCATTAAGTTAAATAGGTAACATAAAGATATTTTCTTAAAACTTTAATAAATTGAAATTCTCTTTCTAAGACTTGCAATTAATCGTCATTTTTTCATCTTTTGGTAACACTGGAAAGAAGATTTTCATTGCACCATATATTTAAAAAAAACTAGCGGTGGAGTCTACTTAAAGTCTACTTTGTCAACGTTGCTAAATTTTTTTTGATTTTTCTCAAACAATATCAGCATTTTTAGGGTTCCGTACTTTGAAAAAGTAAAAACGGTACCCTATTGGTGAAGCTTCGGTGTCCGTCCGAATTTCTACATAATCGATTTTCTCAAAAACTATAAGTGCTATCAACTTGAATTTTTTTACAGTTATACAATGTATTTGTCCACGCCTACTGACAACAAGAAAATTATAAATATTATTTTTTATCAATATTTTATGAACATTGATAAGGAGATAGTAAAACAAAAGTTTGTTTTAAGGCATCGAGTTTGGTTTAAAAAAATCAAAAAAAATCCAAATATTTCTAAAAGACATTTCAATGAATTATCGACTGCTTAGTTTTTAAGGGGCTGGGCTGTAGGACTGGGCTGTAGGTTACGCCAAGATATATCGATTGTGACCATTGAAGTTGAAATCAGATCATCCGTTGTGAGAGAGCGTTGGTCAAATTTGTGTCCACATACATACATACTGCCAGCTAAAAATAGCATAAACAGCTTCAGGAGGTCTTGAAACGTAAAGATATTATAAAAATTTCGATTTCAAAAATCGACTCAAAAACAATAACTTTTCATATCGGGAAGTTAATAAACAGTTGACTAGGCAATCTACTCTCGAACCTCTGACCTTTTTGTCAAATTTAGAAAATAACTCAGGTTTTTGTTATTCAAGTAAACCCGGATGCTGTTTCAGCTCATTTACATACAAAAGTTTCATCCAGATATCATTCGTTTGCATAAAGAAAATAACACGTCGTTTTTTCACATTTTGTTAAAAATCTCAAAAACTAAGATAGCAATTGTTTATACAAATGTCATTATAAATGTCTGACATGGTGACAAACAATATGGAAGCTTCATGACCTTGATAGCATTATTTATTAATCTCATGATATTTGCAAGAGATGATTTTCAGTTTTTTGGAAACCACTAAAAAACAAATGATTTAATTTCGCTAGAAAAGGACTGGGCTCTAAGTTACGACAAGAAACATCGATTGCGACCATTTTCGTTAAAATCGACCCATCCGTTGTTGAGAAAGCGTTGGGCAAAAATTCTCCACACAGCGATATACACATACATACACACACACACACATACAGACTGCCAGCTAAAAATAGTCTAAACAGCTTCAGGAGGTCATGAAACGTAAAGATATCAAAAAAATTCCGATATCGAAAATCGACCCAAAAACCATAACTTCCCATATCGGGAAGTTAAAAAGAAAATTAATTATTTATATGACAGGTAGTGCTAAAAATCATATAATATTTGTTTTCCATCATTATTTGCGCATAGTTTCATTACTGTAAATAAAATAAGGAAAAACAATAGCTGGTATTTCAGTATTTTTCTTATTATTATTATTATAAAACAATTTGTGCTTGAACTTGCCTATAACGAAATAATTCGGAAATATATTTCGTATACAAATTTATAGTACGTGAGGTGTAAGTATTGTATTACAAAATAAAAATTAATAAAATTAGTTAAGCAGAAGGACCATACAGAATAGATTAAAAGAGGTTGGATTGTGATGGATAGGGGTTGTATCAAAGTCGGATGCAAAAAGAAAGAACGAGTTGGTGTGCGGGAAGAGGGGAAGGGGGCGGAGTCCAAGGGATATGCCTTAGTGTTCATCAACCGATTACCACAACTAATATTTACCGTGACTCCTCTTATGTCAAATCGTTTTTTTGTTTGTTTGTTTCCTTTGTCTCAGAGCGAAACAGTTATGTCTTCCCATAGACGTGCGTAAATTTTTCATTTGATTCAAAATTGTACAATTATTACGAATCTCATTTTAATCTACAAGAAAAAAACTACCACAAAAAATAATAGTTTCTCCCTCCCTGCGACTGTATAAAAGAAATGGACAAAGATTGACGTTTTGGATTTTATTATAACCAAACATATAATTTTTGCTATTTTATGAATTAAAAACTAATTTATCCACATAGCCAAAAAAGTTTGTCAGCAAGTTTGCATGACATACTCTGAAAATATTTACATAACTAAATACTTTACTAGACTTTACTTGTCCACTATAAAATATTCACTATTATAAAAACACTGGAAATAACACAATAAATTTAAGTTACTCTCGTAATTATTTTGAATTCATTTTATAAAAATTAGCACATCTAAAAAGAATACATTTTACTTTTTTTTTCGTTTTAAATTATTTAATTGTTTTTAATTTATAATTTAATAAAAAAAGTTTGTTGTTGTAAATAAACAGAAATGCAAATGGCGAAAAGAGAGATTAAATATGACATATCAGTGATCACGATTTGTGATGTCTCTCTTCAATCTTCATACAATTTTATAGTTATGTTCTCTCTATATTTATATATATATATATATATATATATATATATATATATATATATATATATATATATATATATATATATATATATATATATATATATATATATATATATATATATATATATATATATATATATATATATATATATATATATATATACTCTAAGGTGTTCATATATAGACAAGCAAAATTTCTCATTATTGTGTTGCGGTGATTAAAAAATTATAGCTTAACGCAGTAATATGTATTTTCATTATTCGTGAATAAGAAGAATGTAGAAAATAATGTAGAAAAAGCTTAAAACACTTCAAAACAATATCAAACCTTTAGAACAGAAGAAAATAACATAAAAAACAATTATTAAATTAAGTTCAGACATAAATTTGAAAAATTTAAAAAAAGGCTAAATAGGACAACAACCAAACTCCATAAATATATGATTCATTTCAAAATTGGACAAACATGTCGGGAGATCTTCCGAACTCCTTTAAGTTTGAATTCAATAACTGGCTCAATCCTGGTTTTCAATCGTATTAAGACTTAGTTTATAAGGTTTTAGTACAGTTTCCATTATTAAACACATTGCTTAACTACCAACTTCCGGTTAAAAAAGTTATGCTGGTGGGTGACAAAAACGCATAGGACTTGGTATATGATCCAGGTTAATTCGAAAATGAAAGATTCATTTCAAAATTGGACAAAAAGCTGGGGGTCATCCAAACACCTGTAGGTTTGAATCTTCAATAACTTCTAATCCGGGTTTTCAATGTTATTGAGACTTGGTTTATAAGGATAAAATTTCAATATTTCTGCATTCCAACTTTCAGTTTATTACTTCAGAGTTTTTTTTTAAGTGTTTATCCCTTCTGTAGCCTACAGTTACAAATCGATTATCATGAAACGTTGTTAAAAAGTTTCACTTATACTGGAAAAGTTTGCATTAGCTTTTGGGGTACATTGGACAAAAGGGTGGGGTAGATACTGGGTAGATACAGCTAGATACTGTGTTTTAATTTTGATCAAGATCTATGTAGATTATGCTTTATTGTGAAACAAAAAAATAACACTCGTGTGATGGACCGCACAATATGTGTTTGTGGCATTTGTGCTTTATGTAAAAGCATTGCCTAACTAACCAGCTTTAGATTTTCAGGTTAGCTGAACACTAACAAAGTCTGAGGTTTAGACAATATCCCATCTTATTTATAAAAACATTTTCAAACGCCCACTATAAAACTAGCGTCTTCTTTAACCAAAATTAATTTTCTGCGAGTCTTATAGATCTCATATTTTTCCGTCGGTTTGAAAGGTGATTGATATTCAGCTCACCATCATCCCCAAAAACAAACGAAATCTAATATTTCAAGTTATGGAAAAATAAGTTTACGTTCCTATATTTCATCTACATGCAAATTTGTCATTTTTTGTCACCCTGTAGCTTGCTTAAGACAGAATTAATTAACATTAAAAAACAAAAAAGATCCACGATCGACAGATCAAATTTTTCTTAATATTCTATAGTTATAAGAGATCCGTATTCTACATTTAGTATTTACTCCTAACACACAGGAAATAAGATCATCTAATCAAATTAATATTTTTTATAGAAAAGATTTATTAAAAAGAATGAATTAGAGAAAAAAACAAAAGGTTAAGTTTCCCAACATTCTAATGATTTAATTAATCTAAATAATTGGAATGATTTTACAGTTTCAAAAATATGCAAGAGTAAGATCATTATATGTAGTACGTAAATGCAACCTAGCTTATCCAATTCAAGAACAATAAATAAAGAAATTGAATCACGAAAACGCTTTCTATTTATGAACCTGTCATTAAATTTCTCATAAAAAAAACTCTTTTCTAATATAAAATTTTAAAATAACTCAAAGTTGCAACCAACAACAAATAAAGTTATGCAACATAAAACTTTTGTATTCCTCAAATAAACTTAATCGAAATGTTTTAATTCCGTTTCTTCAAGTTCAAACTATTTTAAAGTTTACATAAATAAAGTTTTATTAATTTTATATCTTATTAAAAACAAAAATTAAAATTTAGAATCATCACATATGGTTTCAACATGGAAAAACAAGTACGAAGAAATTTCGTGCAAATACAATCAGTTTGCAAATAAAGACGTAATGAAATAATGTATGAATATGTTAATTCTTAGGATGAATTATGTTTAGTTTGAGCTTTTAAAGAATTTTCTATTTACTTATTTAGGATGTTATTGTTAATTAGTTTTGTTTTCTTTGCGTTTGGAAGATAGTTACTCGTATATGTCAGATATGTATAAAAATATAAGATAGTTTATGGAAATGGTTTTGCATTATGTTTAATAGGAATAAATAAGAAATTATTTGATTTAGCAAACATTTTCACAACCGTAAGAGTAAGTTTTCAATTTAAACAGATCTAACCCTGATATGGCTCTGATAGGGAAGTCTGATCTGGCGTGGATAGTTTGAAGCGTTACATTCCTGATCAGAATCTGTTCAAGCTGCCTGATCCGATTCCTATCAGTGATAGGGAAAGTCGAATCCGGCCCGGATATGAGCCTAATAATGCTAGATTGGGCATGTATTTGAATCCAACATTTTTTGTGCCGTATGAATATTCCATATTATAGAAACGTATGGACTGTCAATAAGTTTCTCCAACACATGCATTAGTTTCAATTCACACAATTTTACAGTCAAGCTTCCGTTGACAGTATAAAACTACGCTGATCACAGTTAACTTGAAAACCGGTGTGTTGATGGTTGTTAATGTTTTGCTTAAAGCACTTTGACCTAGATGGGTGCAAACCCGAGTCCTCCAAATTTTAAGTTCAGTGTGCTAACCACTAGGACACTCAACCCCAACTGTTAATAGCGCTAACTAATAGAATTACTAAATTGTTATATTTTATTATCAAGTATTTAATAAAAGAGCAATTTCACGCAAGTTCAGCAAATTTTTGGGAAACTCTGACTTGACCCCTTTTAATTTTGATTATTTTTGAAGTGAAAACTTCTTTAGCCGCGTTGCAAAATTTTATATGGAGTAAAATCTATATACCTATTCGCATCATCAATTTTTAAAACAGCAAAATATTTTTAAATATGAAACACATCCATCTTTTCTTAACGTTAGAAATTGCGATGTGGATATCGAACTTGACTGATGCTCTGTAGATCGTGAGTTCAATTCCTGGACTGGTACATTTTTTTTATTGTTTTTATTTTAATTTTTAGTAAATACCATTAAAATTATTATTTTTTATTCATGAATTCATTGAAATAATAAAAATTTCTTTTTACGGATTTTAAAAAATTGATCTATAATGCAGTTTTTTAAAGTTATATTGCTACTGTCTTTTGCAATTTGCATTCTAGTCATCATGCTAAATAAATATTGAACGTAGGAAAGATAGTATAACCTGAAACAAAATTGTTGGTTTGAAATTGTATGTAATACATGTTTCTAAAATTAAGTGAAAGCTTAATACTTGTAACTTGATTATATCGATTTAAAGCTCACAATTAAGAGACGGAAATCGCATAAATTCTATACAAAGAAGCATAGCTTATGTATGATTAAACATGGATGGCAATCATGATAAATAAAATAATTAAAAATGGTGGAACTTAGTCGATAGTGATTTGCAAACGGCAACAATGCGCATTAATATCAATTAATTTACTTGGCTTTCCGCAGGAAGATTTGTAAAATTTAAAATTGCTGATCTATGGGTGTGACAACCACGCGTACTTTAGTCCCTGCTATTGGCATATGAGTTATCTTGTGATATCGTATACCACTGGCAATAGCAGTGCAATCTCATTAGCCAAAGTGATATCTTAGGGGTGCTGGCGGATTAACTATTTTCAATCAACTTTACCATCCCTTACTCTAAGTTATGGAATATTCTTTGATGAAACGCTATTTTTTTTTAAATAAAATGTGTTTGGTAGTAGAAATTACAAGGTATGTCACAACAACACATAAAAAACTTTTAAGAACAAGGTCCAACAACAACATGCTTTCTAAAGTGTTGATAGACGTAAATTTTTCTATGATATGTTTTGATTATTTTAAATATAAAAATGTATATAATAGTTGCTTGGAATGCTGATAGATGTGAAACCCAGAATAATTTTAATGATTTTAATTTAAACATTCTGAAATTTTAATTTGCAATGCTACAATAATTGGAAGACAGACAAAAAACACAGCTATTTCACAGATTTAAGTTTTCACTTCTGTCGGCAGTCCTTAACACTGTCTTCTTTTTTTTTAAACTAAATTGAAGCTTATTTTATATCTAACTACTTGTGAAAGTTTAGGACTAGTGATATTTTTTGTTTTAAAGATAAAATTCGTTGTGCATATGACTGTCGGGAATCAGTTTTTTTTGTTCTGAAGGAAAATTATAAAATGGCGTTATAAAATAAGAGATTTTTTTTATGTTAAATATCAAAGATTTTATTATTAAATGATCTTTTTAAAATATTATAAAAATTATATATGTACCATAAATAAAATATGAGCAATTTCAGCATAAATCCACAAAAGCGCTTATTGCTACTACATTAAATGAAGCTTATGTGAAGTTTAAAAATAAGTTTCCTGATGTGAAAATAGGATTTACTAAATTCACGTCCCTTCGATCCCAAGAATGTATAAAATTATCCCAAGGAGTTCATAATGTGTGCGTGTGTACCATACATCAAAATATAAAACTAATGATTCGATACTCTAAGATGTCTTGGATTACTGATGCTGCTTTCCAGAATTATAAAACATTAATTGACTTTGTTTCATGTGGTGAATCAACAGAAGATTGTCATACTTTGAAGTGCAATGAATGTTCAAAAAAACTTCAACAACTGGAAGAAAGATTACTAAATGATTTTGAAAGGAATCCTTCAAGTCAAATATCAACAATGGATTACCACTGATCGATGCAATTTGGATACTTTAATAGAAACTGTAGAAGAATTTATGAAAAAATTTGTTTACCGTTTACAAATTTTGATACTACACAACTTTATAGCAAAACAGCAATCTACATTCATTGAGGAAAGATAAAAAATCAGAACCAGGAGAGTGCTTTGTTCAAGGAGAATTTTCTGAAAACTACGCCTTCATAATTCAGGATTCGGTTCAAGGTTATCATGATAATAATTCACAAGCTACTATTCATCCATTTGTCATTTATTTTAAAAGTGCTGCAAGTGAATATATACAGCACCGAAGTTTTATACTCATTTCGGATATAAACGATCACAACAGTACTACAGTCCATCTTTTCATTACAAAACTTATTGAATTCATCAGAACGAATATAAATTCTAATATTAGGGAAATAATTTATAACACCGACGGGGCACCTTCTCAATACAAAAATAAACATAACCTAATTAACTTATGCCACCATAAAAAAGGCTTTAAGGTTGATGCAGAATGGCATTTTCATGCTACCAGCCATGGCAAGGGACCTTGCGATGGGATTGTTGGTACACTGAAGCGTGCTGCACACCGTTATAGTATGGGGAGCAGAGATATTGTTGATACACCAAAAAAACTTTTCGAATGGGCTTTAAAATGGGAATCTACCATGAACTTTGGATACGCCGATAAAAATGAATATCAATTAACAAAAGAAAAATTACAAAATCGATGTAAAAATGTGATTACTATAAGTGGAACTCAAAAATTTCATTCTTTTGTACCATTAAATACTAAGACAATAATTGCAAAAATGTTTTCCAACTAAAAAGAAACTTTTGAATGTAAAATAAGTAAATAATTTTTAATAACTATATTTATTTTCTTTAACCTACATATATGATTTGTATGATATTTTAAAAAGTTTATTCAATCATAAAATATTTGTAATTTAATGTTAAAACACAATCTTTTACTTTATGATTCCATAATAACATAATACGAACATAATGCTTCTCCAGTCAAAAGTTCCTAAATAGATTTAGTTATTTATACGGCTTTTTTGTTTGCAGTAGAGACTGTCAAATTATTTTTTATAAGTGTGACAAGTGATTACTAAAAGTGATAAATAAACATTTCATTTTTTTATGCCATCTTATACAAAGAAAATAATTGCAAAAGTGTTTTCCTATTCAAAAGAAACTTCTGTTTGTAAAATAAGTAAATCATTTTAAACAATTGTATTTATTTTATTTATTGTACTACATATATAATTTTTATAATATTTTAAAGAGTTCATTTAATAATAAAACATTTGATATTTAACATAAAAAAAAAATCCCCTAGCTTATAACGCCATTTTTATAATTTTCCTTCAGAACAAAAAAACTGATTCCCGACAGTCATATGCACAACGAATTTTATCTTTAAAACAAAAAATATTGCTAGTCCTAAACATTCACAAGTAGTTAGATATAAAATAAGCTTCAATTTAGTTAAAAAAAAAGGTGTAGCGCCATCTTTTGTTCAATTACACCGTTTTTTTCTTATGTTACACCGTTAAAAATTATTTCAAAAAATTAACAGTGTACATTTTTAAAAACTTTGTTCTAATACCTATTCAACGTCATATCATTCATGAAAATCGATTGAGTAGTTTTTCTACAATCGCTCGTCAGAATGCACTCACATCACAAAATAACAAAAAATTGAGGGGCACCCTGCGAAGACCCCTGATCGAAAAAAAAAATTCTAAGAGAACTTGTATTTTTTATTTATGAAAGACTATCTACAAAAAATAATCAAAATTAAAAGGGGTCAAGTCAAAACGATGTTGAATCTTCATGAAATTGCTCAAAATCTTCCATATATTCCATAACCTCGCTAAATCTGCAATGCAAAAATTAGGATTCTTGAGTCGATGTAAAGAGTATTTCAATCCCGAGCAAATTTTGCTAATCTTCAAGTCCTTTATTCGTCCATGTATGGAGTACTGCTGTCATGTTTGGAGAGGTGCTTGTCGGTCAACAATAAAATGTCTAGACTCTGTACAGAGAAAAGCAATACGGTTGATTGGTAATACCGAACTAACGGACCAGCTTGATTCACTCCAGCACAGAAGAAATGTGGCTGAATTGTTAACCTACTATAAATATAACTTTAGCGAATTCTCCTCTAAGGAAATTCAAAATATCCTTCCATCGTGTGCGCAGTATAATCTACAAACAAGAGCTGCCGATTTATTCCATCCATTTGTTGTACAAATACCTCGTTGTAGAACTGTGTCCTTCCAGAACGACTATTTTAATAGAGTGCCCAAATTATGGAACTCATTGCCTTCCTCTGTATTTCCCGATGAATTTTCCCCTCAGGCATTTAAAGAAAATGCTCATCATCATTTAAAACAATTAGTATAGTTATCTCTATATCCCCATTCCTTCCATTTTCTTCATCTCCCTCCTTTATAGTTGACATGGTATCTTCGGATATTCAAAGAGCCTAAATAATGAATATTTGGTATTTATATTTAATGTGCTAAACATGTCTAATTAATTAATAAAAAAAAAAATATACAAATAAGAAATACGTTTAGTAAATTCTCTATTAACTATTGTTTGCATTAGAATCCAAGTGCAAACTGATTGGGGCTTGCTTATTTCCATAAAAGACATATGTATCTTCCAATTTCAAATATTAAAATCAACAAGAACCAAAACGAAGTTGATGTTTTCATTAGACTTGAATATATTTGAACAAAAAACATTGTGATCATGAAATATTAATTGTAAGTTCATGATTATTATTCCACATTTTTGACCATCATTCCACTTAATCATGCATGCAAATTTAATACACATAAGATTTCAACAAATTAATTAATAGCTTGACTCCGATACATAATTACAGTATTGTTCAAGCTTTTGTGTTTTGTTTCATAATCATTAATGGCTCCAAAGATATAATAGCATAATCAACAGCATTTCATTAACTAAATTTAAGATGGTAAAATTAACAGCTATGACAAATTGTTTGAATTGTTTACCATTGGAGGAGGTTAAAGAAATAAACATATGTATATGCCTTGAACGTTTTTGTATTTTATGTATCTTACATGGTAAAAATGAAGATTTATGCAATAATTATATCAATGGAATTTGCACAAGAAAAATGCATAAAAAATTAAAATCGTGGTCATTGTATAATTTTAAGATTCGACAAGTATACGTTTTTGTTAAAAAGATATGAAAGGATATTATTATCAGACTCTAAATCATCCGTATAGAACGAAATTTAATAGTCAATCTAGGTTGTCTTCAACTTTTAACAATGTTTGTTAAGATATGTTGATGATATATTTGTTATTTTAAAAAATGAAAAAATCCATGGCACACGTGATATTACTTCGGTCTGAAAGAAATAAGCATTGAATTTTCAAGTCCAAAGTGAAATTCCTACACCCACTTTTTGGCATTTCTCGACGTTGTAGGACCTACTGATTCTAAAAAAGCAAAAAAAATGTCTGTCTGTCTGTCGGCCGGCCGTCCGGCCGTCACAACTGATCAAATCTAGAAAACCGCTGGAGGAATTTTAAAAACTTTTGTTTCTACAAATAGGTATACTCAATGGGAAGAGCCGAAAGGACGATGTGTTCGATAGCTGTCCCGGAAGTGTGTCAAAAAAAATCGTACAGTGTGTCAAAACAAGAAAAAGTGCACATTTTTTGCTTAAAAACGTTCATTTTAAGTGATGTGTAGGAACATTAAATTTCGAGAAATCTTGATGGTTGGGATTTGTACATATGTGAGACCAAAAACTAGATTATTGCATTATAAGTTTGTCAAAAAAATGTTGTCAAGTGTGTCAAAAGAATGATTTTCATTTGTTTATCCAATTTTTTGGAAAAAAGTTAAATCAATTATTTGTATGACATGAAATGTAATCGAACATGAAATTGGACATGGAAATTTTTGATTTTGTTATTGTTTTGGATTTTTGAAAACAATTTGTATTTCTGATTTTGTAAGAATTGAGATTTGAAAAAGTTTAAACTTTTGATTTTATTATAATTTTTGGAATATTTTTGGAACTTTGAAGAACATTTGTATATTTGATTTTGTTATAATTTTTGCAATATTTTTAGAATTTCGAAAAAAGTTTGAATTTTTGAATTTGTGAATTATGAAATTTTGCAATAATCTTATAATTTTGAAAAAAGTTTCAATTTTTGATTTTGTAAGAATTTTCGGAATTATTTTAGAATTTATAAAAAGTTTAAATTTTTGATTTCAATATAATTTCTGGAATTTTGAAAAAAGTTTGTGTCTTTGATTTTGTTATAATTTTTGGCATTTTGAAAAATGTTTTTATTTTTGATTTTGTTCATAATTTTTGCAATATTTTTAAAAATTATGGAAAAAGTTAGAATTTGTGAATTATGAATTTTCGCAATATTTTTAGAATTTTGAAAAAAGTTTCAGTTTTTAATTTTGTAAGAATTTTGGGAATTTTTTTAGAATTTTCAAAAAGCTTAAATTTTTGATCTAGTTTTAATTTTTGGAAAATTTTTGGAGTTTTGAAAGAATCATGAATTTTTGATTTTGTAATATTTTCTTGAAACGCTAAAAGGAGAGGTTTTTGTGTAGTTTGCCGAGTTCTTTTCACTATGTTATATTAATTTATGATCTGTTATAATTTTCCGGCAACGTATTAATATTTCGTGTTTGTTTTGTAATAAATTTCTAAACAGAAATAAAAAAAAGTCCCAGCGGCAGGATGTCCGCTAGAAATAGGTAGATTTCGAGATCAGACAGTTTTGTGTACAAGTAGAATCTGATGTATCAGATTAGTTTAAACAAAACAATGTCACAATTTATGACACTATATGAAAAACAAACGCCAACCTACTCTATATCATATGTCGAGCAACCACTGCAAAATATCAAAATTGTTTATTTTTAAGAAAAAAAAATTTTTTCCTACGCCCGATAGTGAAAGTAGGCTTTTCAAGCTGTCAGTTGATAGTTGAAAGTTTGTATTTGCCGCTTGGCGAGCGGCAATATTTTATTGCCGCTCGCCGAGCTGAAAGTAAATTTATACATACAGTAAAAAAATTATTTATTATTAAATTACACTCTCCGCGGTTTCTACGATGTGTGGCGGAGTGAAATCTAATTTCATTTTCATAACTGCTATCCATAGTTTAATAAATTTTATCATATTGCGTGTTTACTATTTATACAATATTTATTGATAAAACAAAATGGAACGCATAATTTCCTTTGAAACGATGTAGCAAGGCTAATATGATAGAAATAAAAATAATTCTTTAGAGATTGAATGTAAATCTTTATCTAGGTTTTGATCAAATTGAAGCGGGCGGAGGAAACATAGTATGCATGCTTCAAGCGTAAAGTGACTTTTGTGCTCGGAGGCGGAATTTACAGCGCGAGCCGTAGGCGTTAAAAGATTCACTTTCCGATTTAAATATGCAATATACTATTTTCTTCTATTCAATTCTTTTTATTTTTTTTTCATTGACTGTTATAAGGTTTTTGCAAATTGTTTTTCTTGGGGCTTGTTGCAAATTTTTTTGTTGAAGCTGACGAGTCAAAAATCTCTAACTGCAGAGGTTTATGTTTATAAAAAACGGATTAAAATGTTTCCACAGATTCTAAATTTATGAAGCTTTTAAAACCATTAGTATCCAAACGGCCGTTATAACGGATTTAAAAAACCAATTGTTTTTCTAATATAAAGCATCTAGTTTCACACATTTTTAAAAAACGTTTTTTGATCTGGCTCCACAAATGCGACCGTGAGAGTGCCGGTTGTTTCAAACGCATTTTGTGTTTTACAAGCTTTCCTGTTGGCGCCGCTCACTCAGAAACTTCCAACTGCTGAGGTCTATTTTTTGAAAGAAATTGATAAAAAAGATTCTAAATTTGTGAAGTTTTTAAAAATATTAGTATACAAACGGCCGTTATAACGGATCTAAAACACAAACTTTTTTCTAGTAAAAAGCCTCAAGTTTCTTAACCATGTGTCGGATGTGGCTGATTTACGAACTTGTCCGTATGTATATATATATATATATATATATATATATATATATATATATATATATATATATATATATATATATATATATATATATATATATATATATATATAAATATATATATATGTATATATGTATATATATATATATATATATATATATATATACATATAAATTTTTTTTTTTTGTTTTTAGGTCTCCGCTTACCATATGTAGTCGTTCTGCACCAAAATTTTTTCCCGGAACTCCGAGATGAGGCACATTACAATAGGTAGATTTTTATATGAAATCTACCTAAAATACTTGTACTTTAACAAAGAGTTTTATGTTTCATATATATCGCTGCCTAAAACTAAAAACAATGTCCTCATAGAAGTTTTTTGCCGAAAACTATATTAAAATACTTAACCCAGACCGAAGTCTTGATATATCAGAGCTTGAGATTTCAGCCTCTCCATTAATAAGAATTTTGATAAATGTTTAAATTTTTGATAGAGGCAATAGTACTTCTAATTTATATTCAATTGTGTGATTTCAAAGTTTAGTTTTGTTTTAAATTTTTGTATTGCTGTTTTCGTTTAGTTTTCATCCGAAAATTTTTTTATTTTTGTAATTTTTTTGACTTTCTTTACTTTGTTTTGCATTGCTGAAGATGGGAGATATTTTCTCCTGAAACGCATTCAAAATAATTTTGTATTTTAAATGTTATAAAATAACAATATTTTTGAAATATGCATTTTATGTGCATTTTATGTGAAAATAGAAAAGGAGAAACAATTTTTCTAATTAAACCTTTTTATTAAAAATTTTCAGTTGTAATTTCCCAAGAGCGGTGATAATACGAAATAATTTTTTGCCAAAAATTTCGAAAGCAAGTACATATATTGATAAAAGCACGATAAAAGCATACCACTTGCTTTAGGAATTTTTCAAAAAGTTATGAGAATTTATCAACGAACGAGGGGAATCCGTTTATAAATTTTTTGCCATTTTCCATTTGGTTATATATTTTTTATGAATTATACGTTGGCCTGTGATATCAGTTAATTATTTCAAAATTAGACTGATTATTTTTAATATCCAAGTAGGCCAGACGTATAAATATTTGTTATTTTTTTAAAATTATCGTATTAAAATTCATACAAAATATTTAAAGAAATGAAAAATGGCAAAAAATTTTCTAAACGAATTCCCCTCGTTCGTTGATAAATTCTCATAATTTTTTGGAAAATTCCTCAAGCAAGTGGTAGTGAGACTAACCCTCGGCCTACGGCCTTGTGCTTTTATCAATATACTTGCTTTTGAAAAACTTACTTTTGCTAAAAAAGTATTCCGAATTATCACCGCCCTTGGGAAATTACAACTGATAAGTTCAGAAATATAATTTTTATTATTTATTAATTAATATTTGGTAATTTTAAAAATGAAGTTTTAAAACAAGACTGGAAATTAAATGTAAATTTCAAAAGAATCGGACAAGTGCGAATAAAATTCGCTCGCGAAAGTTGTGTTGTAAAGACTTTAGATTGCCAGACCATAGACACATAACAAAATAAATGTTTTATCGTAAATGTCAATCACATCTACATTGCTCGAAATGATATAAAAAATGTTGCTTGAGGTTAAATCTTGTCCATAGCTGTTTATGGTAAATAAAGAAAGATTCAATTACACCAGCTTGTAAATGGTTTAAATTGAAATTTTTTTTTCTGTCAATCAACTTCATAATTTAGGTAGGTGGGAAAATACTTAAAACTACCACTTTTTTTACAATAGCTCAAAAAACGTGCATCGCAAAATTAAATAAAAAGCTATGTTTCTCAAACCAGTGGTATATTGCTTACAAAATAAGAACCGGAACGCTTTAGGTTAGCATTGTTTAAAATATATAATGCGAGCGTAGCAAGGGGAGATGCTCGTTTTGGTTTATAGAGAATCGTTTTATAGAAAATCTCACCTTGGCTAGTGATATCTTTCTTCTATTACCAGTGCTATGCGATATCTCACGTTAACTCATATGTCAATAACAGGGACTGTAGTACGCGGGGTTGTCACACCCGAGGGTAAAAACTTTAAAAAAAATTCACTTATCAATAAAAACTGATCCCTCCATGCGGAAACTGATCACTCCATGCGCGAGATGTCTAATTTTCTTATAACTCAAACTTTCCGAAGATCTTGATTTCCCTATGATTCTTTTTCTCTATTTTAAATCGCAGTCAAGGTACTGGGAAAGTGGTAATTTGAATTCATGGACAATTTCTTTTTTTCTATTCCAGTATCAATTTGTAATATAATATAAAATGTTTCATTAATTTGTAATAGGCCTATAGAATTACAGATTTTACGTGTTGTTGTCGGTTACAACTCAGAAGTCTTTTTAATCTCTGAAAGAGGGTACTCACATAATGGACCTGCCGAGTTCACTCGCTTGGAACCTAGGGACTGGAGTTATTCAACAAATTCGGCTGGAAATTTTTTTTTGCTTCCTTGTAAGCGATATAACTCGTAAATGGTGCACTTTAGGATACTGGTGCTATGGAACGTTCTTGTTCCTTAAACATTTTTCTATAACTTAAAATTAAAAAAAAATGTGTTGCAAATTTTTACGAAAAACTACGGAAAAATGTCTAAAAAACGATATTTTTCAATTGAATTTAGTTATATGTGTTATTATGGTTTTCCATATTATTCACTGTTTGTGTGCTTTGAATAATAATTTAAGAACTGAGGATGACGTAAGTCGAAATCGATATTCAATTAAATAAAAAATCAAATTCAAATCGTAAGGAAGTTTACATTATTATTATATTAATAAAATAAAAAATTAAAAATAAACAGTAAAAAGTATATTTTTAAATATTGCATTTTAATTGAATTTAGTTATTTGCAAATAATTGTTTACAATATAATTGACCCCCCTATTTTGTAAAGCTGAAACCTCAACGAAAAAAATTAGCTTTGGAACGTTTCATTCAGCTTAAGTTTTTGCTCAATTCCATTTTGCATTTAGTGTCTGAAAAAAAAGTTGTTAAATTTGGACAGGTGGCAAGTTCTGAGTTTTTATCCGACCGTAATCTACTTGACGAAAATCGAAAGGGTGAAATCTCAGCTTTAATTAACAATGGTGTTGCCTATACCCATATTCAATATTAACAACAATTACAGCGGTTCGAAAAACGGCGAAAATTCTTTAGTTGCAAATTTAATTTTTTTCAACGAATTTTCAACTTAACGAGATGCGGTTTTAAAATTTGCAAAGTGCTTAGAAAACCGAAGATTTTAAAAAACAGACCTCTCCAACATGATCTGGGACCGAGTTATGTATCATTTTTTTTAATAACTTAATAATATTTTTAAACAAAAAGTTTATTATTATGTGTTAAATAAACATTTATTGCATGACTCATGATTTTTTACCGAAAAAACAATTTTTTCTCTTTCCCTTTCCCTTACCTTTTTTCTCTCCTTGGAAACAGTAAATTTTGCTTTTATTTTTTACATTATGAAAATATTTGTGTATTATATTGTTTTAAAATAAAATATTAATCAATTAATTTTTAATCAATATGTTATTACATTACATTAAAACATTAATTGCTATAACATTTTAATAAGTAATTAATTATACTATAAAGAGCATTGCACATAAGTAGTTCATTACTTTTTCATTAAAACTATTACAATAATACTCAATTATACATTGCGTCGCTACGTGTACTACTTCGGACGTCTGTTGTATACTACAGTACGTTTTCTTTTTTCATAGAGTATGTTATTAGCAGGAGTCAGAGTAGCCAATCGCGTGTTCGGTAGGTACAGATCCAGCATCTTGTCAGCACAAAAGCATCATTTTGGAGGAAAGGCTCCGTTCCTGTCAATATATTTCATACAAAATCGAGGTCACAATCGGGGTTTTAAAAACAAAATGGGTCATAACTCGGTCCCGAATAATGTTAGAGAGTTCTATATTTTTTTAGATCTTTGTTTTCTAAACACTTTGCAAATTTTAAAACCACATCTCGTTAGGTTGAAAATTCGTTGTGAAATTTAATTTTGCAACTAAGAAATTTTCGCCGTTTTTCGAACCGCTGTAATTGTTGTTAATATTGAATATGGGTACAGGCAACACCGTTGGTAATTAAAGCTGACATTTCACCCTTTTGACTGCCGTGAAGCAGATTGCGATCGGATAAAAACTCAGACCTTGCGGCCTGCGCAAAGTTAACAGCTTTTTCTCAGATACTAAGTGCAAAATGCAATTGAGCAAAAACTATTAAGTTGAATGAAACGTTCCAAAACTTATTTTTTTCGTTGAGGTTTAGCTACAAAATATATGGGCTACTTATATTATAAACAATTATTTTAAAATATAGGATTTGCAGTCCAAATTTAACATTTTGCAAATCAAATTCAACTTTTGCAAATCAAATTCAACTTTTGCAAATCAAATTCAACTTTTTCCAAATCAAATTCAATTTTTTGCTCTTCAATTTGATTTAGAAAAAATTGAATTTGATTTGCAAAATAGTGAATATGATTTGCAAAAAGTTGAATTTGATTTGAAAAAAGTTGAATTTTATTTGCAAAAGTTGAATTTGATTTGCAAAATGTTGAATTTGATTTGCAAAATGTTGAATTCGGACTGCAACTAAACTCAATTGAAAAGCTTTTTTTTAATTTTAAGTTATAGAAAAACT